>JAQFVV010012406.1:4791054-5147528 GCA_028023455.1 Epiperipatus broadwayi | reverse complement strand
ATTTACTCGTATATATACCTTAACTTTTTTGCATTATACAATCATTTACCCAAAAACTTATTATCTTTACAAGCTTTTTTTTACATTATTTGGTAATCTTTCATTAATCTTTTATATACTTTTTCTGCATATGAAATAGACATCCATTTACTATCTTTCTATTTATTCATACTATTTTCAGTTTTTCTATCCTATCTTATTACCAAAAATTCTTCTAATTGTTTTCCTTTTATAACCTATTTTTGCACAATCATTTTCCATCTTTAATTTCTGTGTATATACCTCTTTTTTATCTACCATTCTTTAATTTAAATCCTTTTAAAACTCCCATTTTTTGATACTTATGGCTGATATGACTTTTGCCAATATAAGAATTTACATCCATCAGCGTTTTGAGCATCCACCTAATATTTGGAAAATATGCCACTAAGAGTAATTTTAGTAATTATGTACTTAAATATTTATATAAAAAGTATATAGAAAAATTGTAGCTGTAATAGAATTTCGAAAATATTATGTTAAAAATTCTGAAGAAATTCTTAATAAATTAAATAGAAATGGAATAATAGTTTCATTTGATATCGAAAAGATGTACCAAAATGTATCTAGAAAAGATAGTATTGATATTATATAAAAATTAAAAATAAGTAATATTTTATCAGAAGAATGGACATATACTATTTATGAAGTTTTGTTAATAATAGATGAGGCATTGTATTTTAAATATAAGAAAGAATATTGGAGTATAAACAATGGATAGGTTATGGAATGCCCAATTAGTGGAATTTTATCATCAGTAGTAGTAAATAGTATTGAAGAGAGTATACTAGATAGAGTTATAAGTAATAATAAGATCATACAGTATTAAAGATATGTTGATATTGTTAATGTAGGGAACAGTAGAAGTATTAATAAGGCTTTTAATGAGTTACATAAGAATAAATATGGTATTAGACTTACAATGGAGAAAGAAGAAAATGGATTAAAATACTTATATATTTTTTTAGAATGAGGAATGAAATAATTGTTGAACATTTATATTATGAATAAAAAGATTAGTTTGTGAAATATATGCACAGAAATTAAAGGTGGACAATGATTACGTAAAGTAGATTATAAAAGTAAAGCAATTAGAAGAATTTTTGGTAATAAGATAGATAGAAAAAGTAAGAATAATAGCAATAAGTATAAAGATAGATTATGGGTGTCTATTCCATATTTAGAAAAAGTATATAAAAGATTAATGAAAGAAAGATTGCTAAACAATGTAAAAATAGCTTAGGAAAATAATAAGTCTTTGGGTTAATGATTGTATAACATAAAAAAGTTAAATGATATTAATAATAAGGTGGGGCTAGTTTATTAAATTAGCTATGGAAAATGCAATAAGGTATATATAGAATAGATGGGAAGAACAGTAATTGAGAAATGTAAGGAGCATGTTAGAGCCATTGGTAAAAAAGATACGAGGTCAGGTCCATATTTACATTATTTAGATATAGGACATAAAATGAACTGTGAAGAAAATATGAAGATTGTAAAGTATGTAAAAGATTACTATAAGATAATATATTACGAATCATTATATATTCAGGAAAATTTGGATAAATGTGTAAATATAATTAAAGGTCCAGAAAAATTGGGGGGAAAGTGGGCTTTGTTAAATAGTTGGAAGATATAGGAAATTATTGTAAATATGTAAAAAGTATTTAAAAAAGATAAAACATTTATTTATTTATTTTTAATTTATTTAATTAAATATTGTAAATTATGTATATGTAAGGTATTAAAATTTGTTGAAATTTATTTAATTATTTGATTATAATGTTTAAGTATATGATGTAAAGTAAACCATTTAATGTAAATAATATACAGTAGGTGGAGTGGATTAATTAGTTGGTTTGAGAAAAGAGAAGTGGGATTTACATATAAAGGCCATGGAGTTGACAAAGATTATGTCTTGGAAATCAAATGGAGAGGATAGAGAAGAATATGGGAAAACATAGGGTGGGGAATGGAAAGGGAAGTTAAAGCAGCTAACAGGTTTCTCTGGGCATAGTTGCTGAGAGATTCCTGACTCTATATAAGAAGTCACAGTGCATCACATAACATGTGATTTGTATAATTAAATATTTTGAGAATGTCTTAATAGAGATGAAAGCTGGTTCAATAAATATTAAAATGTAATTATCAAGTTGTTTATTTCAATCTTATTTAGATTGATTATTTACTTCATTATCTACTAATATTGAAATAAATGCTAAACATTTCAACTTTTAGAATAAATTAAACATTCTTTGTAAATCAGACATAATGGATTTTTTTTTTCTTTTTAAATGCAATGAAGACCTTTTTTTTTTTAATTTCTAAATATTTTAATTTGAAAAAACAAAAAGGAAAAATAGATTTGTGTTTTATTCCTTTACCAAGCAGAATGAATTTTAAAAATTTATTGCAAAATAACTTATTTATTAAGAAAATGTTTCATCAATGAGGAACAAAAGTTTTTAAAATGACGTTTCTTTATTTAAATAAATGAAATTTATATTTTAGGATACTTTATTTTTTCTATTTCAGACAACTCAGAAAAAAGGCAGACTATTTTGATAGTTAAATTGTTTAACATGTAGAATTTTTTTTGTGAATAGGATTCATGTAATAATGATTGCCATCATATTTAATTGATTTTCAACATAATAATTATTTAAAATACTTGAATAAAACATGTTGCCTGACTTTTTGAGATGATTTAGAAAAATGGTTGAACTTCAGATGAGGAAAAAAAAAGCTTTTCAGTAATGATTTCATTCCTAGCCCTGTTTCATTAGCATTTGATAGTCAAAATTCAGTGTTATATTTGAGAAAGCATAGAAAATGGTATATGCATATTACATCATGTAGATAATTTATTTCTCTTTCCAATGAAGTTTTTAAAATAAAAATACAAATTATAGACTTATTAAAGTTTTTTTAAAGGTAAAAGTTGTGTTTTTAAAAAAAAATATTACAAAATGAGACGTGGATAATACATATATGAGATTTTTAAAATAAATGTTTTCAGTTATACAAAATATTATTAATTACATTTTACATAATATCAAAATAGATTATCTTAGTGCAAAACTACTTTTAATTATAAAAATAATTAAGTTTATCAGTACACTATTAATTATATTTTTAAATAGTTTGTAATAGAAATTGGCTATATAATATATACAACATATGTTTTTGAATGTATATATGTAAGTGCACATATGAAATTGACAAGTTCAATTATTTATTATTGTTTTCCATTTTTTTTGCAATAGAATACTTGAACACAAATTAATATATAATGTCATGTTTATTTTGTTAGGGAACAAAGATCCTCTAAACAAATATCTTCTACCTAAGACTTAGATCTGGCTGAAACAATGAAAGATTCTAATTTTTACAATTAATCAAATGGGTGTTACGTGCATATATTCTCTACAATATGGAAATGCATAATATTCAACACTACCTAAAATACTAATTAATAAAAAAATATCCACATTTATTTTTGAATTTACTAACACAGAAGTATATTAAATAAAATCTAAAAATAATATATTTTGCAATCACAGTTATTAAACAAATAATTATATCCATAACTTGAAATTTTTTGATAAAAAAACTGAAAAAAAAAAAAAGCTTGCACTTTTTTAATGTAAAAAATGATTTTTCTCTTTAAAAAAAAAAGACAGTATTGTAATATGTAAAATAATAGTATTTATTTAAAAATGAAAAAAAAAAAAGAGAGAGACAACACTATAACATGTAAAATAATACTATTATTTAAAAAAAAAAAAATTGCTTAATACATTTTCATAATAGATAATCATTGAATAAAAAAATGCATACTTTTTTTTCACACATAGAAAAATGTTTGAAAGGATGAAAATATTTATTTAGAAAATAAACATAACTAATGTCATTTTAGAATACAATTAAAAAATATGTTTAAAGACAAAAATAAAAATAATTTATTTTGAAAATGAACCTAATATATATGAAAAATTTTATGCATGAAAATGTTTTGAATGTCAGTGAAGAATAAAATGAACAGATCTTTATGACATTTTCCATCATATGTGATCTAGATGTCATTAGAAAATTTTACAAAAAGTTGCTCACTGTTTTTTAAATTTTGTCTCTGGACAGACATTGGAAGCACTGTGTGTAGTCGTCTGACTGCATAAAAATATGGGTATATATCACTTGGCAATAGAACTTTTTTAACCACATTTTAAAATAAATTTTACAAAGTGATGAACAGTACATTTAAAATAACAAACACAAACCAAATTACATTGTGATCTCAAGCACTGTAAAAATGTATAAGTTAAGATTTACATCCAATTTCTTTTTAAAAGTTCTGAGACAGACTTTTCTATGTCTCAAATATATATAGACAAATAGATGGGTTCAGCTAAAATTCTACTTTTAAATATAGAAAATTTTTAAAATAAAATATGTGCTATAAAAGTGCGATTATATGTATATAAATGCGCACACTTGAGGTTGAAAAATATTTTTGTTATTTAAAAAGTAATGTAATATTTTTAGGATAAGTGAATTTTGTAAATAAATTTTTTTACCTTGTGTATTTGATTATTTTTAATATTATACAACAATGCTTAATTTCCAAAAAAAGTTTATCTGTTGTGATAACAAAATATAAAAGTTAAACATTGTCCAGATAAGGCATGTAATCAAATTAATCTAAGGTGGAATGCAAAAATGAATTTATTAAAAACCTGTTTTATTTTTGAAATATGTATGAGAAAAGTTTGCATAGGAGAATAATTAACCATGAACGTGTGTATAAAAGCTTTCCAAAATCTATTGTTTTTTCATTCAGTCATTAGACTATTAGAAGATTCATTCATTAGATTTTTTGTTCCCCTACTAGTCAAGATAGCATTCAAGATGCTAATTCTGCTAGTCAGGGTACATTCATTGCCAGATAAGTCATCAAAATTATTAATACCTCACAAATAATTCATGATAAACAGCCTGCAGTTATAAAATACAAATTATTCATAGTGGTGATCTCCAAAATATGCAAAGCTAGGTGCTTTAACAAGATTAACTTCATGCTCTTAGTGTAACTTCATCTGCCAGCATGTGTTCAATTCATAAACTCATAGGAAGCTGATCTGAAATAACAACCTATGGAAGCCTCTGTCAATTGACAGTAAGATACAACTACAAAATGGACAAGAGTAGATACTCCTACAATGAATTCACAAAAAGCAAAAGTGACACACTGATGAATTTTATGGTAATATAAACTTTCATATACCTTAAATAAGCCAGATATGGTCAAAACTGTTTTCATTAAGTATATGCACATTTTTTAAACATTAATCTTAGATTTAAATGTATTTTTTTTCATTTTATGTATATGCTATTTTATAACATTAATGTCATTTATGAATGTTTTACTAGTTTTTAGAATATGATTTTATTATATATAAAAAAAATTTATTGAAATTTCTGTTTCCTTCATAAAGAATTTTTACAGTTATTCATCAAGTCTAAATTTTGAGTGAGTTAATTATTATTGTAAAGTTATACAATCCTCTCCCCTTTGAATAGTTGAAACAAATATTTTTCTTTTGTAAAGGAAAGCAACTCCGAAGTTTGAATATAGACAGTAAAACTTTTAAAATAAGATTTTTAAAATGTTTAAAATGATCTTTTCTTTTAAATAGTGTTAATCAGTTTATTTTATATATGTGTGATCTTAGATTTAGATTTGTTCCATGCTTATGTATAACACGCTATTTTATAAAAGTATTGATATAGTTGTGTATGTGAACATATTTTCTAGGATTTTTCTTTTACTTCACTAGTGTTAGCTACTTCTCTACCCAGTTGATATTAGTTTGTATTATCTGGTCACCAAGGTCATTTATTGCTTAAGTGTAGTCCATTTATTCTGGCATGGCCTAGCTTTGGAATAGTTCCCACACTCGCTTTGTTATATAGTATTGCTATATATTAGTGAATTCTAAGAGCCTCTAATCTTCCAAGTTTTGGTCAAGCTTATATTCTTTTAAAGTGAGTCCCAGTGGCTGGAATTGCTAGCTTCATTTTTTATGCATGGGCTGCCAGCTCTAAAATATCTTTTCACACCTCTTATATTTTATCATCCTTATTATTTTCCATATAAATATCTGGCAATATGGATAGGAATACACCCAAGGCTTAAGTGCATTATATATACAAGCATTTGATGAGATAACTTGATTTTTTATTTTATTTTAATAAAAGTTACATATATCACATATCATAAAACGGCTTTTAAAAGATTTAATATTATTTCATTAATTTAAAAGGAGAGAACAATTTAACTGTCAGGGTTTTCAATAAATAAAGTATGCTATCAAGATATTCATAGATGAAGTATTTATTAATTTCTTTTATTTTCTTTTAATCTTAATAAACTTTGTTATTATTCAATTAATTTGGCTGATGTTTGTTTGCTATTATCTATCAATTGTTTAATAGTTACAAGTCTCATATCTCTAAGCTGAGCTAGTGTCAGGGTCAAATAAATTATTTTATGTTTGGAACTACTCTAATCATTAGTGGATATCTGGTTACCCCAAATAAATTTACTAGACTTATAAGTAGACTAGTGGCACTCTTAAGTGACTGAAAATCCTAACTAGCATAAATAATTTGTCCAGCTTTAAGGATTTAAAATATTTATGTCTTTCTTCATTTTCTAATTGAATTATCTCTTATTAGATATTGATATTCCAGGCTACTTATAATTTATTAAATGTTTTTGTCAAATGTAATTAATTTTATCAGTTTTGTAGATTCGCATTTATTACTGCAAATAATTGTTTTATAGATTTTAATTTTTTTATGGATTTTTTTTGCACACAATTACATCACATTGTGAATGTTATCATTAATTAAATTTCTTCTCAAAAATTAGTTTTGTAAATAAATTATATTATTTTCATGTTTTCAAACATATTATTTTCCAGTCATTGTCTGTTATAAAAATATACTGTTTGCTTTTTGAATAAATAATTCAGGTCATCATAAATTGATTAAATGCTTTTGTTTCTTTTAGATAATTTTTTAAACAATTCAAAACTCTCCATACAGTAGTGCCATCTTGTGCCAACAAGAGCAATCAATGGATGCCAGAAGGCTTGTGCATAAAATCCCTATTTAGTGCCTTCTCATCCAATATCTCCAGACTAGTTTCTGGCTTGTGGCCTTTGTCAATGAGGAGCCTTGGATCTGAGAGCACTGCACCTAGATCTTAGGATCTAATGCAACCCTCTAGCCTAATAGGATAGTGGTGGCTATGGTTCTTAAAGAGCCAAAGTCACCAAAATGTATGGGTGCTGAATTGAGTTCAGATCCATATGACTATATAAGCTATTGAGCTTGGATTGAAAATATTATTGTGTTTTCCAATTTCATTCTCATAGTTTTGTAGTTAAGTAGAGTTAAAAGGTGGCTGCTAGAGGGTTGCATTAGATCCTAAGATCTAGGTGCAGTGCTTTCAGATCCAAAGCTCCTCACTGATGAAGGCCACAAGCCAGAAACTAGTCTGGGGATATTGGATGAGTAGGCACTAGCTAGGGATTTTATGCACAAGCCTTCTGGCATCCATTGATTGCTTTTGTTGGCACAAGATGACACTACTGTATGGAGAGTTTTGCTTTGTTTTGAATTGTTTAATAACAATTATGTGCTAGTATGAGATAGTGACCATGTGATGTTTAGTAGATAATTTTTCTATATATTTTAGTTGTCATCAATGAGACTTTTTTTATTAGTTTTTTTGCCACTCAGTATTAAATAAGATACAGCAGCTACATCAAGTAAGAGAGAACATATGAGCAAAGAGCACCAAAAAAACTGATATTAATAATAATCAGGAAATAATCTCATTTACCATTTTAAAGGAAATTTTATGTAGAACAATTTTAAATAATTTAAAAAATCTCTTATTTTATAACATTAAAATTTACAATGATAATATATATTTTTTAGCTTTATTGTTTTTATGGTATATTAGCTTTATGAAGCATTTAATATTTTATCTCAACCAAAATGCGTAAAAAGAAATTGGGCAGTTTCAGCAGTCAGTAAGATAATACTTTCACTATCATTGAATTAAAGCATTCAAGGAGTTATACGTGTGATGTGCTAATGGAATCATTGAAGAGATCTTATTTTGAGTGTGCTACACCAATAGTACTTATTATTAAAACAATTGAAAGATATGCATTTATGGGGATTATCAAAGCATTTTAAATAAAATAGTCACTTGACAATTACACCCACTTCGGTTAATAAAACATACTCTATGCTTTAGTTGGGGTGAGGCTCAAGCATATCTTCTTTCAATTAAATGATGAAGTCTTCAGAGCTATGACAATTATTTACAAAATTAATAGATTATTATTTGGAATCTTAATGACTCCAGATACCTGAGACCCTCCCTTATTTTGATGGATTTCTGAGTGTCCAAGAGAAGATCATCAAAACTTTTAAATATATTTAAAGGATCTGGAATTAAAACAACCTGATAAGTGACCCCAAGCCTCTACAAAAAAGAAGCTCCAGTTCTTTATAAGACTCATTAATTATTTAATAAGTTTCTAGACAAAAAATCTGAATGGATGCAGGATATTAAGAAAAATCAAACTGTTGAACAAATTGTTAATAGTTCATGCAAAAAAGCTAGCTCACTGTTATGTAAGGGTAGAATTGGTTTCTTATGTGGAATGTTTTCTCAATCAATGTTGGAACAATTTTAACACATTATAACACTGACAGGAGCAAGTTCTTTTCTTGTCATCATGATTACTTCTCCTATAATAAACTTTAATAATCAATATATGTTAGTGCTTAATTGATCGCTATCCAGTATTACACTATCCTGATAATTTCTAGCTTATAGCTTTCGTCAGTTGTAATTATAAATTTATTTAAACACACATTGATTATGCATTTTTACCCGCATATTCTTGAGATTTACAGCCTTAGTAAATATTACTTTTATCAATTTGGATCTTGAAGCAGTGAATTTGGCATCTGATAAGTGCATTGGATATGAATCTGGCATCTATTAATTATTAAATTTTTCATCTGATGGCATCATTGTGAGAAACAAATTGCTGCTGTGAAATAGGGTCATGTGATATCTTATTGATTTTATAACAATGACAAAAGTGACTCATTCTCTGGATTTATATTTTGAACATTGATTAGAAAGAAAAAAAAAGAATTCTCACATAGAGAAAATCAAATTGCAGCAAATATATTTATGCAATATCCTTTATCTTGCAAACTAAACATAAATCATTAGATATATTTATTACAAAAATTTCCCATATATTTCACTCTGTATGCTAAGGTGGTGTAATTTTCTGAATGCATACAACTTGAAAATACAATATGTAGAGAAGAAAAATATTTTATGTTATCCACTCAGTTGATTACTTGATAAAACTGAATTTGAAAGATTCAAGAGATAGCTCACTGGAGTATAAATGATCAGAGTTATTGGCTGTGACTATATGGACAGGAAAGAGTGGCCAGGTAATAATTATAAAATTTACCAAAAACCTTTTGAAGAAGGTAACATTTATCCATTAGAAATAAGTAATTACAATAGGATAGAAGTTGATATTCCACCAGTAGTTGCAAACAAGTTTTTATTACAATAGGGTAGAAGTTGATATTCCACCAGTAGTTGCAAACAAGTTTTTATTATATTGTGGTCATCCTGGGATAGTCATAATGATAGGGCTGGCTAAATTATGTCTGTCAATATCAGAAATGTCAAATGAATCAAAATATCTCAGGGCCCTGGTGAAGATTCCAAATAAAATATATTGGTCTATGAAAAAGTAAACAAGTTCTTATTGTTGCAAACTGTCTTCTCCAAATTGTTAGAAATCCCTTTTTATACATATCAGCTAAGGGCACTAAGAAAATATTGCTTTGTACGGATTAATGGAAGAAGTTTTACATCCAACTTAAAAACTTCTCACAAATAATGAAGTCAAGCATGATTAACATCACTGATACAAAAAAGAAGTAATAAGTAGATTGAATGGTTAGTGTAAGAGACAAACCCCCTCCCCCAGAAAAATCACTAGGTGACTGGAATATGTTTAATTGCTCATAATAAATCAAGTGAAATTTTAATGAAACTCACCCTGCAACTAATTTAAATTATGAACAAAACATTGTCAAATGTATTAAGAATAGAAATAGTTTTCAGTTACCGTAGCAATTATAAGAGATAGCATCTCTTAGTAATGAAAACTCAGAAGGTCAGACTCAATAGACATCATAGAAAACAACTATGTTTTGACTACAGCCAACCAGAAGCAACTTTCAGTGAATCTTTCCATCAGACACAGTGAGTAAACAACCTATACACTAACACATAGCTGCAAAACATCAACATAAGAGAAAGAAGCAATGGAAAAGAACAACTTCCAAATTACCTATCAAAATGATATATATATATATTTGCCAAAGAGGAACAAATATAGTGAATTTTCCCAGTCTGTCTATACAGTCATCCTAAATGAACTTTCTCAATTTGTAAAATCATCTTACCTAAGATATGGATTCAGCAAACAAGGAAGTTGTAATATCCGCACTTACGACTGTGCTAAGGTTATAACTGCAAGTCATACTGTGCAGTCAGCAAATAACGTTATACAATTCCCACACTGTTCCTTTCCAACGAAGCTCTCCAATGAATTGGTCTGCCACGAAGCTCTCCAAACGAATTGGTCTGCAACGAAGCTCTCCAATGAATTGGTCTGCAACGAAGCTCAGCCATGGATGCTCTCCCACGAATGGTCTGCACCAACTGCTCTCCAATGAATGGTCTGCAAGCGGATGCTCTCCAAACGCATGGTCTGCAACTTGCTACTGCGTGACTGCTCTCTACTGCTCTCTATATTCCACTGCTTAGTTATTACCCAGTGTTCCTATCGCTCTCTGACAACTGCAACAATCAATCAATGCACTGACCAATAGAGTAACATCTCTTATCCAGAAATATTTGTAATCAGCAAATATTTCTAGGAATTGTCGATCGCCATCACGTCAATGCACTAATTAAATTCCTCAGCTATCAGAACGCGATCTAAAAACAGCCTTACGAATAAATTCTAGTTTTTCTGGAGTGCACAAAAATGTCTACCATTTTTACAAACACTACAGAAGTAAACAGCTTTAAATAAACTAACAAGATGGATAATTCACAATGTGAGCTCATTTTCTCAAAGTAATTCCTTCCATTCTGCCTATAGCAAGTAGAAGAATCACTGTAGCACAATAATTATAGAATGCAAAAGCAATTAGCTAGATTATGATGCCACACAATTGGTGATTATAATACATGGTAATAAAATGAATATAAATAAATCCATAAACAATTCTCAAAGTGCAGCAGTATATCTGCTGACATAAATGAGCCTTTTTGTATTCTTACACATTTCTTTAAAATGAGCTGATTTTCTGCAATAATTAGAAGAGGGGTATTTTTAAAATTCCTTTATATCATTCATGGTTTTGCTGCATTTATCTTTATTTCTTGGGTATCTAAGTTTGTTGTCTTTTTTGAAGGCTCACATGTGCTCTACAATGGCTTCATTGGGTGCCCTTATATGTTAATGTAGACTCGCTTAGTAGTATCTGTCTAAGCTTCATGTCTCTGATGCTCCACAGGAACTAGTCAAATAATATTTCATCAACATATTCCTTGAATGTACAATCCTTTGCTAATGAATGTAGTTCTAAATTGTATTCATGTATAGTTTCATCTTGCGATTGCATCCTACCACAGAAACAAAGACACTGAATTTTGATGTTATCATCTTAAAGTAAACTTTTAGTTTTATTAATAATTCCTCATATAGGCTTTCTTCGAGCAGCTTTGGATCATATAAACTGTTTTCCAATTGTTGGACATCCTGTCCTGGCATCCATAATAGAATAACAACTTTCAACCTGGCATCAACAATTCCATTTATAAGCATGTATTATGCCGGATTTTTTACATCAAAGGTTATTATTACATTGTTATGCATATTCTGATATTTATCCTAATCACTAATATGTAATAATGATTTTTTTTACAGGTTGTATGGCTATACTACTTAATTCTTTGCAGGTTCTAAATTTGTCTATACCACATAATGTTTGGGGGCCAGACTTATATCTTGCAGCTGTCCAATTATATAATAAATATCATGAACAACACAAGTTTAATAAATAATTTCAAGAGTTTATTTACTCTGAATAACAATAATATTAATAGGTAGGATTAGTACATCAAATAGCAATTTGCTAGTTGACAATATCAATCTTGGTCATATAACAGTTCATATTTTAAAAAATAAATATATATGCTTTACAACTTTTGACAGCGTCACACAATATCTACATTTCTTTAAACTTCCATATTACATCGGTCGTTTTAATTATAACTAAGTAATCACCTTACTGCTCATACATATCTCTTGAGTTAGTCAAATTAGACTATGACTGGAATTCTTTCTACTGTTAATGTTTGTCTACAACTGCTCAATCAGTTTTCATTCGGCAGTTTGAGTTTTATTAATCTGCTTTCAATTCGATGTTTTTAACTACTCCTTCATATTCTCCGACACCATCAGAAGTTCTACCGGCATTTTTATTAACTTTAGATTTGTATAATGTTAGACTTTATTTAAATGCAAATTAGCACGTTGCTTTTTGCAGTAGACTAATTTTTTTTTCTGCATATTATTTCGAGTGACTTAATACTGCCTATACTGATCAACCTTCACACACACATACGTGTATACAACTTTATCAATAAAATATTTACAAACTATCCAGTATTCAACAATTCCATATACTAAACAGATTCACAGATGCGATTTATAGTATTTCGTTTAACATTTCAAGATAAGTAAACGCTTAAAATATATTAACGAGTTTGTTTCAATCAACACACAGCAAGTATAGACGATGTGTAAGTTGTATGCGCTTATTTCTGCATAATTCCTCTATTATATATATATAATATAAACATCACATGATAACCGTTTTTTATGCTTGCTCATAATTTATTAAAACAGATAAAACTCTCCACTGTATGGGGAGTTTTGCCTGTTTTAATATATATTATACTTAGAGAAAGTACTACCAACGTGCATATATATATATAGTAAGGTTGCCTGATTTTTTTCTATTGTTGATACATGATTCATGGAGAGATTTTAATAAAAGAATCTCGAAGATTGATAAAAGCGTGTCCATGTCATAAAGACTTTACGTTAAAATAGTTTCTACCTTGAAAATTCTTGACAACCACATTTGTCAATACCTCAATATTTTGGTTATCATCTATCCCGACCAAGTCTATTTAACACTTTCTTAGGTTATTTCGCAATTACATTTCATTTCGGTATTCGTAAATACAGAATATTTTATTAGCCTGTTGTTTAACATAAAAACGCAATTAATCCAAACTCAGGTTTTTTTTTTAAAAAAAAACTTTTTTAATAAATTAAATATTTTACACAGTACATCTTTTACAAACGTAATAAATAAAATCACATGTGCTTTTTATTACGTCACTGTGTTACATTTTAAAATGGCTTAAAAATAAACATAAAAATAGATTTCAACATGACAATAAAAAAGGATACATATTCACATGTATCTTTAAATTTTGTAAATATAGGAAAAAGCCCTAATTGTAAGTATGCTTATTTTTTTTTATCTCTCTCTTTTTAATATATATATGGTATTAAAATAATAGCTGTTACAAATGGTTGACCGCTTCTGCGTGGGTTTTTGACTACGTGCGGCACGTTTTGAAGTTCTCATACTGTAAAATATTAAAACGGATGCGTTACTTTTGCTTCTATACCTGCAATGCTGTATTTTACATTTTAAGTTCACAGGATTTGAAAACAAAACCGAATTAAGATTCACTTAAATAAAATTTTATATTAGGTAGAACGAATGAAATAGCCTCTTCAAACATTTATTAAAAAGTTTTAACAAGATAATTATTTTGAAGTCGATATCTAATTCTGCTTTCCGTATCATCAGCAGTAACTATCGCACGCAGAGTATGGTCATTGTAACTCACAAAAAAAAAAAAAGCTAGACAATAATAATAATATACCAGAGATGAGTTTTGAAAGGCAAAATAAAAATACATTAAAGGTGAATTATGTTATGAGTAAATATAACATGCTGATTTATTATTTTATTTGATATTTTGCGAAACCGTATTTTAACTTTTTGAAGCAACTTTGTACTTCTTCCGAGTGTCTTTAAAATAATTTATATAATGTAAACAGGTCTGTCTCTTCCACGAAAATCATGTTCAAGTCTATCATAAATTATATTTTTTAGATACTCTTGTACGTTCATTCATTTCATATGTCCAGTCTAACAAAATGTTTTTATAATAGCATATTCTAGTATTTCACTCCGCAAATAGAATCACGTTTTCCTGAACGTTTGTGATGATGGTGTTCTAGTTGTATTTTTATATTGGACAATTTCCATCATTTTTAATATACGTATTGAATGTCTCTAGAAAAGTTTAACTTTATTTAAATATTCCAAATACATTCAATTGTTAGTAATAGCACATCAAACAGGTTAGTATATGCATAACGTTTCGAGAGGTATTAGTCTCCCCTCTTCTTCAGATGTTGCTGGCCTGACCAGTGACAGTACTAGCATGGGATTCGAACCTGGGTCCTTAGATTCTTGAATTTTAAGATAACATTCTAACCAATTGAGCCATCCTGCCAATATAAAAATACAAAAAGAAGCACATGTCATTTCTTTTTTTTTAATCTTGTCACATTTTTAGAATTTTTCTATATATTGATATCCAAGTATCACTTTCTTCCAGTAAATAGGTAAAATAACAGCTTTGTATATAACAGTTGATGTAATTATATAATTGTGATGAATCAATTATTAATATCAATGATATTCTGAAGTCTATAAATAAATAATCCTATGATCAGTTGCTTAGGAAGTTGTAACATTTCAGCATGCAAGTGGTAAGTTTAGTTCAACAGTTCCATTCATTTTAATCAAACAGGTTTTTTTTAGTTACACAAATGAGAATGATTGCTGGAATGTTAGCTCTTGTCTGATACTGCTCTAAACTGTATAGTACATAATGATAGCTTATGACTAATTTCTGTTACACCTTTGAAATGATGTCATGCTGATGATATGAGTTAAGCTGTTGAGTTTACCATCTTACTATTGCACATAGAACAGGAGATAGTATTACAATTTTTTTCTGGTTATTTAAAATGATGTTATGCTGTCAACATAAACATGATCAGTAATCACTAGTGCAATATATTATTAGTAATACTATAAAGAAAATAGGATACTTTATTATTAGACATGCTGTGATGAAACTCAACCTCAATCCTAAGCCTAATGCTAACCAGTACAGCAGTGAAATTTCACAGCAGGTCTACTACTAAAATACTGAACATATTAATAAAATTATTAGAGAAAAAAGCTAAACAGAAAAAAAGTAGGCATAGGCTGGCTTTATGAAAAATGGTTAGAGGAGAGAAGAAACTTCAACATAAGATGTAGGGTATAACCATCAAGTGATAATTATTACACTTTACTACATTTTAGGTTTTCTGCTTAATGAGCCTATGAATATAATTTTAGTTTATACACATATAAAAGATATCTAATCAGATTCAATATTTATTTTTTTCAAAACTAGTTTATTTATAAAATCCCATTATTCTGAGCCAACTAAAATTCATATTGAAATTGGAATTTTTATTTCAAAATGCATATTTGAGATAAAATTTTTTAAAGTCCAACAACTTTAAATATCAAAACAACATATCATTTGAGTATTTTAGCTTATTGTTTAAATCTGCTCCTACTTTCATCTATTCTGAAGCTATTTATATAACATGCCTTAGTTTAACAAATACTAAATAGTGATGTCAACCAGATTTCTAAACTAGATAAGAGAATAGCAAAAATAGTTTTTATTTGGATTATTAGTAAAGGACAGGCAACAAGATGAGTGAGAAAGGCAGTATGATATACAGAAGATTTGGACAAAAAATTTATATCAGCATACTTATACAACAGATGGGATGATTGCATTAGGAGAATTGCTGAATGTTATAATGACAAAGAATGGTATAGAAGAATAGATACATTAATAAAAAAAATAGGTAGTTGGAGAGATGGAGAACTAGTATGGAGACTAAAAAGAGTTTAAATATATATAAAAGTAAACAGAATATTGGGTGTGAGTTAATTTATGATAATAGCAAGAAGAGTAGTTTACTGATTAAGGCTTGAACAGGATCTTTAGCAATAAGATAATATGCACATAAATGGAAAAATATGGGTGATTTAATCTGCAAGTTATGTGAAGAATGTATAGAAAATATTAGGCATCTGTTAATTGAATGTAAATGCATACAAGCAGAAAATGTGCAATTAATAAAGTTGTGGGAGAATAAATATAAGCAAAGTAATTATACAGAAAATGGGTGCTTGGCTTTTATGCTGGGTTTGAGAAAAGATAAGAGGGATTTAGATATAAAAGCCATAGAGTTGACAAAAATGTTGTGGAAATGGGATGGAGCAGGATAGAGAAGAATATGAGAAAAACAGAGTGGGGAATGGAAAGCTAAGATAAGGTGGCTAACAGGTTTACTTTACATAGTGTCTGAGAGATTATTGACTCTGATAAAGAAGAAGCCACAGTGCATTACATCACTAGGTTTGTGGTATTGACTTACTGGACAGAAAATATACATCCAATAATTACAATTACTTTTATTATTGTATTCAAACTGATGAATTAATGGTATTAATATAACCTATGATGTTAAATTTAAGACAAACTATTTTTTGTGATATATAATTCTGATACTAGGTTAATCGTATGTTTTTGTTGTTTAACTCAAATCAATCTATTTATTTTGATATATGACTTTGATAATAAGTCAACAATTATATATTTTACTTACATGAGTATTTATGTAAATTTGAAGCACCTTTGAAGTTTTGGAAGGATGTTGACAGAATAATCCCCTTTACAACGTATAATTTAGAATCATCCATGCAAGCATGAGTAATCAGAGACACCATATTGTAGTGCCAAACAGATTCCCAGTATGGTCTTGTCTATTGGAATTTTGGGTCTTACCAAATGATTAAAGAAGATTAGTATATAGAAAAGTCTCTTGACAAACAGATGGGTCTAAGATCAGAATTTTAAAATGTCATTAGCTTGATTAAAAACTTAGAAATAAAAATCATTGCTGAATAGACATTTGCAATAAAGTGCTTCTCATTGAAGAAGGTTTATAACAAAAAATAAATCTGACAATCTCATGGTTCTATCATATGATGTTCATTGATAATGTATGTGTGCATCAAGACCATGAGAAAGTGATATAAAAGGATTGTTGCTGATAATATCGACTTAATCTATAACAGTAAAGTATTTTGTCAGGAATACTTTTATAGAAATAATTATAAATTTAGATTTTATAAACATTTTTGATTGGAAATCAAAATTTTGATAAAATAATAAAAGCTTATTTTATATTAAAAAAACTGAATTAAAAGGTAAATTTAGTTCATCCAAAAATTATCTTATTAGCAGGTATAACAACCAACAAAGAAATTTTGATTTCATTTCTCCTGAATTTTACTGTTTATTAATTTTATTATTGGATCCTGACACATTTGCTTCATCCTTGAGTCAATGTTACTGCTGATAATAGATTATACCAAAAAATTGTATAGAATGTCCAAAACTTATCTCAGAATAATGGTTTTATGAATGAAATAAAGGATGCAAAATATTCTAAGTTAAATATTAAATAATGAAAAGAATTTCTGTAGTAAAATGTTATAATGAAAATAATACTCATCTAAACTAGCTGGAGGTAAATGGAAAAAGTTGTTAAATTAATTAGTGTTATTTTTTGATTAATATATCAAAATTAAGCAAAAAATGTTTACTAAATTTATTGAAGAGTTTTTAAAAATAGACTCAATCCAATTAAATCCCAATTGCATTAAAATAGTAGTAAATTTCTATGAATAGTCAGTCAATAACCCAGAGAGAATAGAAGGGCACATCACTTGAAAAAAAAGGAATATAAATAATAAAAGATTTCAAAGTCATCAGAGAACTTCTAAGCCTGTAGAGTAAGAAGTATCAGAAAATGGCAAAAGAAAGCATTGAGACATGTCTTGATATAAGGAATTGACTCTGAAGATGAATGGGCCAATTCAAAAATATATATTTTTTTTTTTTTTTTTTTATTTTTTATTTTAGATTTTTATATATAAAATTTTTTTTTTATATATTTATATAATTAAAAATATTATTTTTTTAAAATGTTAAAAATAAAAAATTTCTTCTATGTGTGTGTGTATATATATATAAAATCAAATTTAGAAAATTCTGAAATATATTTACTAGTTTGCATTAAATAATGACATCTATTACTTCTGTTGTTAATTTAATTTCTATATGTATATTTATGTTGATGTTGATTCCCCCCCTCCCCATTATTGTGAAAGTGAAGGTATAAGAAATTGGAACAGTCCAAACTTGCATATGAGTTCATTGTGATAGGAAGAAGTTTAAACCTAGTTAGCAAAGAAGACTAATCAGTACAAAAGGAATATGCAATGATCTGAATTGGGCATCATGTTTTGCCAAGTTTGATATAAATAGCAGTACCAAATGGCCTCTATGTATGGAGAAAAATTTTCATATTCAATACAGCTAACAGTAGATAGAAAATAGTAGCACTAGAAATAGAACACACTAAGTGAATCATCTTCATCAGGTGATTAACTTATAATGAAATAAGGGACTATATTGTACTCCATATTTTTCATTATAATGTAAGAAAAGCAAGTGACAAAAAAAAAATTAAAACTAGAATACAGTACTTTGAGAACTGGCTAAAGGTTGTGTCTTTAGAGATTTTTTCCTAATATCCCTCCTAGTCAGCTGCTGTGGGGAATGTATGACAGTACACTTGGGCAACAATTCTTGAATCTGATTTGTCTTATGCAATGGAGATTTTAAAGAATGGCATGAGAACTAATACTGAAGGAAACTTACAAATTTCCAATAGAGTAAGGTAATGAAAGTCAAAATATTATGATTTTTAAAATATAAACAAAGCTGCAATCCAAAAGCTCAAACAAGCAAAGTTAAAACCTCTTGCTATTGCTATGGAAAAACTTCTCAGAGCAAAGAAGGTATGGAAGGATAAATAACATCTTAAGTATGAAGTTGAAAAATATCCATGTATATGCTGAACTAATGAGAATGAGCAACAAAGTGTAAAATACTAACTGCCGAAAGATAAGGGAGTAAATTTCCCATGAAACATTTACAATAATTTATGATGAAATTGGCAGTTTATTAGAAAAAGATTATATTGGAGATAGACAGCAGTTCAGAGATATTACTAATAATGAAATAAGGCTGGGGTACCATGTCATCCAATTGCTTTAATATTTCATCTATCAAAAAGATGACTATCAACACTCTAGATTTGTGCAGAAATATGCTTAAATTAGTTAGTCTGGTCAAGTTATCTTGCTAGTAAGACCCCCCCCCAGAATCTCCCTCCAAAGAAAAAAATCTGCTATTATACATCATAAATGAAAAAACAAGTATAATTATTGGCAAACAGTAGTGTAAAGCAATAGGGATACAAATAAATATTTTTTATTGGAACAAGTAATCTGCATAAATATCCTAAATTCTCTTAAAGATCATAAGACAATGTTTCTACAAATCCCATAGAAATAGAGCTAGTAGACAAAACAATTTATGCAAAATTCTGTTCATTCTGAAAGCAAAGCAAAAGTAGAGATAAAATAGAAATTTATGGCTAAGGGCATTTTAACATTGGTTAAAATATCAAATTGGGCTATGTCAATAATATAGTAATAACCAAGCCAATGGTCAGATCTGCACATATGGTAATTACAGAATCTGCAATCATTTAAATAAAGGAGTCCATCTTATATTAAATGAGAGAAGTATTGGTTATACTGCAAAAAGTACTTAACTTCACTAAACTTTATCTTAATGCTATCTTTCATCAAATTCCTCTCATGGTTAGGTCAGCAATAGAATTAATACTAATAATTCCTTGTCAGATTATTCAAATGCAATATGTCACTGTTTAGTGCTATAACCACATTGAATATATTTCAGATTAAAATTGAAATCCATCCTCGATAGTTGGAATGGTTCTATATTTTGATGAAATAATCATTGCTCCAAAAGAGATGTTACATCACATGATTATCATTTCCTATGCCTACATAAGCTGTTAAAACAGTGACAAACTCTCCATACAGTAGTGCCAACCAATGCAAGCCATAGTAATCAATGGATGCAAGAATATTTGTGTGTATGTACAAACTTTCTTGAATACATTGATTACTATGACTTGCAGATAGGGATTTTATACACAAACCTTTTTGCATCCATTGATTACTATGGATTGCACTAGGTGGCACTACTGTATTGGTTATGCTCAGATTGAAAAATTGAGAGCAAATTTTAATGTGACAAGTGAGCATGGAAAATAAAAGAATTAAATATTTTGGAGGCCCTTATATACAAGGGAAAACACCCAGCACCAAATCAAGTATGAAAAAAGCACTAGCCATCTGAAGAATATTTAAGAATATTGCTAAACCACTATAAATTGTTAAAGAGAAATCATGAATTAGAATAACTGTTAGATGAATGATCATAAAAAATCTTTTTCAAGAAATTAAAGGGTTTACTCACACCATTTTGATAAGAATCATAAAATACAGCTAACTGCTTATGCATAAGAATGGCAGTTAGGAGTTACCATTCGCTCTATTATTTTTATAATGGTAAACATCCTATAGCTTATGAGCCTAGGATTTTTTAAAGCAGAAAATAAATATAGTCAAATTGATATGTTTGGACTGAAAATGTTTTATCAATATCTTATCAGATGGCTAATTCAAATAGTGATCAATCTTAAACCTTTATCAAAAATTTATCCAAGAGTTAACTAGCAATGGATTACTTGAACTTGCATATATTAAGGTGGAAAACATATTGATTATATGACTGGAAAAAAAAACAAGCAAAAATATTTTAAATTATAGCTTCAGTCTAAACAAAACCTAAAATTTATATTCACCCTTTAGAGGCAAGTATATTAACGAATAAGTAATATTATGTAGTTTTAAAATAAGGAAATACCTGTAATAGAGATATACTAATTTTTAGACTATTATTTGTTTTGGCAATAAAGTGTTTTATCTACATTATAAACAGTAGGATTTTTGATAACACCAGTATTTAAAAAACGTTGGTGTATATATTGGCATGTGACAATATGTGATATATTGTGTTAGATATCACAAGTCAGTTATATCTGCAGTTTTTCAAATAGCTTTATGCATTCATAAATAATATATTTAATATGATTGGCAAATACAATTAATACATGGAGATTATCCTATTAATTTAGACTATTTTTTTAAAAAAAAATACAAAACCAATGTCCAGCAATTAGGAAATCTAGTAATTTATTCTTCCTTGCAGATTGTCTATGCAGAACTACTAAAGAAGTCTATGCCACGCATTGGCTATTTAATGGCTCTTTTATTTAAGTTTAACACGAACATTAGGGTTTGCTACTCTGTGGTATATAGGGATGGCTTTTATTACATTATTAATGACTATGTAGTTAGTAGAGTGAATCACTAGATGGAATGTATTTACTACTTAAAGCTTAGGTATTTGATCATAATTTAAACACTAGAAATTTATAGAACAAAAGATATAAAAATTACAGAGAATATAAATTTAAGCTATCTTAGAAAGCTTAAAACTTTCAGCTCATTTATTTGAATATCTTAAATATAAACGCTATTGGAGGAGTCCAGTTTTAAGACTTAATAATCAATGGCAGCTATTGAATGAGTCTACTTCTAAGATTTACAAATCAATAGCTGCAATTTGCCTTTAGTGCCCTAAATATAAAAGCCATTGGTTGATTTAGTTTATAGGAATTAATAATCAATGGCAACCATTGGATGAATCTCTTTGAATGAGTTCATTTCTAAGATCTAATAAATAATGGCAATCATTAGATGAATCTATTTTTAGGATTTTATCATCAATGCCAGCCACTGAATGAGACAACTTCTAGGATTTAAAAATCAATGGCATTTTCCATTAGCACCCAAATATAAGTCATTAGTAAATCAATTTTTAGGACTTAATTGGACAAGTCCATTTAAAAAATCAATAGTAGCAGTTTGCCATTAGTGCCTACATACAAAAACCATTGGGTGAGTCTATTTTTAGGATTTAATGAACAATGGTATCCATTGAATGAGTCTATTTAAAAATTTAATGGCATCTATTGAATGAGCCCATTTCTAGGGATTAATAATTAATGACATCTATTGAATGAATCCATTTCTAGAATTTAATAATTAATGACTACCATTTGCCACAGGTGCCCTAAATATAAAGACATTTAGATGAGTCCATTTCTAGGGCTTAGTAACAAATTGTAACGGGTTGACAGTGGTTCCCCTTACTTTAACAGCGTATATATTTAAAATTATGTGAATGACTATATTTTAATTAATTTTCAATGATTTTTTTATAGAAAATTTTCCATTTTTTTCTGTACTGTTTTGAGTATAGTAAAATGGATAATCACGATGATGATGATGGCGATATCGACTTAAAAGAATCACTTTCTGTGGATGTATGTAAAATATGTCACTCTTCTTCTGAAAAAAATGAACTCGTCAGTCCTTGTGCTTGTGTAGGCACTTTACAGTTTTGTCATAAAGGATGTTTACGAACATGGATTTTAAGTCAAAACAGTACAAGGTGTGAAATCTGCGGAAGTGATTATACTTTCAAAAAAAGATTTAAAAAACTTAAAATGGTAAGAATAATGCTTATATATGTAATAACATTTACATTTACGCACATGTAAGATAAATGAATCATTATAAAATGCGTTGCTAAAAATATTTTGTATAAAACTGTAGTTTAAAATCTCTAATAAATTTTTATTTTATAAAATCCAATTGAGAACCATCATTTGGATTTTATAGAATCAAGATTTCTTAGATTTTTAGTTAAGGTTTTTTAAAGATTCTTAATTATTGTTTTATATGAAAGATTTGTAACTATATATTTTATAATTGCTTGTTTATCTTTCATATATTAAATATAGGGGATTTGAACTTAGACTTTCAAGCACTCTTCAACCACTGACACACATAACCACACACAGGTAGAAAAGATAAATAATCACCAATATATGTATTTCATGCTGAAACAGCACTCATCAGTTGGCCCAGATTATCATCTCCCACACACATATATAATCAGTGCTCAGTTTATATTAAGATAGCAAATCTTCATACTTTAATGAACAAGCTTCAATCTACTCCAACTTCCAACTCTTCAGCCATCCATACCATTGAAAATCTGATGATGAAAAATCCAAATCCCATACTGATGCCAATATTATTGCCATGCCCTTGTTGACCTCAAGTCACTCTGACCCCTCATAAACTGAGCACTGATTATATATATATGTGGGAGATGATAATCTGGACCAACTGGTGAATGCTGGTTCAGCATGAAATATGTATGTTGATGGTTATTTATCTTTTCTACATAGGTGTGTTCATGTGTATCAGCGGTATGAGATGATGTGGATAGTTGAAGGGTGATTGAAAGTCTGAGTTCAAATCCCCTATATTTACAATTAAGCTCCAGGTATATGAAGATTGCCTGTATTTCATATATTTACTTTCATATATTATAATTTCTTTCCACTTATTATTTTTTTTATTATGCATTGATTTATATATTTCTATATAATACCGTTTATATCTTTGTTACAATGCAATCTAAGAAAATAAAACATTCCTTTATATTTGCTTACAGTTTCAACTGCCCTGCAGTCTTCATAAGAATTCCTTTCAACTCTTAACAACTTTAATATTCCTTGAGTGATTTTCCTAAGTTTGTTCAATTTTATAAAATTAGATATTCCGTATTTTATATAATCTTTCATAAATTTAATATTATTGTTTAAATTGTTTAATTTCATGATGAATTTCCTCACATCTTATGATTTAAAATGTTTGCTGTTTCATTATCTTCTAAATTTTTAATGTAATCAATTTTTTTTATATTATTTCTGTATAATCATATATTCATATATTTATAATTACAAATATATAATTAAAATTGTATACTTATGAAAGATTATAAAATAGAAATTCATATACCATTATAATACTAGCCAAAAAACAACATTTTACTAAAATTCTTCCACAACCATTGTTTCATCTATTAACAAATAGACCTTTTCAAGTGAAATCAACTAAACATGCAACACATATATATACAAAATAAAATAGCTTTTTCATCATTCATTTCAAAAACTAGCTTCCTTTAACATCAAAGGATGTCTTCATGAGATTGATGGCCTCAGATTCAAAAAATTTTATCATCAAAGTTTTTTTTTACTTTTCAATTTAATTTTTATGAAAGATTATATAAAATAGTATATAATTTTATAAAATTGAACAAGCTTAGGAAAATGATGAATAATAAATTAAGTTTGTAAAGAATATTGAAGAAAAAAATTTAAAATAATAAAAGTTAGAAGGAACTGGATGAAGTCTGCTCGGCAGTTGGAACTATAAGCAAATATAAAGGGATAAATTTTAATTTATTAGATTGCAGTGTAAAGTGATTAATAAAGGTGTAAAGGGTATTATATTTCATAAATATATATATGAAGATTTTCATTGGCAAAAAATATATACACTCTATTAGTTCTGCCTATGTGATTTTTGATATTATTGTTATAAAAACATGGTTTTGAATGGAGTTTATCTGTCATTTGGGCAATAAGGAAAGCTCAATAGTTGTTGGTAGAGACATTAGTGACAGCTATTGTGCTATCCATACTATCCAAAACATGGAAAGTGAAATCCAGCAAAACCTGCTGTTATGATTGTAACCACATGTGGTAGTCCATTTTAAAACCTGTATTGCCACTGAAGATAAGTTTAATGAATTAATAAAGGATAGGATAATGATATTTGCTTAAATACACTAAAATCTAAAAACCATATCGATTTAAAAGTTATTAAGCAAAAAAAAATATCTAAGTAAAAACTGCTATTGGGTTTGTTAATTAAGTACCAGTATTTTAATCCAACTCAAGTCATTTCTCTCTCTTCTTCTTTATCTGCCTTCTATTTTCTTTTTTTCTATTGTCTAAAGTCACTTAAACTTAAATATTACTATATAAGATAGTCATCATAAAATTCTCATGCTATTAGCCTTATACCATGCGCTAACTTTGACAATAGGATTATGGATTTTTACAAGTAATTTTACTCTTTATACAATTCTTACTCTATTTTTTTAGTTCAATATTGCAAAACACTTTTTTTTATTTCCATAATAACTGCAATAATAATATTCCTTAAGCCCAAAAGTGAAATAGGTTGCTGCATTCATTTTAAGCATTTCTATTTAATATGTAAACTTTAAATTAAACATACCTCAATGTATATGTAAACAAAGGGAGTAAAGCACCCTCCCCTAGGCTATGAATTAAATCACTCTAAATGTTGAACAAAGAATCACGAATAGAGTGAATCCACCTTTTCATATATATGTATATAAACAAAGCCAAGAGTTGGGTTATTTTCATATATATATAACTAGAGATAAAAATATCTAGTTATTTACAAGAGAAATAATCCTACACTTTAATATATTTACATCACATAGATATGATTCTATAATAATTGTCAAAGTGTGCTTTCTATTAATATAAATAAATGTCGTACTTTGTGGGTATAATTTTCAGAAGCTTCAATTTGATTGTGCTAAATTACATAATAGATAATATGGGTATAAATTGTCATGACTCCACCTTGGATATTTTTAACAACATCTGGATTGTATAAAACTAAAGACATTGGTAAGAGCAAATAGATTAATGCATAAGAAGCATGGATATATCTTTTTTCTTTTAAATTTATATTAACTTATGAAGTGTAAATGTATAAGGAGTAATATCCCTTTATTAAAAAGTATGTATAGCTACATTCTATATTGTAACAGTATGAAGAATTGGGGTGAACCTGGAGTGATAGAACTCAATCATCATCAATCCAAAATCCATAATCAAATTATAAAGTATAAAAGGAATAAATAAGTATGATGAATATGAGCATGAGAGATCAGTAAGAAATAAAGTAACTATAAGTTCACCAGCATTACAGATTAGAATAATAAATAAATCAACAGTCACCCTTGTGATTGGATTTGGAAGTGGTCCATTATAGACCAGGCTAATTATTTATCTCTTGCCAAACTTAGGGCAGATTACATGAACAAGAATTTGGAAACACAAACATAAGTGCTAATCCATAAGAATATAACAAAAAAATAATGCTTGGATACTAAAACATGCTGATCACCATTAATGCTCTAGCCACTTAGTACCATTAATGTACAGGCCAACTATAAACTTAATTTCTAAAGAAATAATAAAATTAGTTGCTGCAAAATAAAATGTAGTGACTAGACTTTAAAGGATATCTTTTTGCATAAACCAACATTATACAAAATTAGTCAAGTCATCTGGATGTCCAAAAATACTACACATAAACTCCAATCCATTTAACTAAATGTTATGCATGAATCCAACTCATTGAACAAGATCTCTATAACTGTTACTGTGAACAAGAGATAATACTAACATATAATGTTTTAAATCTAGTCTAGGATTAAATAAATTCACTGGAATAACTTAAGATCTGTTGAATATGCTATAAATTCAACATTCTGATTTTGATTAAAATAATACAAAAAAATATGTTATAGTATAATTTGCATACATCTCAATATGTTTACATAAATTGTCATAAACCAATAATAAAATTTCATTTTTATAATACATAATTAATCTTAACATGATGATTGATTTTAATGTATATGGGTACCCATTCAGATGTGTTCATACACAGACATTTATATCTTATATTCTAGTGATATTTTATTAGTTAATAAATACATTTATTTCAATAAAATATCCACATTACTAATTGTAATTCCTTCTACCAAATAATATATTTTAATAGGTTAAAGAAAAGTTTTCTTTCTTTGAAAAATCCTGTATAAAAGTTTCTTTCCTTTTTTTCAAATTACTTTTAATTGTACATGTCTTTTAAAAACGTTACTAGAAAATCTTTTTAAAACTCTGTTTTTTAATTCCTTTACAATAATTAATTAATCAAAACTGGAATAAATTCTTTATAAATGATAATGGGAAGAAACTATCTGGAAGCAAATGTTATTTATTTAAGCAAATTCCTTTACCATGAAACTTGTAAATTAGAAATTTTAAATGCAAAGTTAATTATTTAAAATATTATTTCAATAAATTATTTTACTTATCAACTATATGCAATTTATAAGCAGCAGTTCAATGTTTGTGCTTTTGTTCATATAGATAAATCAGCATACAACATAGTGTGAGAATTTTACAGCAAGCCAGAATCTCTTGGTAAGCTGGTCCATTCTAAAACAGTAGACATCTTTGGGAAAGATATAAATTTGGTAACTGTTGCACTCAATTACTATAATTTGGTAGAATTCCTGGCATGCTTCTTATATATACATATGTAGGGGCTATCAATCACAAAAAACTCCCTTCCATGTGAATTCAAACTACCACTGACATTAGCAATAGCTATACTTCTTGCCTTCCATTATAGCTTCATAACAATAGTAATGTATACTAATTTTTTTCAACATTTTTATAGTCAGAGATGGAATTTAAAAAACAATAATTAAAAGTAAGTTTTTTTTTATCTTGATTAAAAAAGATTAATGTCTCTTTTCTGTTCACCTTAATTCTCTCAAAAACAACTTTGTAACATTTTATCAAAGTATTTAATTAAAAAAACTTGATCTAATTTAAAGCAGAGTAGAACTTTACAATTTCCAGTATATCTATTATAACAAATTTGTTTTAGATTTCAAAATTAGAATTAATAAAACATTAAATAGACTTTTTTAAATGCTTGATTTAAGTTACAATAATTTTAAGTATGAAAATTATTATTTAACTCTTAACAGTTATTCCAGTTTAATATAATATCTAAATAAATTGTTTGTATTTGTCTCCACTTTTCCTTTCAACTTCATATATATATTTATATATATTACCGCTCATGAAGAGCACTCCATATGGAAACAATTATTAAAAGTAAAACTTTTTAAAATAATGCAAAAGTTTTAAGAATTGATTAATAAATAATAGAATCACTAAGCTGTCTGTAAATAATTGAATTAAAGTATCTCATTAGAAAAAGAGGAAAATCTAAAAAAGTTTAAAGAAGTATCATTTATTAGTAAATGTTACAATTAAATAATTAGAATGGGGTAGAAAATGTAACTTAGAAAAGCTAAAAGTAGTTGAATTTCAAGTAATCAAAAGTTAAAGCTATAGCAGTTTTAAAATAAATCTTTTACATAAAATTAAAATATCTCTTTTCATTTAATTTTTAAAAAAAATCTTCCCATTATTAAAAAAAATATATATATGTGTCCATAAATAACTGAATTAAAATATCTTATTTGAAAAAATAAATAATCTTTAAAAGTTTAAAGAATAATTGGAAGGTGCAGAAAGTTTAACTTATAAAAGTTAAAGCTATAACAGTTAAAAATAAATATTTTCTATGAAATTAAAAGTACTCTCTCTTTTCGTTTAAAGTATTAAAGGAAAAAAAGGAAAGAAATCTTAAAACTAAAAAAAAATATCTTCCCATTTATTTAAAATAAATGAGATTGTAAATAATGAATTGATTATAAACATAAAGAAATAGTAAAATGTGTGCGTGTTAATAAAATGATATATGAAAGTTAAATATTAAAAAACGAAAGCGTATAATTGGAATTTTCCTCAAAGATTGTATACAATCATAAGCTATATAAAAACAGAATTAGCAATGGCTACTAAGTAAAAATCCATAAACAGCAAGGATTAACAGTGGCTACTAATTAAAAACTGAATTAATTAATTAAAATTTTATCAAAAATTTAATCAAAAGCAGTGGATGAATTTTTAACAATGGATATAGCTGGCAGATATAGAAACCAATTAAAAAAGGACAACAGGTTTTCACATAAATAATCAGTTTTTCATCATTCAATCAGTTTTACAATCAGTTTTCAGTCAGTCTTGTCACATATCCAGAGTCAGTGTTTTTTATGACTGCAGTGTTAGCAGTTGTTAGAAGCATATACCAGCCTCAGTCTGATGGAACATCAGCAATCTGCCCGATCGAAGTAATGCTTGCAGGATAATTTGAAGCCACCAGAGATATAAGAATATTATGAAATAGCAATCATAGGAACCTCCATAGAAGCATAAAATTCAACCAGTTGGTAAAAATTCACATGAAGCAGCAAACAGTAACAAGTTGACATGTTCCAAAATTTCATAGGTAATGAATAACATTTTCTTATTCCATTTTGATATTAATGTAGCCATTGCAATAATCTGAAGCCTCCAAAGTCAGTAAAACCAATGAACTCTATAGCATGCATAAAATGAACTATTGATGTGTGTGTTTTAAATATTTGTGTTTATTTAATGCTCTTTGTTATATTATATTGCATGATTTATTAAGAGTGTGTGTAGCTATAGAAAAATCATTGTTTAAGTTAAGATTTTATAATAGTAGTTTTCAAATTATAATAGTAAACATTTCGTTAATATAAATTATCTTTAAAACTTAATATTTTGTCGGTCAATTCTTTTACCACTAATTAAAGCAGTAATGCATTATATTATTCTTTTGATTGAACTAATTGGGATTTCTTAGGCACTGAATTAGTTTGCCAATCATCCAAGGTATGTTAATTATCTTTGGGGGTAATTAACCGGCACCTGAAGTTTTACTTTGAAACAAAAAAGTGCTTTGAATGATAGGTGTTGAATTTTGCAGCCACAGTTATGTATTTTTATATAGCTCTGGCTTGGGCATGGGTACCTTCTGGGTATTATGCTTCTCTTCCTAAGGGGGCAATGTGGAGCAATACTTAAATTGCATTGGTGTAGATCGAATTAATAATAAATAATTGTATCGTATTTTGTATGTATAAAAGTAAGTCTTATAATTTTGCTTTCACAAGTTTAGATTTTATTAAAGAGTTAAAGTTCATGCTAGATGATGTGTCTCAATCAATCTACTATCCCACCCAGTTCAATATATATGCACTATTATGTTGTTATATGCCATGAGACACATAACCATCCCAATATATTTATTTATTATAATAATCATTTATAAACGTTTTTTCAGCACTTATTTTATGTCATTCTCAATATAATTGCAACCTTTTTTAAAGCTTCAATTTACATTACATATGTAGTGAAATCTATTATTTTTGTATAAAATTAATCATAACTGATAATAAAATTATAAATGGAACAAAAGTAAATAATCATGAATTTATTAGAAATATTATTAATAAAAATATCTATAAACCTGATGTTGATAAAAATTTAAATAATAGTGAGAATAATGAGTTTATTTTATTATTATTTAAGTCACCATTTTATAAATTGATTTATAAGAATAGTTTTTTTTTTTTTTTTTTTTTCATATGTCATAGCATCTGCCGGGACGCGAACCCACACCCGTCTGCAACCAACTACTTGCTTGCATGGCGGCTGCGATACCTCTCGGCTAACAACGCAAGACAAGAATAGTTTTTTATTAGGTGATATGAAAGTTGCTTGGAAGACAGGCCATGACTTCAATTCTTTATTAAATAGTTCAATCATTCCATTGATAGTAAATTTATTCTGGATTTCTTGCAGTGCCATAAAATTTATGTAGGTCAAAGTAAATTAAGTCTTATATGAAAGAATTAAACTTCATAAATATAGAATTAGGAACAGGTATCGTAACACAGCTTTGTATATTCATGAATTAAGTGCATATTATAAAATATTATTTGACAATGCAGAGGTTATCTTTTATTAAAAAAAAACAAAAATTAAAAAGAAGAGTTAAGGAAACTCTGATGATAAATCTTAAATATGAGACCATTACTGTCATAAAGACATCCTTTGATATTAAAGGTGGATCATTTTTGAAATGATTTATAAGAAGGCTACTTCTTTTATATATATATGTTGTTTGTATCTAATGAATTTTACTTGAGAAGATCTATTTGGTAATAGATAAAAATGATTGTGTGATAATTTTAGTATACATTTGTTTTTTACCTAGTATTTTAATGTTATATGATTTTCTTTTTTAACAGATAACAATTATATAAGATGTATAAAACACATTATATTATATATATATATGTGATTTACAAATCAATATATATATCAAAATACAGTAAAATTTACATAAATTATATTATTTTTAGAAGTACTTTCAACTATACATTTTGTAGTCATTATCAACTATATAACATTGAATAATCAAAATGAGACAACTTTTAACAATACCCATAGTTCATTTCAGATTTCCAAAATTCTGTTATCTTAACATTTTGATATACTGTATATATATTGATTTGTATGTTACATATATTGTGGAACGAATACAGATATCAAACAATTTATTACATATATATATGTTCTGAAGCATCCTAATAAATTTACTTAAAAATTTGTTTCATATGATATGAAACATTGTATTCTCACTGCATATTCTATCCACTACTTTTAATGGATTCTTAGTTTAATATGAAACTAATTTTATACATGATGCAATTAGAATTTGGTAATGAAGATAAGAGATATATCATCTAGAACAGGATTTGGCAAATTTTTTAACATGAAGAAACATTCTGTTTAAATACCCCCCTCCCCTCCTCTGTAAAAGAGTTGCAAGAAAAGAGATGAAAATAGGTTCATGAAGAATATGAATTTCTGAATGACTGTGAATATATTTGAATATTTATTATATTAATAGAACATAATTGAATCTGTATTCAACTTTTGATTTATTCACAAATTTCTAATATTTAAACATTCACCATAAATTAAAAAAAAAAAATCAGATATATTAATCTTTAACTGAGGTTTAAAGTTTATATCAGTGCTAGAGATAATCTCTAGTTTCGAAAAATGATTAGTAATAATCATTAGTGTATTTATCTGAAATGGATGGCGTCAAAGTTGTGAGTGGAATAAGTTTGACAATGGTAAATGAAAATGTAACAATTTACTCTAAATAAATACTTTGCATATAATAAAGATGTATATGAGAGATTGTGACCAGGGCCAACTGATGAGTGCTGGTTCAACACGAAATGCATCTTGGGGGTCATTTTTCTTTTATTATAGCTTTATTTATATGAATTTAAAAAGAATGGGGAAGTATGGAGGTGTTTACTATTCTATAATAAGTTTAAATTCAATAAACATTCTAAAGCACATTTTTTTCTCTCCTAGAGGCATCAAAATATTTATTTACAAATTACAAGAGAAAATAAAAAATGTGTTTATGTTTTCATAATAAAAAGACTGCAAGATTGGGGTCAAATTAGTTGCATGTGGATCATGAGCAAACTTTGCCAGCCCCTGATCATAAAGAAATTCAATGCAATATGTTTATATTATAAGAGTATCAAACTCTCCATTCAAAGGTGTCACCAAGTCTAAGCCTTTATAATCAATGTATGCGAAAAGATTTGCACATAAAACCCCTATCTAGTGCCTATTCATTCAACATCTCCAAACTAGTTTCTAGCTTTTCGCTTTCATCATTAAAGAGCCTTGTATTTGAGAGCACTGCACAAGATCTTAGGATCTAATGCAATCCGCCAGCAGCATGATGATCATGTGATGTTTTGATATTTATATTATCTTCCACTTTTAGAAAATATTAAAAAAAAATCATTTATTTGTGCAAGAGAGAAATTATTTTAATTTTTTAAAATTATAATAAACTTAAAATATACATTTTTTTGAATAACCAACAGATGATAAATAAATAAATTCAGCTCAATATAAACATTTTCCCTTAGCATTAGCATTTTTGATGGCATATATCATATCTTTTGTTGAAGAATACTAAACTTGTAGATCATCATCATTGTCAACCATTATTGGTCCATTGCAGGATGAAAGTCTTTCCAAGTTTAATCCATCTTCTCTGAGATCTTGCCTCTCCTCCACATCACCCCTGCACACTTTCTTATTTCATCCATCCATCTCACATGCGATCTCTTTCTGGGTCTTTTACACACTCTTGGAATCCAGTTTAAGTTTTCAATTGTCCATTTGTTATCATCTCTTCTAGAAATATGTCCAGGCCAACTCCATTTCAGTCTTTTAATCCTTTTAATGATGTTAGTAACACCTGTTTGTTCTCTTACCCATACATTGCACTTTCGATCTCTTCTTATTACTTCTAACATGCATCTCTCCATACATCTTTGAGTGGTCTGAAGTCTCTGTATTGCTCTTCTGTTAAGGGTCCAAATCTCAGATCCATAAGTAAAAACTGGTAAAATGTATTTATTAAAAAATCGTCCTTTTTAAACACATAGGCTAGGCATATTTTCTTTTAGCATTAAGTTACTTCTACCAAAAGCACTCCAACCAAGTTTAATTCTGTCATTAATTTCATCAATTTTGTTTAATCTGTAGTAATAATTTGACCAAGGTATTTATAGTTCAATCTTTATTTTCATCTTTTGAGAAAATCCATTGAACATTACTTTAATTTTTTTAACATTTATACTTTAAACTTTTTAACATTTATCTTTAGTCCTATTTTCTTGCTTTCATCTCATAGCTCCTGCAACATTTTCTGCAGTTCTATTACTTTTACTTCTTTAGTTTCCCATTTTAATCCACAAAATACTTCTTGCAGCACTGTTGTAAAATTTTTTTGGAGATATGAAATCATCCTGTCTTACACCCTTTTCAATGTTAACTTTCCTAATATCATTATGCAATCTAATTGTTGCTGTTGGATTTTTATAAATATTCTTCAGAATATGATAATATCCTGAGTGCTTTAATTACTGAAGAAGTGCATATAGAATCAAATGTCTTTTCATAATCTACAAATCAAAAGTATAATGGCAATTTATATTCATTGGTTCTTTCTATAACTTCTCTCAATACTTGGATATGATCTACTGTACTAAAACCACTTTTAAATCCAGCTTGTTCTCTTGGTTGATTGAAATCCAGTGATCTCTGTAGACAAGTTGTAATTACCTTGGTAAATCTTTTATATAAAGCTGATAAAAGGCTGATCTAATTTCTATATGTTTTTTATCACCTTTTCTTAAATATTAATATTAATACTGTATTCTTCCAATTAAAATTCTTTCTATTTCTCCATCTGCTTCTTTTAATATATCGATTATAATTCCATCATTACCTGAAGCTTTTCCTTTCGTCATAGATTTAATTGCATATCTTACTTCATTTAAAATTCCAGGCAATTTAGAAGATATAATAGATGTAGGAGTTACTTGTTTTTTATTACTATATAATTCTTGATAGAACTCTTCTACCCATTTCATGATGTCATTTCTCTTTTTAATAATAGTTTCATCTTTTTTTCTTATTACTGATGTTTTCTACCAATACCAAAATGTTTTACACTCTTGAGACTTTTATTCTCTTCTACAGCCTTTCTTGCTAGTTCACAATTATACTTTCTTATATCATTATCAACTCTTTTTTGTACCATTTTACAAAATTCGAGATATTCAATCCTTTTTAATGCATTATTTTTATATATCTTCATAGTTCTTCTTTTTTTCATTAATTCACTAGTCTCAGTATAAATTTTATTGGTCAATTGCTGCTTTGTTCTACCAGGTATCTTTGTTGCAGTTTTTAAAAGTGTATCAGTTATTTTCTTATTACTTTCATTCAAATCTGAATCATCTTCAAAATCTACTAATACTTGAAACCGATTTGCAAATTGTAATTTAAATTCATTAGAATGTTTCTGAAGATTAGGAATATCAACTGTAAATATTGTTTTTCTTAAATAACTTTTGTCTCTTACATCTTACTAATCAATGATCACTTCCTGTGTTGAATTTATTAAGAACATTACAATCTTGAAATATGTATTTTCTGTTAGACAAAATATAATCCAATTCTGCTGTACCTTCATTTGGATGTTGTTTCCATGTCCATTTCCTTTTAACATTTTTTCAAAAAAAAAAAAAAAGAATTCATTATATAAAGTTTTTCTTTTTCTGTAAACTCCACAAGTCTATGTCCTCACTCATTTCTATTACCACAACTAGATTTATCTACAGCACTTGCATTTTTCATTTGTTTACCAATTCTAGCATTAAAGTGTACCATAACAATTTTAAAATGTTGTTTAGTCTGATCAAAATCCGTTTGTATATCCATATAAAAATCTTCTACTACTTCACTATGAGAACTTGTTGGGGCATAAACCTGAATAATCTGCACTTGGTATCTGCTATTAAGTTGAATAACTAATCTTGCCACTCTATCTAATACACCATTAATCTACACAATGTTATTTTTTCACTTTTTATTTATGATGAATACTACTCCACTGGACTTCCAATATTTGCGTCTTTGTAATAGAGTACATGCCCACTTTTTAAATCAATGATTTCTTCACCTTTTCTTCTAATCTCACAAAGCCCAATAATGTCCCATTTAATATAAGACAGTTCTTCTTCCAATTTGTGCAATCTTCCTTCACTTGAAAGTGATCTGCAGTTGTATGTACCTAAATAAAAAATTGTCATCAAATGGCAGCCTGATTCCACAATCAGGGAATTCTTAGCACCCTTCATCCCCAGCCACTAACTGCTGCCTTGGCTGGTGACTTTACAGCTTCCTTGAAATAAGGGTCATAATTTATTTTTGTCTGTCATTGTATATATCTATTAGAAAAAAAATTTTTCATTCACACACACATTCATTCTGCCATATCAGGCAACTGAGAAGAAAGACCTTGGGTGTTTCTTGATCTTAAATTCAGAGGTAAAAGGCCAATAAACTAACCATGCTGACTAATACATGTTGGTGAGCAGCCCACCCATGTTTGTATACTGTATGAATAATCACATAATAGTGGACATTTAGAAATTTTCACTGCTCAGTTCCTTTAAGGCCTCCAAGAGGAATCATAGGGTCTCCTTTCAATTAATAGAAAACTCCTTTCTGAAGCCAGCAACTAGATAATCAAATATTACCATGAGAAATATTATTTGTACTCTTAAGCCTACTCCTTTGCAATGGCTTTCTGTTCTTTCACATATGACTCCACCAGATATCAGAAAAGAAATTGGTTTATAAAATTTTTATAAAAATCTGTTTAGTATTAAGTAAATTAGATTTGCCAATAACACAAAAGATATAGTTTCTCTATCTAAGACTAAGACTCAACTCAAAGTAAGATCCCATTTTGGATGTTCAACTAAGAATCTGCAAACAAATAATTATGGCATAAAAAATGAAATTCTTATGAGATTCCAAATAAATATCTTTTTCCAGATCCAATAGTAAAGCCAGTTGGATTTGATTTTCCTAGATACAACTGAAGTCTTATCAAAAGATTTATGACAACCCATGACCATTGTAATTATCTGCTTCACAAACGGATTTATGAGTCAGTGATCTTTGTAAACATGGACAAATACAAACTATGAACTACATCATTATTGAGTATCAGATTTATGACTGCAATGACAGAAATTAAAGGACGTAATAAAGTCACCAATGTATTTATTTCCTGATTGGAATCTATACAGATTTATTTATGACATCTCGGTAATAGTTAAACTGCCTGACTCCATATACTAAATAAATAATTTTTATTTTGAAACAAAACCAAAAATATAAAATAAAAACAGTTACAATATAAATTCTGGAAATTAAATATTTAATTATCACTTTTTATCAAATTTAATTTTATTATATAATATATTTTATAATTTATTTAAAAATATAATTATTATTTTTAAAAAATACAAATAAAGCACTTAACTATAATAGTGTTATAGTGACTCTGTAGATGCACTTATATTCATATTCAAGTATACAAATAATTACATATCTTTGCATCCCATCCGCATAATTAAAGTAAGTTGTATAGTCTGTATACATTTTATTTTATTCATATTATATTTAAATCTAAAATTTAAATATTTTAATTTTAATATATTGAAAATAATTCTGAAATAGTAATAGTTAGTACTAAATTAAAATTAAATCTCTTCTCTATATTACATAGAACTAAATTAATCTACTATCTCTTTTTTTTCCCATATGCCATAGCATCGGCCAGGACGTGAACCCACAACCGTCTGCAACCAACTACTTTTTTGCAAGGCGGCTGCGATGACCTCTCAGCTAACAATGCTTGACATCTATTATCTCTTTATTATCACTTTTGATGAGGATTAATTTTTTCTTTAGATCAGTAATTTTCCCAATTAAAACATGTTAACTCTATTGATGACCTGACTTCAAACTAGGATCAAAGCAATGAAAACTATTTCAATATATATAATATGGATGCAAAAAGAAGTCTGCTATGAACTGAAAATAGACACTTGATTTTTCAACTGAAAAAGAACTGAACGGAGCTATTGCTAATGCTAACATATTTTCTTGTCATTAGAGCTATTATTATTATGTGATTATTTTTATGGTAATCAAATATGGATGAGATGATTTGATTTTTTGAATGCAGAGATTAATGATTAATCACTTACTCTACATTTGCAATTGGGTTAGACAAAAATAAATTATGACATTTTCCCCTGAGGTTATGCAGTCAAGTACATAGATAGTTACTAAAGGCAAAGGAAATTAAGAATGACTGGTTTATAAACCTAGGCTTCCATTTATTAAAATATTATATTGAAGCAAAAGAAGACTACACGAAGTGGAAGAACTGTCTAATATTAAATAAGACATTATGATACTTTCTGAAAGCCCTAAGAAGTTTTTATTCTGGTAAAGGAGAGAATTTTTATTTAGATATTTGCTTTTGAGCACACAAAACAACATTTACAAATTGTCATGGAAGATCTTAATGCTAAAATTGAAAATGTTTGAAAGATGAAACTACTATGAGTAAATTTGGATAGGTAGGCAGAAATGTGAGAGAAACTAGATGTATGGAGTTTGCAGAAGAAAAAGTATATATTATGAATTTTTTGTTTGAAATAAAAAATACAAAGTAGAAATGAATATAGAAGCGCCCAAATGAAAATTCAATAGATTTGGATTATATCTTGACTAACAAAAATATGTATTTCACGAGTTATTCAACACAGAAAAAAATGATCAATTAGTAAGATACATATTAATGCCAATGTAGTGAAACAATGTCTATTAAGAAACGTATTATTAGTAATTAACACCCTTAATCTTCAAAAATATTTCAGTTAATTTAAGTTAGAACGTTAAAATATTAACAGATTTCTATGATGAACTTGAATGAATTCACTAAGAGAATAATTAATATTCTAAACTGCTATACAGATAGCTAATATAGAAAAGTAACTACAAATAAATTTTTAATTGAAACAAGAATATATATATATGTATATAACAAGAAAGAATATGAAAATATTTTAAATTAATCCATTTAAAAAAATTAATATTTGGAGATAAAAAATGAGATAAAAGAAATATGATTGTGAATTGGTAAGGAAAGCTGTAGGAAAAAACCAGCGAATGTCCTAAACATAAAATTATCGTGGTATTAAAAAAAAAGTTGTTTAGGCAATAAAAAAAAAAGATAACACTATTGCTAAAAGGGTTAACATCTTGAAGTGTTCTATAAAGAACGGTGTAATAATAGATAAAACATAATAATCCCTATATTTACAGCAACATACAGTATTTTGAAATTTTAAGTATTCTAAATAAAATTCACTAAATAGTGATGGTACACTATGCCAGAAATAAACAATTTTTTGGAAAGTGTTAAAGATAAGAAAAGAAAGCATAGCATGGCAATAACAAATAATAAAAAAATTAAAATATTTTTTTATTAAAAAGAAATCAATTAGAAAATCCTGCATTTAAAGATCTTTATAAATAATTATTTTATTTTGATTTTCCCGAGACCGATTAAAAAAATTCAGAACAACAACCTTAAGTGCAACTAAGTTCCATTAAGGCAACTTTTAAAGCTCTGAATAAGTAGTCTATAGTTCTTGATCCAGCTAAATGGAGATTGAATAATTCCTGGGAATTTTTATGTTTGATTAATTCTCATAGATGTTAACAGATATTCCCCAAAGATTTCTTCTAATAGCAGTAGATTTCTATTACTTTTATAGGTAGACTGATTTTATTTTTAAAAGCTTCTTATTTATATGGTATAAATATTACTAGGGTGACTCCTATTTTCACCAAATATTGATAGAATTTTGGTGGATATAGTGACAATATTTCAGGAAAGTGTAAAGCAATGCCTCCTCCCTACTTTATTGATTAGCTAGTGAGATATTTTTTTTAAAAAACAATTTGATAATTTTGAAATTATAGCTAAACAAGATGTCCAAATCTTATAAAGGTTATTTTTGAAATAAGTAAAAAATGTACCATCGCTATTTATTGGAATTATTTACACATAAGGAAAGAATAAAATCTGATTGAATATTCTAAATAAAGGGAGTCATGCAATGAAATCTATGAAGAATGGAAAGTCTGTTGTGTTTGGTCTAGATTACAGACCCAACTAACAGTAAATAATATAAAATAATACTGACACAAGTGTTATAATTTAATATATTTATTATGTACAAATACATACAAACAATATACAATATACAAATGCATATTTATAAGTTGAATCTTGGAGTTTAACGTGAACTCTGGGTTTTGCCTGCCACTTACAGCCACACCTTATGGCTTGCCTCACGGGTAAGGTCTATGACTCTTCCAGCTATGTAGTTAGCTTGCCTCGAGCCGAGGGTTATCTTAGCATTGTCCGGTCTCTGTGGGACTTGCCTAGCTGCGTAGATCTAAATAGTGTAGTGCTATCAATGAGAGAACGCAAACGTCTGTTTAGGTTAGACATGTTCTTCCCTGATTATCACAAAAGGCTGACTATTTATACCCAGATCCCTGACCTTATTGAAAACCTTCGGAGTCAGCAAGCATCATTGCTCATTGGCCTATAATAATCACTGGCTATGCTTTTATCTATACATCAGCCTATTGGCCTGAGGCAAACAATGCTTAATCTGATCAGATAAGGCGGCATCTGGAATAGTCCACTTCTGAGAGAAGGGAGGACTATAACAGTCTCCATGAAATTTACGGATTATCAATATCTTAAAATAACTAAGTAAAGAAATGGAATATTGTACAAATTTATATACTACATGTCTAAATGATAAAAATGTACCAGATAATTGAAAAAATATTTATAAAACAAAAAAAAATTATCCATTTTCTATCAGTTCTGTAGATCCTTGTAACTCATTTTCAAAGGACATTGAACTCAAATTAACTGAGGTTATATAATTGTATATCATATCCAAATATTAAGAAAAGTTGTAGGAAGAATCAATGTATATGAATTGCTCTATTATATTGTTTAAACACGCTGAACTACTCTAGATTTTAAATTCGCTAATTTCTCCCTCTGATATCGAGCATTATAAATCTAGCAATTCAGAAAACAACCTTGATTTATTATCATTTCATAATTATCCTTAGTATTATTAATTTATCTAAATACATGATTTTAAAACTAAATCATTGTTTAAATATATATTGAATCAATCATGGATGGTATATATATATATATGTACGAAACATTTCATTATGAATATATGATTGGCTGCTTAAGGTAAACTTTTATTAAAGGTTATATATTATTTTATTCATTGATGTTTTATATATATCTACCAATATCATTCTATGTGAATATATATATTTTTACCTTTGTATGTGCAACTAAAACAAATTAAAATATTTTGCCCCCCCCCCCCCAATGTATTTTTCTTTCTACATTTCTAATAAATTATTCTTCATCTATATATATATCATTAGTGTCTTTTACTACTTGGGAAAAACTGTTTCCATTATTTTTCTAATTAACTTTTTCTAAGCCTCCCTTGTTCTTCTCTTCAAAAACTTTAACTCTTCTGTTTTTAAGAATATCTGCTCTCTCTTACCCCCCCCCCCCTTTTTTTTTTTTTTTTTGCGAATCTTTATAATATATTCCTATCAATTTTTCTACCTTTAACAATGTAATAGTTTTATTTCCATCTATTAAATTTTGAGTAAAAATTTTGTGACCTGTTGTTTAATCATCACTCCCCCCCCTCATCCCACCACCACATCTCAGTTCCTAATTGTCCCAGTCTCTGCTCATATAAAGCTACATCCCAAATGAAACTGTTCACAAACTTTTTTAAAATTTTTAAATAGATCGTACAACAGTCTCATATTTTATTTAACGATTATACTAGTCAGCCTAGAATTAAATCGCGTTTCCATCATCAATTATTTATTTACCATTATTGCTACCATACATTGCCCAATTTATTTAAATGCACTAAATATAGTATTCCTCCTGCATCCATTGTCATTTGGTTCTACGCATTAACACGAGTAATAGAAAATCCTATATAATATAGAAATACCCATGCTATTTAGAGATTTCTCAAAATTATTTTAAAAGCATTGACATGAACTGTCTATAGAAAAATTTGTACTGAAAATGCAGTTTTGAAGACAGAAGTCAACAATGTTTAACATAGTGGTGAGAAAATTTTTCTAACCATGGTCTTTACTTTCCAATACATGAGGTACTCCTAATAGAGAAAAGTATTGAAATTACACTGGAAAATAATTTTTTTTCACTGATTTTTTATGATATAAATTTTTTAAAATAAATCTGTTTGAGCAATTTTAAGATGTCTAGCATAATATGTATGTTTGCATGTGATTAAATTTTGTTTATATAATTTAACATGTGGACCACGGCCCCACATTATCATTGCAGGCCATATGTGGCCATATGCTCTAGTTTGCATACCATTGGTTTTAAATATATTCTGAGATTAAGTAGATATTCTTTATCACTGATTCTGTTTAATGTTGTCATGGAGAACATATCTTTCCAAATTAAACAGCTTAAGCAAGGTTGAAAAATAGAATTTTGGTATTTGCTTATGTAGATGATTTGATCCTATTGAGAGAAGAAAGAGAAAGAAAATCTCATTGAGCATTTTGAATTGGCTAATTCATTATGCTCTTACAAGTTCAATCTGAAAACTTGAAGGAGTAAATGAGCTTAAATACTTGTACACTGTGTTTAATATGTGAAATCAGAATTGAGGAATAAAGGAATATTGAAATAAAACATATAATCTTCTAAGAGTTGTGAAAAGTAAAATAATCTTAAGGGAATCCAAGATACATATTTATAAATCATTGATATTGCTGGTAATACATGAGACTGGGACATTGTCTAAAAGAGCTGAGCAGAAATTAAGATATTTAAAAGGGCAATATTAAGCAGAATCATAATGATGCAAACTGGAAGGTTTTAGAAAATGAGATGTGTATAAAGAACCTGAAATTGTGGCCAAAGTTAAAAGTAGAAGAATTAAATGTATGGATCATACTATGTGATTATAAAAAAAAAGAATGATAATGATGGTTATGGAAAAGAAGAAGACAAAGAAGTTGTCCAAAATTAGATTTTGTAATCAAATAGAGAAAGTTCTAGAAAAATACATGTGCAAACAGAAATATGTAGTCAATTAGTGTGAAGTCACAACAAAATATCTACATGGTTTTGTGATTGCTTAATATTAGTCGTAGTAGTAATAATACTACCACTACAATACACACATTTGTAAGTTTAATTTTGAAAATGTGCATATTTGCATTTCAACAAAAGTAATTCATAAATAAAGAACAATGCAGTAATAATAAATCTAGAGAAAAATAGAGAGCAAGCTATATGACTGGTTGATTGTGTAAGATGAGGAAGTAGCTGTCAAACTTGACTCATGAACTTATACAGGTGGGTTTCAGTAAATGTAATCATGATTAGTGAGTCCATGGAAATGAAAAGAGGGTACTACTGTAATCTAGTTTATAATTTTCATTCTTATAGTTTTACCCACTGCTATTTATTTTTACTGCAGTAGTTTTAGATTTGTATGTATATATTTTTCAGTGGAGTGCTCCAACCTTAACAGAAAATGAAATGTTGCACATGTTATTTTTTTTCTCTGCAATGTTGATGTTATGTCTGTCAGTAGTTGCTATTTCTTGGTGCTTCATGAACTCAAGTCTAGAAGCAAAAACCTTCCGCAGAACCATAGTATTAGTTATATTCTACACATTCTGTTATTTCTTCCAATTTGTATCGTCCAGCATCATTTACAACACATTTAAAAAATGTATCATACCTTTATTCCATAAATGGATAGCCATGAACAAAGTAAATGTTATTCTAGTTCAAACATGTAGAAAGACTAACAAAATGGATGAAATTGTGTTGAATTGACAAAAATAAATAGTATTGCAAGAGTATTCTTGTTTTGTTCTTATTAATCAAGTGCAGTACTTTTAATTAAATTGTGTACGTTTTAGTATATATAGATTTTCATTTAAACATTATCTTTTTTTTTTGTTAAAACTGTTAATATTGAGCCGATAATTTTGATCAGCTCATGTTATGGTCTCTGTGTATGTGTATATATGTATATACACATATACATTAGGTATAAAATAGGAAATAAAAACTGTATGTATAGGAAGTTTTTTTTGTATTATTTATTAGTTTTTTATTGGGATTTAAAAAAAAAAAAAAGAGCAAAAAAAGACAAAAATGGTAGATTATTTATTTTTTATTGGATTGAGAAATTAAATCGAAAGTAGTAGAAAAAAAAAAAAGTTAAACGTTTTTTTTTAATTAATTATTTTAATTTTCTAAAAAGGAAGGGAGGGGGGGGAAGAAAAAAAAGAATGGTAATTAATTCTATTGTGTGACTTTTGGTTAGCGAGGTGTTAAAAAAAATGAAATGAATGCAATCACTAGCCAGGAACGTGATAGAAAAAAAAAGGACAATGAAGAAAAGGACTATAAATAAAGAGAAAAGCCTATTGTGTGGAGTTTTTAGGGATTTTTTTAAAGAAAAAAAAACTATTATATAAAAAGTGCAATAAAAATGATCGAAGGCTAAAATGAAATAGGATCTGTCCCCAACTGGGGCACTGACCAATTTCTAGATCTTCATCAAATCATGAAACTATCTCAAGGAATATCAAACCACATAGGAGAAATCAGAGCTAGCCATGGAACAATAAATAATTGCTGAGAACCAACTTCCAGGATGGATGAACAAACGTTTATGGATGCGCACTGATCGATCAGGGTAATGGAAACTTTGTTTATTAATTGAACTATAGATATTAGCGAATTTTAAACATACATTTAGGAGTGCATTTAATCATGAATGAACTAGAAGTTACGACAATAGAAGGGGATTTTATTTTAATATTAATAATATTTATATCTGTATTAATTTGTTTAGCTAAATGTGTAAATTTATTTGTCTGTCTTAATTTTTCTTTATGAGTGGTTTAGCTAAATTTTGACTAAATTTTCAGGGCTATTGGGTGAGATGAAGAAAAGATAATAATCCAATAAATGAACACATGAGAATGATAGAATAGAATTTAAAAAAAAGATTTGGAAAGCAAGTGAAAAGTATTAAGGGTTAAGAAAATATTGAAAGAGAGGGTAGGGGTCTTGTGTTATATAACTTACTCCTAATAGTAAGCTGCTTAGTCGTAATACTGGTTAAGATTTGGATTGGATGGTTATTTAAATAAAGCACATGTTCCTTCGAGAATGAAATATATATTGCTCTTCGCATTTGTTTTTTTTTTTCTTTAAATAAAATAAAAGGAGAAAAGAAAAAGAGAAAGCTTACGTTAGTTATGTAAAGAGTCAAACAAGGAAAAAGAAATGAAAGGGTAGAGGGGTTATTAGTGATTTTTTTGTTAATGGTTCTGAATAAAATTTAAGAAAAAATGAAACTATAATAAAGCGTATCATTGGTTAAAGGTTATGAAAGTGTATTTGTTTTTTTGTTTTTTTTTGCATTTGTTCTTTAAACAATAAAACCTATTATTGAATTAAATCCGTCTATGTTGAAATGGGATTGTTGAGAGAAATTTTGGGTTGATATGTCATATGTATACAAATTATCAACCCAAAATTTCTCTCAACAAAAGATTTTTCTAATTTTGTGCTTCTAGGTTCTTTCCTAGTGACCACTCATATGATAACGATTACAGGTTTTTAATTTTTTTTAAATTCTCAATCATTCAGGTATAAAAGTAGTGGCACAGAGGGGCACACAGAGGAATAGCAAGTAACCATTTGGTAAGCATAGCATGAGATTGGTGGAGAGCTATATATGAGAGGCTGGACAATTTTAAAAGATACATTAAAGCGTTAATGCGTAGATTTTGGAGTGTAGAAAAGCAAGAAAAAAGGCGAAAGGATGTAAAAAAAGAAAAATATATGAAAGAGGAGGGGATGAGGTATAGACAGTTTTTTTTAAACAAATGGCAAAGTTAAAAAAGGTAATCGAATATCCGATCTCGGAATACCAGATGATGAGTATAATAAAGAGAAACATGCCAAAAATATACAGGATAGACTAACGGCCTGTATCCATAAAGGATTGGAGGAGGTGTTGGAAGCACTTAGAGTAGAGGAAAGCATACATGAACAAGATGATTGAGAAGAAACTAAACCCAAAGTGTTAAATGTGGTAATAGAAGAAGAAAGAGTACAGATAATGGCTGACCAAACATGCCCTGTGATCACAGTAAAAGTACAGGGATTCAAGTACAAGCTTTGTTGGATTCAGGGAGCCAAGTCTCCATAATCTTGAATGAATAATGAAATACTAAACCAAATTAGGAATCAGGAAGGGAAAATACACGTATTACCTCTACAAATATCTGAAATAATGATGGCAAATGGCAAAAGAGTTAGACTTGACCCCATGCAGGTATATGGAGAAATACAGGTGGGAAAACAAAGAATACAACATATGCTATTATCGATGACAAATTTAATAGAAGATATGATACTGGGGTCAGACTTTATGCATCGGACTTGCACCAAAATTAATTACTGTAAAAAAATAGCAATAATAGAAAACAAAAGAATTCCATTTAGTGAACAAAGTAGTCAAAGTAATAAGGTAGCACATATAATAGTAGAGGATATTTATGAGGAAATAGAGAACAAAGTAAGCAAGTTAGAGAAAAATGATAGCAACTGGGAAAACTGACTCAGATAAATATTACAGCAGCATGAACGAGTATTTGCTATGAACCCCGGCATGATAAAGGGATATGTACACCGTATAAGAGTAAAAGATGAGACAGTTTCAGGGAAGGTCATACCCTATTCAAGTTAAATATAAAACCAAAGTAGACAGACAAACAGCAGTCCCCTTATATAAACCCTTTGGTAATTGTAAAAAAAAAAGACTGCTCCATGAGCGTAGTTTAGATGCACCCCAGTTAAATGCTATTACAATAGCAGACAGAGATGTACCACCTCGTATAACAGATTTACTGTTAGAATTTCATGAGAAAAAATACTTCATCTGATGCCACTTCGTAGAGAAGATTAAAAATACACTACATTTAGGTCTGAGGGATATACGTATGTGTTGCCGTTCGGGCTGGTTAATAGTGGATCTGGTTTGTTGTGCTGTTTGGATCAGGTATTATCTGACCGAGTGAAACAGTTCATCATATTTTATATGGATGACATTGTAATACCTTCACATTCCTCTCAAGAGCATTTAGAAAATTTATCAATGTTTTTACAGGAGTGTCAAAAAAAAACCATTACAATCAATTTAAAAAAAGTTTACAAAAAGAAATTTCATTTTTAGGTCATCTTGCTTCTGCGCAAGGTGTAAGCCCACATCCTGATAAAATTGAAGCAATAATCAATTTTCCTCAACCTAAGAATAAGAAACAAATCAGATCATTTTTCGGCATCTGTAACTTTTATCAGAGATTCTACGAGAATTTTGCCGGAGACACGGATGCACTTATACAATTGCTTAGAAAAGGAAGTCAATGGGAGTGGGGTGAAAAACAGTGTGAGGCATTCAAAAAGATTAAAAAAAGGTTCTAAGAATGGTTACACTTGCTTATCCCGATTTAAAAAAATCCTTTATGCTACAGACGGACAGCAGTAAAGTCAGATTGGGGGCCATACTATTTCAAGAAAATAAAGAAAGAAAACGGCAAGTTCTATATTTTTTAAGTAGGATTCTAAATCAACCAGAAAGAAACTATACTGCTACTGAAAGAGAGGCACTGGCCATAATATGGACATTAAACAAACTTAAACATTTACTACTAGGATTGGAAATTATCATTATCATGAACCATAAGAGTTTGGAGTTTATTAATAAGTGCTATTTAACAAATGATAGGCTTATAAGATGGGCCATATATATCTTCAAAGGTTCAATTACTGGGTAGTACATTGCTCAGGAAAAGAAAATGTAGTACCTGATATACTGAGTAGAAATCCGATTCCAGATAAAGGTCAGAACCTAACCCTAGAAGAAGCCAGATTAACTCCACTTGCAATGAACTCCGATAAAGCGATGGAAACTGATATAAAGAAAATAAAATTTTTAAAGCATCTGATTCTACATGCAAAAAACTAATACAAGGCTGTAATAATATAAATCTCAAACAGCCAGGAAATCACGTACAAAGTAAAATAAATTACATTGGTATAGAATGGTAAATGGGTCATTGCTGTTTCAGGCTAAGCGAGGAATAGATTGCTGGAAAATAGTTTTATCCCAAACTTTAAGGGAACACTAGATAAGATATGTACATAGGACCTACGGATATTATGGTTCACCCAAGATAAATAAACTCATACAAAGATGGTACTATTGGCCAAATGTGTACAAGTCTATTGTGGACACATTACAGAATGTCACAAATGTCAACAAAATAAACCTATAAATAAGAATTATTCTGGAATGCTTACACCTATTATACCTAAAAACCCAAATGAGTTATTGGCCATTGATTTCTATGGTCCTTTCCCTTCATTTCATCAATACAGGTACATTTTGGTGACACAATGTTTTCTCGAAGTTAGTACAAACTTATCCTTTGTGTAAAGCTGACATGAGATCATCGATCACTGCACTGAGAGACAAACAGTTTGTACAGGTGGGTAAACCTTTCGCAGTTTTGAGTGATCATGATACTCCTTTTATGGCAAATGAATGGAAAAATTGGCTTCAGCAGGAGAAGATATATCATGTTTTAACTTCTATTAGAAACCCTCAATCTAACCCCTGTAAAAGAGTTATGAAAGAATTGGAGTGTTTATTTCATGCTCATTTGAAAGGAAACCATAAACAGTGGTTTAATGTACTTCACAAATGATCAAAATTATAAATTGTACCTACCACGAGTCTACCGGTCTGGCTCCTAAAAGGTTACATTATGGGCGGATTGAACCGTCTCTTCTCAAGTATCCGGTACCTTCAGAAAAGGGAATAGTGAATGTGGAGAACAATCGATGTCGCGCTATAGAATGATTAAAAAAGAAAGCTGACCAGAGAAAAAAAAGGCAAAGTGTCTGTCCAGAACATTTTGAGATAAGAGATTGGGTTTATGTCAAAACTCAGCCAGTGAGCAGGATGAGTGACAAGCAATATAAGAAAATTTTCCCTTTGTTTGAAGGTCCTTACAAAATCATTCAAAAATGCGGATCTAATGCATTTGTAGTGTTAGGAAAAGAAAAGGGACTTATAATGCAAGGTGCTTAAAGCCTTGTAAGAGAGAATTTACAGGAAAGCCTTCATGGAGTAATTAAAGTTTTTTTTCGGGCAGGGATGCAATGAGCTGATAATTTTGATCAGCTCATGTTATGTTCTCTGTGTATGTGTATATATGTATATACACATATATATTAGGTAGAAAATAGGAAATAAAAGCTGTATGTATAGGAAGGTTTTTTTGTATTATTTATTATTTTTTATTGGGATTTTAAAAAAAAAGAGAAAAAAAAGACAAAATGGTAAATTATTTATTTTTTATTGGATTGAGAAATTAAATCAAAGGTAATAGAAAAAAAAATGTTAAACGTTTTTTTTAGAAACAATTTCGTAATTATTTTAATTTTCTAAAGCGGGAGGGGAGAAAAAAAAAGAATGGAAATTAATACTATTGTCATGACTTCTGGTTAGCGAGGTGTTAAAAAAAATGAAAGGAATGCAATCACTAGTCGGGAACATGATCGGAAAAAAAGGACAATGAAGAAAAGGACTATAAATAAAGATAAAAGCCTATTGTGTGGAATTTTTAATGATTTTTTTTAAGAAAAAAAAACTTATATAAAAAGTACAATAAAAATGATCGAAGGCTAAAATGAAATAGGATCCGTCCCCAACCGGGGCACTGACCGATACTTAGCTCTTCATCGAACCATGAAACCATCTCAAGGAATGTCAAACCACATAGGAGAAATTAGAGCTAGCCATGGAACAACAAATAATTGCTGAGAACCAACTCCCAGGATGGACGAACAAATGCTTATGGATGTGCACTGATCGATAAAGGTAACAGAAACTTTATGTTTATTAATTGAACTATAAACATTAGCGAATTTTAAACATACATTTAGGATTGCATTTAATCATGAATGAACTAGGAGTTATGGCAATAGAAGGGGATTTTATTTTAACATTAATAATGTTTATATCTGCATTAATTAATTTGTTTAGCTAAATGCTTACATTTATTTGTCTGAATTTTTCTTTAAGAGTGGTTTAGCTAAATTTTGACTAAATTTTCAGGGCTATTGGGTGAAATCAAGAAAAGATAATAATCCAATAAATGAACACACAAGAATGATATCAGAATAGAATTAAAAAAAGATTTGGAAAGCAAGTGAAAAGTATTAAGGGTTGAGAAAATATTGAAAGAGAGGGTAGGGGTCTTATGTTATAACTTACTCCTAATAGTAAGCCCCTTAGTCCTAATAACCGGTCAAGATTTGGATCGCTTTGGATGCTTATTTAAGTAAAAGCACATGTTTCTTCGAGAACGGAATATATATTGCTCTTCGCCTTTGTTTTTTTTTTTCTTTAAATAAAGTCAAAAAAGAAAAAGAGAAAAGAAGAAGAGAAAGATTACTTTAGTTATGTAAAGAGTCAAACAAGGAAAAAGAAATGAAGGGGTAGAGGGGTTATTAGTGATTTGTTTTGTTAATGGTCCTGAATAAAATTAAAAAAAAAAAATGAAACTACAATAAAGCGTATCATTGGTTAAAGGTTATGAAAGTGTATTTGTGTGTTTTTTTTTTGCGTTTGTTCTTTAAACAATAAAACCTATTATTTTATTAAATCTATGTTGAAATGAGATTGTTGAGAGGAATTTTGGGTTGATCTGTCATATGTATACAAATTATCAACTGCAAATAGAATATTTTTCTAATTGTGTGGTTCTAGGTTCTTTCCTAGTGGCGCCCTCATATTATAATGATTACAGATTTTTTATTTTTTTAAAATTCTCAGTGTACAATCATTCAGGTATAACAAGTAATGGCACAATATATTTAAGCAATGTAAATAATTAGTTTTTGTGGTGGTCATATGATATTTGAGATGCTAGTTTCAATCTGAAACCTTTTAGCTCCATCACTCTACCATTGTACAAACTGCATTAAAGTAAAGGGCAAATGATTTTGGAATTTTAATCTCATAATATATGCTGAGACCCAAACCTTTCCCAGTTGAATACTATTTATTTTTATGTATTTAAAAAATCTATCTTATGTTTTACATGTAAAATGTAGTATTGTCTCACAACTATTTATAACACTTCATGTTAAATATAATAAGCCAGAAGTTTAATGATTACTAGGAAATACGAAAGGCTAATAATGGCTTACAGATACTCAGCTTTAAGATTTATTTTATCTAATGCTGAATTTAAGAATTTGTTTCATAGTAGTAAGAGTATATATTATCCACAATTCTTACAATAACAGTGTTTGCAAGATACTAATTTGTAATTTTCAGATAATGGTGTTCATTGTGTGTAATAATTGAAAAATGTAAATAAGATTTTCAGATGTTTTATTTAACATGATCTTAGAAGAGTTGATAAATGGTTAGTTGAAGTCTTTAACTTTTTCACTATTTGACCATGATCTCACATTCCCAAATGCATAATGCTGTTGTCATTTTTACCATCGCATTAATTAAATATTGATAAAAAATGAATTGAAAAATCATTAAAGTAATTTTAGAGGTTTAGAAAATTGTCAATTTTAATTCCAATTATACTCCCTAGATTTTATCATATTTCAATAAAAAAATTAAAGTTATATGGGAAAAAAGTTTTCAAAATCACTGAAAACAATACCCATGTATAGCATTCTTTGTTTAGATCATAAATGGATTTGTAGCTTGTTTCTTTTTTTTTTTTGATAAAATTATTAAATTTTTTCTCTGTAGTTAATTTAATGTTAACATTGTGGTTTTTTCCCATGTAATAGCATATTAGCAAAAATATTTACATGATGTCAAATCAAAACTACTTTGACATACAAATTTATTATTTTTCAGACTGCTCTTGTCTACAGTTTTCTGTTTATTACTCTTTTTTTATTTGAAAAATTGAGATTTGGGATTATATTTGTTTTGTTTTTTTAAATTTTTTTTTAAGAAACTTTTAAAAAGATATATTTTTTCATTTCAATGTGATGTGCAGAAAACAATAGCTCCCTCTAGTGGCAAAAACTTTTCTGAATCATAATATAAAACTCATTAAACTTTATAATAGTTCTAAAATTGAGATGTTCAATAAATTGAGTTAAGAATATATCAAGTAGTAGCTAACTATCCCCAACTTTACTATCATGTAATTCTATCTGATTTTGGACAGAGAATCTACTATATATTTATCTTACAATATTTACATTATTGTCAGCTGTTAAATTATAGTATTTGATTTATACTTTAATCAAACACTCTTAAGACTTTATTACCATGATTGTATTTACTAATTGTCCATGTATTGTAATTTTTTTTGATGTTTCATTATTTAGAACATATTTCTACTTAATGGATGCTTTAAAATTTTCTAATTAATAAAGTTTATAAAAATAGCAACTTTTGCCACACAATAATGCCATCTAGTATAAGCCATAGTAATCAATGAATGCTATAAAGTTTGTATCAAAATCCTTACCTAGTGCCTACTCATCCAATAAAATGGTGGTCATGTGATGTTTTAGTGGAGTTATTTCCGATCTCAAAGAATGTTGATGACTAATTGTTAAAAACAAAGACACCAAAACTTATAGATACTGAACTGGGTTCAAATCTGTATGATTATACAAGAAAATTAATTTGGATTGAAAGCATTGTTTCCAGTTTGAGCTATAATTAACTAAAAAGTTAAAAGGTGGCTGCTGAAGGAGTGCATTAGATCAAAGATCTATGTGCCTTGCTGCCAGATCCAAGGTTTCCTATTGATGAAAGCCATAAACCAGATAAGTTATTGGATGAGTAGGCATTAGATAGGGATTTTGATATACAAGTCCCCTAGCATCCGTTGATTATTATAGTTTGCACAAGATAGATTATTGTACATTGCTATTGTTTTAAGATAGTGTAATCAAAAGAAATGGTGGTTGTGTGATGTTTTAATGAAGTTTATTGTTTTATCTTTTCTTTGGAATGCTTTGTCTGAATTAGTGACATAGACAATAATCACACACACCCTGGGATTCAAAATCCATGTGATATTTGTGAATCAAAGTAACTGACTGAGCAAAACAATCCCATATATTTTCATCACCCATCAACTGGGAATGATTCTAATGACACTTAGCTCTTGAAACCATCTTTCCACCAATAGCATACACACAGAATACATTCCAAACAAAATTTGCAACAAGCTTCTTAATAAGTATCACAGCTATCATTAAGAAAACTGAAAATAATGCATATCAACTCTTGAGAACACTTTTGCTTTATATATACTCAAAGAACTATTAAGGTATATGTTAAAAATAATAAGGTCTTTTTAAAATTTTGCATTAGGACCCAAAAATTCTAGCTATCCATTGTTCTTAATTAAATTTAATTTGATCAGACCACATAATAGTCAATCTCATATTCCTAAATACTTATTCACTATTGCACATTGTTTCTTTATCAGGATACCTATCATCAATTATCCAACTATTTTATATTTATCTGTACTTGTTTTAATCTATCTATTTCATTTACTTTTATTGCATTACTTTTGTCAGCATCTGTTTTGCAAACGAAGTGAATTAAAAAAAAATATTTGGCCCAGTTGTGACATCAATTTTGAAGTACAATTTTAAAAAAGTAAGATATAACACTCAAAATATTTAGTTTTTATTGCTCTCTCATTAGTATCTTTAGATAATTCAAATTGATCAGGTGAATTTCTGATATACATCTAAGGAAAAGTTTCCAATGTTTACTTGGTCATATTTTTTTAAAAAAATCTACCTATATTTTGTGCCTTTGATCCAATAATTTATCAAAAATTATGTCTGAAAATAAATATATATTTTATAACAAAATTAGATCAATATTATCATTTGGTATAAATGTATGTATTTATTCAAATATATAAATATAATTTCTTTGGATGAATTTTTTAAATTCACCTTACTTCATAAAGTAGAGTGACTTAATATGTATTGTTTTTTTTTCAGTGGAGAGCTCCACCGTTTACTGAAAGTGAAATGGTGCATTTTCTATTTTTTATTGCTGCACTACTAATGTTAACTTTATCAATACCTATTATTTATTGGTGCTTGATGAGCTCCAATGAAGAAGGAAGAACACCCCGTAGAACTTTGGGATTGGTTACCTTCTACAGTTTCTGTTACTTCTTTCAGTTTGTATCTACCGTGGTTATTTTTAACACATTTGACAAGTGCATTATTCCTTTGTTTCACAAGTGGTTAGCGATAAACAAAATAACTGTCATTTTAGTTCAAAAATATAGAGATGCAAACAAAATGGATGAAATTATTCTGAACTGATGCTGAATAAATAAATAGTAAAACAGAAAAAAAAAACAATCTTGTTTTGTTTTTTTAATTTGAATGTTTTTCAAAAGTAAATATAGATTATTCTGCAGGAATAGTTTTAATTTGATTGTAAATTAATTGGTAAAAGTTGAGTAGCCTACTGAATAGCAAAGACCTTTTTAGTTATTCATATAAGGAACAGTAAAGGAAGAGGCATTTACTAGATTATTGAATGGTACATGGTGAGTTTTCCTTTTTACTTCCAAGAGGAAATTAGATGATGACTATGAGCTATATGCCAGAAAAAGAAAAATAGTAAGTTGTCATGAAATCTAAAAAAAATTCCAGGGTCATGGGCAAGGCAAGTGATTGTAGTTAACTATATTCTAATGATATTTATAGATCAGCATGTGTATGTGTGCTTTTTGATCCTGCAATCATTTTTCCTTACAGCATAGAATGACTCAATTGCAACTATTTTTAGTATTGTTGGTGTTTTTGCATTCATTTGATGGCAAAACCTTGAACTCAACTGTATATTATATATTAATTCAAACCAAAATTGCTAGATGTCACTATCATTCACTGAAAAGTAAAGTAAAATCAAGAGGTAATATTTTGTTTTTGAAAATACTCATTGCACTTGCATGACCTTGATTTTGGTAAAATTTTGACATCAAAAATTATATATATACAAAGTGTTTGTTTACTTGTTCATTTTATTTTTGTAAAATTAAATATTTAGTTTTTTTTTTGGTTACTATATGGCATTTATATAAACATATTTGGTTTTTTAGAAGAAAATAAGTCAAATAAAAGAAAATAATGTGAAACAGGAACTCACTATCAGCAAAAAAAAAAGAAAAAGAAAAATATCTCTGTAAAGGTCATAATTTTTTTAAATTATAAGTTGAATTTTTAAATTTCAAAGATTATATTTGTTACTTAAGTGTTTTCATAACTGAAACATGCTTTATTAATAAAAAATTGATGTAGAAATATTTATTGTTTGTTAAAAAAACCTTCTTTTAATATGAAGGCTAAAATGGATTGTTCTGATTACACAATTCATTTTATTAATCCCTTTGCTTATTTGAAAAGCTGATATATCATTTTTAAGATTCATTCATTTTTTAAAATCATAACTTTAAAAAAGATCATGAAAAATATAAATATTTAATGAAGAATAATTTATTTGTTAAAAAGAAAAACAAAAATGATTACTAAATTGGCCACTAGAGCTATTCAAAACATTGCATGCAAAAGAGTAAGCCATTATTTTGTTTTAATTGAACATTTCTGGCTTTGTTTATAGAATTTTATTACACAAATGGTCTAGTTTATATTATTATAATTGATTCCATTATTATAAACTGTGAATATTTAAGTTAATGACCATGTCAATGTTTACATATTATACGAAAATAATTTCAGAAATATGATTTATTTTTTACATACTGATTGTAAGTTTTGTTTTAGAATCGAAACAAAAAAAAATTCTCAGTCATTTTGAAAGAAATTTTACTTTGTGCTCATGATAGAAAGTCTTTTATATTTTGTAATATACTTAAGAGAAAATGAACAACTTAAAAAATTAATAATAAAAACAAGTTTTAAAATTGAATATACAGTATACTGTATATTAAGTTTTTTGCCTGAAGAAAGATAAAGTAACTGAGTAATAGTGCATTACAATTAAGCAATAAGACTTGATCATCATTAGCAGAACTTTGTTATTGCTTATTACACTTCACTGACTCAATTTCAGCATTACACCAAGACTTAAAGAACTCTTTACACCAATAAGATGCAATGTTCAATTCATTGTTAGTGGAAGATTCTGGCGCTCAATATCCACCAATCATGGTACAGATGCTATGTCTGATGCTTGAATCTTATGAATATCCAACCCAAGCAGTAAACCATTTGATGATATATATGTTCTTAAAATGCTTTATATATATGTAAAGAGAACTCCCAATTGTAATAACATTAAATTTAGCTGTTATTGTCAACTTTAGTTTGAATTCAGGCAGGATTTAACTTACTGCTAATCTAATAGATATTATTAAATGGGTATCTAGATTTCTTAATTAAATAATAAAGCTATTTAATTATTTAATAATTTCAACTTCTCACTACCTGGCAGTTAGATAGGCTTTTGCCTTAAGATTAGTTATTTAAAATCAATTTGTTTTATATATTGAAGTGGTAAATCTGTAGTACATATTTAACTTCACTGTCTGATGACATTACATACCTTTAAAATAGGGTTTGCACCAGTTTATATGTTTATTTGGTCATCCAGGAATGTTAAGCACACGCATATACACATAACTTCCACCCTGTTTATTTAAGAAATGGTTATGTGTAACCAGTTGAATTATTATTTTAGCTTAAGTATATTTTATTTTCAAGCTTGTAAATTCCTTTCACTTAGATAATTGTGTATGTGCCTATATGTATTACAGATATAAAAATGAATACGATTAATGTAAAGCTAAAGCAATGATAGAAAAATCTAAAAAGTATTATTACAATTTAAAAATGTCATTCTCATTTAACTATTTCAAGTCAAACCAAAAATCATATTTTAAAGTTATTTGCAATTTTAAAAATACGTTTAAATAATGCTTTCTGGAATGTATTGTTTACATCTTCCAATATTGCCAAATTTCAAGTATAGGAGGAGCAGAAGTTCTAGGAACGCGCAAAAGGGAGTTCAAATCACTCTTCTCTCTTGTATTCGTTTAGAGAGTGGAAACAAAATGAACTGTGAGTAAAAACAATTTGCCTCCCTGATCTTAAATCGTCTCTGTCCTGCCTTCTGCCATGCCATCGCTACTTGAGAACTGTTATGTTTAACTGTGGAAGAACTATTGGAAGATGTTTACCATTATTTTGTCAATATTCTGCCTTTGCATCCAAGCTTCGTTTTTATGCTAAATGGCCGCCATAAATACTAAAGGTAATCATTTTGCCGAAGAATGAACTCTTAATTCTCCTCACTTCACTTCTTTCCTAAATCTTAATTGTAATCATAATGTAATTTTATTTATTTGGTAACTGATTATAAACTTAATTATCATTAAATTTGTGATCTTCTCTCTTAAGTTTTAAACTTGTTCTTTGAAACGCTAAGCACAGAATTATGTACTTTAAATCTATCATTAGCTTTTTAAGTTTCACACTCTAATTATTTTATTTCATGCGGCAAAACTTATTTTAAATATATATCTTATTAAATTAGTTTTAGTGTGCTAATGTTTTAATCTAGCGAACTTATATTATTTCAATCATCATTCCGATATTTTGGAATATTTAAATAGTTAAACGTAAAATTTCTTACTGAACGCTGTTCGCTCGGTTAAATATTTGAAATATATGCTTAATGGCAGATTGTTTAAAAATTATATTATGGCATAAGATAAACCTTTTGTTGTTGTCACTATCGATATTTAAATGCATTTTATCTTCTTAAAATAAAATTGATTATTAATATATTTTAATAACTATTATTATTTATACGCCATTAAGAGTTAAATTGCTTATAATATATTGTCATTTAAAATACTTGGACTTGTTAAATAGGAAATAATATTTTCCCTCTTCTATATTCGACATCCTAAATTTATTAAAGTTATACATACGATGCTGAGTGGGTTATTATTTTATCATGGTGTTACGCATGCTATTATTGCTTTATTTAAGCTTAAATTATTTCAATAGTCATTTAAGACTTAAGCCATATTCACGTTCCTTACTTATGATAGCATTTTAAAGAATTATATTTTGCTTTATATTTACTCATCCGAACTCCGGATTTTCTTCACGTAACTCGTATAGGAATGAGGTTTGGTATAACCGATCTCAGGATAAACATTAGAGTATTAAGGCTCTGCATGTGAAACATCGGAGGGCATACCATGGAATCCTTACCACTCATATTTTTGAATATCGCCTTGTGATAAATACAAGCGGAATCATATGTGATAAAGCCTTCCAGTCCAAAGACGGACATCTTCTCCATTTTAAACGCTGTCATTATAGTTAGCACTGCGAGTTCTTTTATGTGTAATTCTCATATTATCTATAAGACGTGGCGCAGTGATGTTTGTAAACCACTCATTTATAATTTATCGAATATTTTAGGATTGTCACAGTAAAACTTATTAGGTTAACCCATTCCTCATTTGTACAGGCCCAAATATGCTCATAAACGATAAATTAACTATCATATCAAGAGTAAACCTCTCTTTAGAGATGAATTTGTAAATGTCCTTATCATTACTTAAAGTAATGATCACTGCATTGATAACAGTTCTGTAAATCTGAATAGGCAATTGACTCTCTTTGCATAGAAAAAACAGTCATTAGAATTATTCCGTAGAAAAAGACCAATTTTAAAGGTGTTATACCACTAAACACCACATGATCACCATTTCTCATTTGCTCTCAGATCCAAAGCTCCTCACTGACGAAAGCCACAAACTAGAAACTAGTCTGGGGATATTGGATGAGTAGGTACTAGATAGGGATTTTATGCACAAGCCTTCTGGCATGAGTGGGACTACTGTATGGAGAGTTTTGCCTGTTTTAATTTTAAAGGTGCTTATCTACTATTGTAAAATGTTTGAGTAAGAAGTCAAAGAACTAGTCCTTCACTTGAGTTCATGCTATTGATAATCATGCACGTTATTAAAACCTCTATGTCAATGATTCTCAACCATTACCGCGGCACACTGCATTACTTTAGTGTGCCGCCATACATAAGCGACATCAGAAAAGTGTGCAATGCACATGACTATTACAGCTTTAGCTACTGGCTTATAATACTATTGGATGTTTAGTCTACTAGTCGACAGATTGAATTGTGCATACGGCAATTTATATTATTTCATTCGCACGTGTAATGTCACAATATTGTGTTGTCAAACGTAATTAAAACGCATTCAGAGGTAATATACAATATGCAGTTTTGAATAAATTTTTAACAAAACCATTTCTGTTTTAAAAAGAATCTTCTAAAATGGATTAAAAAAAGAAAACTTAACGACGATAATGATGATGTTAGCGATCAGGTTAACGAGCACAAGAATCAATTAATTCATTCTGGATTAATCTTTCATACAATTATCCAACAATATCAAAAAAAAAGGTTTAAATGTATTATTACAAATTTTCCACATCTTATTTGTGTGATTTTCGGCTTTGACAAATATTAAAATAAAAAAAAAGATCCAGACTTGTAAATCTGGATCATGAAATGTGAGTGGCGATATCCTTTTTACGCCCAAATATAAAAGAAATTAGCATTAAATGTAATATGCATCAATAAATAAACATTTTGTTAAGTTTGTAATGGAATTTTATTTTATATTAAATTGAAAATTATTATCATATGCGTTTTTTACAAAATATGTTATAGGTACATTAATCATTTAAACAAGTGAAATTCTTTTAAATTTATCTTATTGTTATGCTAGTGTGCCGTCAAATTTTTTTTTGTAATTAAAAGTGTGACACGACAAGAAAAAGGTTGAAAATCACTGCTCCATGCAAAGATAAAGCCATTTCAAAGAATCTTACATTGATCTAAAATCCAGCAGCAAAGAGCAAACTTTTGAGTAAGCCAAATGTCTACCTGGTAATTAAGCACAGCCTTAAATTTTATTTCTAAAGAAGTTTTAAGAAAAGATCAGTTGTATTAATTAATCATTTTCCAATTAATAAATAAATACATTCTAAACTACATAGCAGATACTCAAATAAATTGAAAATCTGAGGTTATATATATAAACCATAAGTGTCAACAGCTAATTAGTTATATATAAATCATATCACCAGACAATATTTAAATAAACCAGTAGAATATATCAATCTATTGTCAACATTCAGATTGCCATGTTAACAGATTGACAATATTCTATTGGTTTATTTAAGCATTGGCTGGTATATGATATATATATACACTAGAATAAACTTTCTATGGTAATTGGGCCAATAAATCTGTATTATTCAAGTAATTATAATTGTAATAATTATTTTGTATGCATACTGTTTTATAAATTGTAATGGATAAATAATTCCATGTGTAACTTTACTAGGAAGTGCCACTAGATAATAAGTCTAGACATATTTTCCTATACCAAATTATAATATTGTTAACTAATATAAAAAAAATATCAAAGAAAAACGTTAAGTTTACAATTACACAAATGTTGAGAAGCTATAAATTATAAAATGAAATTGTTCCAACTAATAATAAATCTCATACCATTTGCACCTTTGTTAAACACTTTATCAATACTATTTATTTATATCAAACTAACAGTTTCCGACTGTCCTGCAGTTATCACCAGAGGATTGTAAAGAGCTCTGATGATGACTGCAGGACAGTTGAAACTGTTAGTTTGATATAAACAAAGAGTATTGATAAAGTGTTTAAGAAAGGTGTAAATGGTATATGTTAAAGTAAAAATCAATACATGGGAAAAGGGAGAAAAAGAAGAAAATTATAATAGTAATCTTGAAGTAAAAGACAAATTTATCCAGCACGAGTTACTTTTGGACATATATTAATTTTTGGCATATCAATATTTTATAATTCAAATAATGGGCAATAATAAAATAATTATAAAATAAAATAACTGATTAAAAAAATTAAAATAACAGTAATATTAAAATTCATATAGCAAAATAAACAAATGCGTGCATAATTTAACAATCCAAGATATTGCCAAATTATACTAAGCCATTTTTGATATTAATAATTAGTAACCTATAAGACTAAGCAATGATTGGAATGCCTGTTAGATATAAGATTAACTTAGTATAGTACTGTAATATTTTAAGTAATGGCATAAAATAACTATTATTAAAACTTCATACATAAAATATTTAAATACTAATTCATCATTATAACAGATGAAGGCCATAAGCCAGAAACTAGTCTGGGGATATTGGATGAGTAGGCATTAGATGGGGATTTTATGCACAAGCCTTCTGGCATCCATTGATTACTTTAGCTTGCTGTGTGTGGCAATATATATAGTGAGTTTTGCCTGTCTTAACAACAGTTATACACAAGCATAAGAGGAGGTCGTCATGTGATGTTCATCATTATAACCATATTTATAAAGATATGACATTACTAATGTTCATCAAAATACTTATAACAAAAATTAAGTCATTACAAAAATGAAGCCTGGAATTAACAACTAACATCAAGCAAAGACCTCCAATAATAATATCTAAATTCAATTCATGCAGCACTGACCAGATCCCATATACAAAATAAATATTTATTAGCATGTAAACAAGCATAAGTTTAAAACTATAAATAGCACAGATTATATATTTTATAATCTGTACTGAAATATGTCTATAAAATAAATTATCATTTATCACATCTATTATTTTCGAACATTATAATAAAATGTTTTGAACTATTAACTTGAATATAAATTTTATAAATACCCATTGATCTATACAATATTTAAGAACTGACGATTTATAAATAATTAATATTGGCATAAAATATTTATATGAAAAGCAATTTATTATAAATTAAAAATATTTAATAAAGATTTATAAATTGTTTTGTGATTTTAACTTATTTACCAGAAATTTTTTTTAACATCCTTCTGCAAATTTAAAGATCTAACAAATGAATATTTTATCCATTATAGCATTCTGTTTGAAATATAGACAGGAAACAAGCTTGAGTGAAGTTGTAGAAAATCACGATTTTTGCAGCAGTTGATGGTTATAAAGTATTCGTATTTATGGTAGATGAAGAAATAGATGATCCATTTGAGTTTTGGTTTCTAAATTATTGGGATGAAAACTTTTTATTTACAAATTAGTTTAAAATTCAATGTTTTCTTTTCAATTAAAAGCATGATGATTCTGTCCACATGATTAAAGTTTTTTTAAAGAAATCATTCTTGGCAAAGAGGCAGAAAAACATTAAATGATCCTGCAACTTATATTTTAGAATATTTAAAGTGCAAAATATAAAATGTGCTAACATGCACAAGCACACAAAGCTGAAGACAAATAAAGAAATGTATATATATTTAATTAAGTGGCTAAGCGCTTTCAAGGTTGTGTGCTTGTGCGTGTTAGCGCATTTTATATTTTGCACTTTAGAACAATTAGCCACGAAATTTAAACTGTTTGCTCATTTAGAATATTTAATAAAATATTTATCAGTTCTTTATAATTAATATTTTAAATTCAACAATTAACTTTCTATTAAATTATAGTTTAATAAAATCAACTTTTATTTATAAAAAGAGTGCATAATATCTTTAAATAATAACAATAATGTACCATTTTAAATATATCAATGACATCACATTTTAAAATTAAGTAAATTTTATTTTTGTATACATTTTCTTAATTTACACACCAATGAGATATATTCCTAAGGAATATATCATTTCATTAAAATCCCCTTTCGCAAAAAGATATTTTATTACAGTTAACAATTATAAAGTTTATTTAAAAAAAAAAAAGAAAAAATTTATTGTCTTTTTTACATAAAATATAAACTGTAGTCAGAACTGACTTAATATCTTATTAATTTTAACTCAAATGTATAACAATTAAACAAAATATTTACCCCTAATATTAAAAAAAAAACTAAATATAGGCACTTATGTATATTAAAAATAATTAGAAAATATATGCTGTCCAAATTTAATAAAAAAAAAATTGGTCATAGTCTTTAGAATCATGAGTTTATTTAATCTCCCAAAAATTCTAATAATATAGACCAATTCAATTAGTTTATTAACCACCAATAAAATTAAGTACAAGTATAAATAATGCTTATTTATATTTGTAGGTTTAAACTAATTATATTTTACTGGTTTAGCCATTTAGATCTAATATATTTATTTTTCCTATTCCAAATAAATATAGTATCTTGATACCATATAAAACCGATTTTCTTATAATCACTACTACAAACTATATATTTTATTTTAAACATTTACCACTGTGAAAATTTCTTCTGCTTTGAAATCCAATAAGATTCACATCATCAGCATCATTATCAACCATTATCAATCCACTGCAGGATGAAAGTCTCTCCAAGTTTAATCCATCTCCAATCTTTAGCTTCTCTTCTCCACATCACCCATGCACACTTTCTTATTTCATCCAACCATCTCATGTGATCTCTTTCTGGGTCTTTTACAATCTCTTGGAATCCAGTTTAAGATTTCAATTGTCCATCTATTATCATCTCTTCTAGCAATATGTCCAGCCCAACTCCACTTCAATCTTTTAATTTTTTCAATGAGGTTAGTAACACCAGTTTGTTCTCTTACCCATACATTGCATTTTTGATCTCTTCTTGTTACTCCCAACATATATCTCTCCATACTTCTTTGAGTGGTCTGGAGTCTCTGTATTGCTCTTCTATTAAGTGTCCAAGTCTCAGATCCATAAGTAAGAACTGGTAAAACACCTTTGTTAAAAACCCTTTTCAAACAGGCATATTTCCTTTTAGTATCAAGTTATTTCTACAAAAGCACTCCAACCAAGTTTACTTCTATGATTAATTTAATCCATTATGTTTCTATCCGTATTAATAATCTGACTAAGGTATTTGTAACTGTTAACTTCTTCTAATTCATCATAATCAATCTTTATTTTAATATTTTTAGCAAATTGATTAAACATTACTTTAGACTTTTTAACATTTTTCTTTAGTCCTATTTTCATCTGATAAATCCTGCAACATTTTCTGCAGTTCTGAAGCATTATTTGCAAAAACAACTATATCATCTGCAAAATCTAAATGATTTAAATAATCTCCATTTCATTCCTTTAGTTTCCCATTTAATCCACAAAATACTTCTTGCAACACTGTTGTAAAAAGTTTTGGAAATATGGAGTCACCTTGTCTTACACCTTTCTCAATGTTGACTTTCCCAGTATCATTATGTAATCTAATTGTTGCTGTTGCATTTTTATAAATATTCTTTAAAATATAACAATATCCTGGATCTATACCTTGATGATCCAATGCTTTAATCATTGAAGAAATGTTTATAGAATCAAATGCCTTTTCATAATCTACAAATCCAAAACATAATGGCAATTCATATTCATTTGTCCTTTCTATAATTTCTCTCAATACCTGGATATGATCTACTGCACTAATGCCACTTTTAAATCCAGCTTGCTCTCTTGGTTGGTGGAAATCCAATGTTCTCTGTAGACAAGTTGTAATTATCTTGGTAAAAATTTAGTATAAAACTGATAAAAGGCTGATAGGTCTGTAATTTCCAATATCTTCTTTATCACCTTTTTTAAATATTAATATTATTAATACATTTTTCCAATCATCTGGCACATCTTTATCATTTAGACATTTGGTATATAACTTTGCTAAAATTTTTTCTATTTCTTCACCTGACTCTTTTAATATATCAATTATAATTCCATCATTACCTGGAGCCTTTCCTTTCTTCATACATTTAATTGTATGTTTCACTTCTTCATTTAAAATTCTGGGCAATTCGGAAGATGTAATAGATATAGGAGGTACTTGTTCTTTATTACTATATAATTCTTGATAAAAGTTTTCTACCCATTTCATGATGTCCTCTCTTTTTAGTAATAATTCCATCTTTTTTTCTTATTGCAGATATAAATTTCCTACCAATACCAAAATGTTGTTTTACATTCTTGAGACTTTTATTTTCTTCTACAGCTTTCCTTGCTAGTTCACAGTTATACTTTCTTATATCATTTTCAACTCTTTTTCATACCATTTTACAAAATTCGAGATATTCAATCCTTTTTAATGCATCATTTTTGTATATCTTCATACTCCTTCTTTTTTTCATAAATTCTCTAGTCTCAGTAGAAATTTTATTGGTCAAATGCTGCTTTTTTCTACCAGCTATCTTTGTTGCAGTTTTTAAAAGTGTATCAGTTATTTTCATATTAATTTCATTCAAATCTGAATCATGTTCAAAATCTCCTAACACTTGAAACCTATTGGTAAGTTCTAATTTAAATTCATTAGAATGTTTTTGAAGATTAGGAATATCAACTGTAAATATTGTTTTTCACATATCCACTACTAAAACTGCCATTCTCATGACTTCATAGCAAAGTCATTTCCTTTTATTACATTTACCTTCATCTACAAACTCCAATACTTCTACATTTATATGAAATTTCATAAAAGTATGAGACTAAATTTTAGTGTGCATGGTATTATTAAACACTTCCAAATCATTTAGTATTTCTATTTTTTTTACCTCTTTACAATTTTTATTTCAAAGCATAATTTCTGTGTCTACTTCAAAATCCATTTGGGCACTTGCAGAGAATTTTTAACTCTCCTGACATTTTCATATCAATATTATAATAATCCATGATTACATCATCAATTTTAGATTCTTTTATAATTTCATTATCAAATCTACATTTATCACTTCCTACACCTATTTTAGATTCTTCACTATCACATCATTTTTACAAGTTTTCCATCTCATCAATTTTAGATTCTTTAATATCTATTACAGCATTTTTATAAAAACTTTCCATTCATCATCAATTTTATGTTGCTGAGATAGTTCTATTAAATCCACATGAACTTTGAATTCTCCTATACAAACTAAATTATCTTTAACTGATTCTATGCTATCGATCTCAAGTTTATATTCATCAATAACAACTATATTAACTTTAGAATTTTACTTATATTTATACCATCAAACGTTTCTTCTAAAATATCTATTTTATCTTCTTTTTCCTCAAAATCCTTTGGTACTATATTCATTTCTTCTACTTTCTTCCTTTCTTCTACTTTTTGAATGTTATCATTTAATTCTATCTTAGTCTCCTCTAATTATTCTTTCTTTCAAATTGAACTTTTGCTATTTCTTCTTTGGTCTGCTTTAAAATCCTCCATCATTATTCTATCATATTCATTCATTTTCTGAAACATTCTTTGCATATTTTCATTCACTTGATTCATATTCTGCAATATTTGACTGAATATTTCCATATTCAACATACCATAATCTTCTTTCTTTCCACCTATTTTTATAGGTTTATTTTAGCTGATTATAATCTGAGGTCCTTAAAGGTTATCCCAGCACTTTCTGGTTCTACTAATTCAACTTGTGACTCAGGATTAACACTAATAATCTCATTTCCCTGATGACTCTCATTTTTACTATCTCCAATAAATCTTGTTCCATTAATCTAAATAATTTAAATATTAATGTTTTCTCCCAGGAATGGACACAAAACCAAATGAATTTCTCTTCATCCTATCTTAATCAAAACCATCAACTAAAACTTTATTTTCTTCTTAAATTGATAATACATTAAAAAAATTTTTGACACAAAATATATTTTGTAATGCAATATATATATGTGTGTGGCTGTACAATATTCAAAATATCTTTTATAATTTTTAAAAAAAAATCATTAAACTGTATTAACTATCTCAAAGTTTTTATTTTATTTTAAACTCATCAAATTGAGAAGCATTTAGTTTTTATGGTTGTATATTCTATGGATTAGCACTGAAGGTTGCACATCCAAATTAATGTTTAAATAATTGCCCTAAGCTGGCAATGGCTCAATAGTTAGCCTGGACTACAGTAGACCCCTTTCAAATCCAGTTACAAGATGGACTGAAGATTTATTTTGATTGTTGATCATTCATGATTCTTTTGAATGATTTATTTATACTTATTGATAATGCTGGTGAATTTATGGTTAATGATATTGATAGTTACTGTAGAGTTAACTGGACTGATCTCTCAGTGATCTATCATGCTCATCCTTTTGATATTAAATTTTATTTTTTTTACTTGAGGATAAACAATTTCTCAGATCTCTGATGGTTTAAATCCCAATTTTCCATAGAGTTAGAAATAGCTACCCAACATTGGGTTGTTGATGCTCACATACGAACCTCTTATTTCACTGTAATGTACAATATATACATAAAGAGTATAAAATGATAAGGAAAACTATAGAAATGAACAAAAGGTTCAAACTTATTTATTATATAAAACCATATTGTTATTGGAAGGAAAATTACTTCAGTAATAAGATAAAATGGTGAATTATTACATTAATAAAAAGACAAAAGATGTTACGGATTTGCATAGCAATAAAGAATAAGAAAACAAATTAGTTTCTATCAATATGAGATCTTTTGGAATGCCAATTATTTTTATCAGAGAAAAATACAGAAGTGTTTCAAGACATAATGGTATTATTATATATATCTTAAAAGAATTAGGCTGTAAAAAGAATTTTTTTTGTCAATTATATTTAAATGATAAAACTATAGCTGATAAATGAAAAAAATGTAGAAGTAATATTGACATTTAAAAAAGATATTAGTCAATTTCCTACCGGTTCTTACAAGATTTTTACTAAGATCATTACTACTCTTTTATAGAGAAATTCTGATTCAAACTTGCCAAATGAGTAAATTGGATTTAAAAGTGATTATAGCATAGTAGATAGTAACCAAGAATTCAGAAAGTTTTAAAACAGAATGAGTACATTAGATTTGTAGAATAAAAGGTTTTTGCCTCTGTAAGTATTTTTGCAATAATTAAGGTTTTGAAACATTAGCATAGATCCAGGATATTGATTTTGAAAAGTATTTACTAATGCATTAACAATGATCAGACTGCATTGTGATTCATAAATGATTCTATATTTTCAGAAGTTTTTTGCATTAATTTTATAAAAAAAATACATTAAATATTATAATGGGAAGCCAAAAAAATAAATAAATGGAGATTATTTATATTATCTATTTTTGCTGATATTTAATAAATAATGCAAGTTAATATTACAAGAGTTATCGAAAAATAGGATAAAAGTAAATACTGAAATAACTAAAGTAATGTTCAATGACTTAAAAAAAAAGATAGAAATGAATTAGAAAAAATTCAGTTATAAATATCTCGACCCAATTATTAATAAAGTTGAAAACTTGAATAGAATGCTTTTAGTAGAAATAATTTAAAATTAAAAGGAAATAGGCATATGTACTGGAAAAAGGTTTTTTTTTTTTTAAATAAATGTTTTATCACTCCTTATTCATGGATCTGGAAATTGACTATTTAATACAAACGCAATACAGAGAATTAATTCTACCTAGTAGAGTAAGGAGAAAATATTGAGATTAAGAAAGATAGATCAAAAGCAAAATATATGAATAAAAGAAAAAGGTATCATCTACTGGTGGGCTGGATATAGTAGTAGGAAACGACATTAAGTGGATAGTTAAAGACTTGGACTAAATTCCAAGAGATTATAAAATACCTAGAAAAAGGCCACATATGAGATGGCTGAAATAAAGATAATTTTTGGAATGATGTGGATAGGAGAAATTGCATTAATTTTGGAGAGATTATAATCCCATATTGGATTGATTGAAATGATGATTTATAAAAATGATTGAAACAAATACTAAAATCTATGACAGAATTTCATTTGTGAATACATAAAAAAAATTGAAAAGGATTTAGAAAAAAATAAAAACATCATAGAAAAATAAGTGAAGGCAAAAATCAGCTAATTATTGATTGATTGTATTTGGAATTTGATAAGTTTAAATTTGCTTGCACTGACAATTTTGTCTAATCTGTGAGAGCCTCTACACTACATGCTAATGTCCAATTATATTCAGTTTTTCTGATCATAATTGTTATAATTCTCTTTAATAAATTATCATTGTTGAGCCTCATAAAATTGTGGTAAACAATAAGTTTTATTGAGTTCTTCCAATAATGAATTTGAGTAGCCTTAACATGCATGAACATTTGGATATTTTATCTTGGTGCTTAATAAAATCAATGCAGAAACAAAACAAGGAATATATTCATCTTATAAATAAATTACAAATAACTTAATTAAGGGTTCAAAATGAATATTATGTCATCTTACATATGTAAGATCTAAAACGAATGTCCTCTTACACCCATGTAGAAATCTGATAGAATGCTGTATAAAGACAGAATGTTTATTTATTCTTTTAAATCACAATAACACCAAGATTTATGCACTTTTTCATCTTTACAACTAATAAAACGCAACATCTTTCCAAGCACTTTTCATATTTTCAGCCCATTTAAAAAGGCAGCTTTGGAAGTGATAAGATTTAAGTTTGAATAATCAATGGATGCTAGATTATAGTTATAATACTCTTATTTTTAGATTGGTTTCTGGCCTTTGACTTTATAAGTGAGGACTCTAAATTCAAAGCTGGAAATAATGCACTTATGTATCTAGCAGCCATCTTTAACTCATTTATACTAAGACAACTCGCATGCATAGTTATACAGATCTGAAATCAGGTAAGTCTTTATATCTTTTAGTATCTCGGTTTTATACCAACTTCTGGCCTTTTCTAACTTTTGGTAGAAAGATTTATACCAGTAGAATTTTATACAAGTTTGTCTGCTTATGTTAAACAGATGTTTCCATTAATGACAACTAATTAACTGTGTTGGATTTTGGTTAACTACCTGGAGGAAAAATATTCTAAACTTGGGAACATGAACAATTTTCTGTTTTCATCAGCCTGAATTCAAACTTAGGTATTTGTATTAACATGGTTTGTTCTTGAATCCCAGATCATGGATACAAACAATTGTTCTAATCACTACACTATCAAGATCTTAATTAAATGTGAGTGATTATGTATATATTTATATAATTATTTATTCTTGAAAAATCAACAATGAAGTTGTTGATATTCTTTCAGTATTTGATATTTTTTAAGATAGTTTGGTAATTAAAAATATTTAGCTCTTAAGATCATCTTGATGGGACAAACGAGTGACCATAAAACAAAAACATGATTTTAAATCATTGATAAGGAATATGTCATGCATCCATAAGACTTAAGTTTGTGGCATATTTTTATGTCAACAAAATGTTATAACAAATAAAACACTGTTAATGTAAGTAATTTTCTTGCATATTGTTCTTCAATTTGACATTTTATAAAAATGATTGTCAAATGTTATCTATATTTCAATAAAATTTAAGTTCAAACAATAGTTTATAAGTTTTCTTTTTATTATTAATCTTTTTTGAAAAAAAAATTGTTATTTTTTAATCTTATTTACTATCAAGTAAACCCTTGCTCTTTAATTCTAAAAAATATTATTATATTAATCTCACTAGATATATACATAAACTTTAGTAACAGTTTCTAATGTTAGATTGCTATATTATTACTTTAGCTAATATTAAAAGAAAAAAAATCCTGGCCAGAATTTGATATATGTAACATATTTTTCAAAAGAAGTTAAACTTAATCTTAAGGTATGTGAAAATCACAACTATATACACAGTAATTTCCAAAGGCAAAAAACACATCCTAATATAAACTCATTAAAAGTTTATTTTCAATAACAAACAAAACAAATTTTATAAGGCAGTAACTTCTAAAGTTAGATTATTATGTGATTAGTTTAATATCCATAATATATTTGTATAAAGAAATTAAACTTACCTATAAGTTGTGTGAAATCCCAATTTTCTATACAATAATTTCCAAAAATAAAAAAATTGTGATTTTCTACATTAAAAATTAATGTTAAAAAAAAAAAAATCAGCAAGCTTTAATATCCATATGAAATTAATCAGCCATTTAACATTATATGGTCAAACGATATCATATCCTTAATACACTTTTTTAAAGACAAATTTTAACTTATCTCTAAATGGATAAACATGTGTTTATTCATAATTATAACCCTGAAATAAAAACTCTCCTTGCAGTTGGATATTAAAGTTCATTAAAAAAAATGGTGATACTTTTAACATTTCCACAAGATGAAATAACTATTATTTGATATAAAAATTTGTTTCCAGAATATATTTTTTCTTTACAAAAAGTTGAATTGTTGAAAAGTTAAAATAGTTTATTATTTATTCTCAACTCTTTATAAAACATAAAACTAAAACATTTGACATTCTACACTAAACATTTATCTTCAAAAGATAAACAGAAACCAATTTTTATAAAGTAGCATTTTTACATCACCTCAGTTAAAAAAAAACAGAAAAAAAGTTTCAACTTTTATGATGAATGTTTTATCACTTAGTAATGTAAAATTTCAAGTAAATTCAAATAGTTAATGAATTTAAATGTATAGCTTTTATTATAGTCTTGTATTCAAATTTCTGCACTTACAAGATTAATTTCAGGTTACTGCCTTTGTCAGTAATGATCATTGTAATACACAAAAGCCAATAAGTAAAAACTAGTCTAAGAATTTATTTGGACCTACTATTAAATTTCTAGCAATTACAGTATATATGTAGATTTAAAAAGATTAATTTCATTCTAAAATTGAAATATAAAAAATTAAAAAGATGATTTTTAAATATTAGTGACATCTGTGTTTTGTAATTATAATTATAACTGATATTCTAGTTAGAATGAAAAATATCAGTTTTTTTTTCTTCTATTTTTAGAGTGAAATTTTTTAAAATTTTGTCACAAAAAACAAACAAAAACAATTTAGATTGTCATCTAAAACAGCATTTCTCAACCTTTGGGTTGGATCGCGCGAATATACACCAAGGAATAAAAACAAATATCTGATAACAAAAATCTTTTTACATTTTAAAGAAAATATTAGTATTAATAAAAAAATTAGTAAGTAATACTACCTATGCTTTGTGTAGTTTTCTCAAATTAAATCGTAAATTTAGACTTAAATAATCATAATGTTAAATTTCGCGATTATTTTCAAAATGTAATTGTTCAAAAAATTGCAACCAAAAATGCAACTAAAATTAATGCAGTCAAAGTGTCAACCAATGATGGAAAATTAATGCAACTAAAGCATCAACATTTGGGTTGCAGAACTATTTCAATGAAGTCTATTGGGTCGCGTAGCAAAAAGGTTGAGAAATGCTGATCTAAAAAAAACCAAGTTCATAATAAAAAATACATTAAACCATCAAAAATCACATGATCACCATTTTTCATATTTGTACAAGCTGTTTTTCAGAGGCAAAACTCCATACAGTAGCTGCAAGCCAGGGTACTAGGTGCAGTGCTTTCAGATACAAAGCTCACAGATAAAAGCCACAAACTAGAAACTAGTCGGGGATATTGAATGAGTAGGCACTAGATAAATTTTATGCACAAATCTTGAATCCATTGATTAATCTGGCTTGCACTGAGTGGTGCTACTGTATGGAGTTTTGCCTCTGTGAAAAAGATATATTTATTATCCCAAATGAAACAATAAACAAAACAAATATATTATAATTTTTTTGGGGAAAAATTATAATCCATATGAAAAAATTCACCATATATATATATTCACATGATAATAGCCAAAATTTAATAAACCAATAACTATCCAATCCACTTTTGCAGATAAAATAAGGATTTATCTATACAAGTTGCCTTGACATCAAAGTTTGGATATTCTATTAGTTTACTAAGCTTTGGTTTTTATCTTGTAAAATTACATTTGGAATTGTTAGTTATTGGAAATTTGTGGCTTAATATATGTACACAGAAATATGCATTTACGCTACAGATCTAAATTTTATCAGCAGTTTTAATTACTGATTTAAAATACAATTATAAAATAACACAGAACATAAATTAAAGCACTGGAGTATTCTCTACGGAGAACAATATAAAATAAAATATTAGCAATAACATATTTAAAATCTTATTCCACGTATTAGTATTTCTGTGCTGATTCATATAAATTACGGATCCTTAATATAAATTATATAATTTTTAATAACACACATGGAAAAAGGAGATGATGAATTAAAAATACTATGTGTTTATATTTAATCAAAAGCTAATAATACATATATTAATTTTTAACTGGTTAGAAATTATATTATAATCTCTAATCTAATAAATTATTATTTGTAATCATTAATGTATATATCTAAAGTGAATGGTGTGAAATTTGTGAGATCAAGAAATTTGACACCTATATAGTTCAAATAAATAATGTATAAGAGATTATGATTTCGGCCAATGAAGAATACTGATTCAACAGGAAATGCATCTTTGGGGATCCTTTATTTTTTCAGATGTGTTTGCTCGTATGTTTCAAGAATGCATGGCAGAGTGGAAATTTTAAAAATATTACACATAGAAAAAGAGATAAAACTGAATTATTTCATGTGTTTAATTAAAATAAGAGAAACATTAATCTGGGGATTAAACTTTATATTTGGGCTAGGAATATAATTTTTAGTTTAATAAATGATTAAAATATTTATCTAAAGTGGACGATATAAAAGATGTGAGTATGGAAAATTTAATGTTTATATACCAAATAGTAATAAATTTTATAACGCCTTAATTTATATAAAATAATATAAACAACAAAACACAATAATTCATTGTATTAAAATTACATTTATTTATACAGATAAATCCCTGTAAATAAAATAAATAATAAAATAAAAAAGTATAGAAAATAATTTTAAATACATAAAAAATTATGAACACTTTTTAAAAAATCTAATCCTAATCTTTTTCTATCATTTACAGTTTTCCAGGTAAATAATCAAAATTTTATACATGATTTTTAATTTTAGAACTTTTTAAAAAGAGATAAAAAATTATATTCCAAAATAAGTTATTTTGATACTGCTAGAGCATATGTTCTACCCAGAGATGGAGCCACTATCTACATAACAATGAAGCAAAAAAAAAAAGGCGATAAATTTCATATTTTTCATAAAAAATCAAAATTAAAAAAAAATACAAAAACATTAAAATAATGCAATATATTTGAAATTATGAAATATCTGTTTAGAAAACAAATCCTGAAATAATATATTTAATAAACAAATAATTAGAAAACAAATATTGGTTGTTTTCTCTTAGCGTGTTGAAACCGCTCAAGGGCGTAATTTCTATGTAAACAAACAGAATTATGTTACCAGACTATTGTTCTTTATTTTTTTTTCATCATAAAGAATGAAATTTATCTAAAATAAATTGGATAAACCTTTTTTTTTCAATTTTTATTTTTCTAAAATGAAATTTGTAATTTTAACAAAAATAAAAACAATATTGTGGCGTGGCAACGCAAATCAAATTTTGGTAAACATGAAGTTACCAGGTCACAACAAAATTCGAATTTTGTTTCAAATTTTTCTCACCAGAGTGTTTCTTATCTTATTACTGTCCATTGTAGTTTTCACTTATACAAAAGATAAAATTTGCAAAGCAAATTTCTATAGATAGGATTGGAATAAAATATTGCTGGTAGTGTGGAAAATATGTGGATGAGAGCTAAACGCAAGCTCAAACATCAGTGGCACCAGCAGTATTTTATTCGAATCCTACCTACAGGAATTTGCTTTTAGGACTCTCTACACGACTGATGCTGTCCTTGCGAATTTTATCGCTATTATAAGCGAAAACTATTTATGAACTTATTAAACTACAATGGACAGTAATTATGAATGAACTTATTATGGAATATACGTAAAATGTTGACTGTGTAATATCCGGGCCGTTTACTGTTATTATTTTAATAAATTATTTTTTATCAGATATTTTTTATAATATAATTATTTATTATAATATAATTTTATGCCACCATGTATTTGACATTTCACAACAAATTTTTAAATAATTAGATGAGAAACACTCTGGTGAAAAAAATTAGAAGTACAAAATTTTGTCGTGACCTGGTAAACCAGTTCATGTTTACCCAAATTTTAACATAAAAAAAAAAATTATCCAATACAAAAACATCGTGGCCATGCAAATAAAATTGTTAATTTTAACAAGAATAAAAAGAAATAATTTCCCCAAAACAACATCATGGCCACGCAAATATAATTTGTAATTTTAATAAGGATAAAAAGAAAGAATTTATTCAAAACAACATCATGGCCAAAAATATAGCCGGTATTTTCGATTGGTCTCACACTTTATCCCACGCAAATGTGAATTTTAGCGAGATTTTGTAAAAATCATGCTTATCCCTCCCCTTTGACAATTGAATAAAGTATCATCCTTGTCTAGAGAAGCAGGGCAAAGTTTCCACAATTTTTATTACCTCATACTACATCAATGGATTTGGAAAATAATGACTTGGCCATGCGAATTTGAAGACTTTTGACAGTCTCAATTACAGACATCTTCACAAAATACCGTAGTAAAATTTAAAATGGGATTGTTTGTAGAAACTGCATAACATAAAGTTCACCGTAAGTGGCAGAATAAATCATCCTACTTTTGTGCTGTAAATACCTGTATCCGAAATGTTAATAATGGGATTGTTCGTATAAACTGCGGCAGAATAATACATCTTATTTCTGTGCTGTAGCGTAGAAATAGATACCGTAGCTAAATTTAAAATGGGATTGTTCGTATAAATTGCTTAACACAAAGTTCACCATAAGTGGCAGCAGAATAAACATCCTATTTCTGTGCTGTAGCATATAAATAGGCACTGCAGACAAGTAAATGGACTATTTCTATGCTTAACCATTGGAATAGAACATTATATAGCGGTGTGGCCACTTAAACAACATATTTCTGTGCATTTGCATAGAAATCACGCCCTTGAGCGGTTTCAACACGCTAAGAGAAAACAACCCAAACATTTTCTATAATTGTGATGAATGCAAGCATTACATAAGAAATTAAGTTAATGATGATTGCAACTGCTAATTTAATTACTCCTGCAATGTTTGCATTGATGACTTTAAAATTATTTGTTCTTCAGCTGTCATTTAGTTAAATATAATATTTTCAAGTTTTGAAACCTCGTATATTACTTTATGTTTGTTTGCTTTTATATAAGTCATTGTTAATAAGCATTTATTTTATATAGCGTATGTTTACAATTGTATACATTTAATAAAAGTATTCATTTATTATTAACACTCACAAAGCGTATGCACAATTAGCTTAAAAAGGCTAATATTTGAATATAAGTCATTGTTAATAAGATTCCATACAAAACATTTGGACTTATTGCATATATTTGTTTTCTAAATAAACTATACTATTTTAATATTTTTAAATATTTATTTGGTTTGCTTTTTTTTTCATTTTTGATTTTTTACAAAACAATATTATATTTACCTATTAGTTTTTTCTTTGCTACATTGGTATAAAGGTGCGATTCCATCAACAGATAGAGCATTCACTCTACTAGTATTAATGTTTTTAATACATATAAAAAGTAGAGTATAAACTAGGATTAATAATACTGTAGACAATGGTTAATTTTTGTAGTAAAAAAATATTAGTGATTTCAAAAATTAATTACAATTAAAAAATGTATTTTACATAAACTCTGCAATAAGATAAATTTAAACTTTCTTTTTGTTTTTTGGTATTTATTGAAATAAAAAGTTAAAGGTTCCTTGATAAGCCCCACATAAAAAAAAACAATGAAAGATAAAACAATTTACAATTAGTAATTGCCAATTTCTGGGTGATGATGACTTGAGCAGTTTTCCACATTTGTTTCACCAAAAATAGCTGAATGTACATTTGCTGACCACTATCAGATAGTTAAAACAAATATGATCAGGCTACTATTCTCAGATTTATTCAGCCTGGATTTGAATTCAGTTCAAAAGCATGGAAAGTGGATTTACTATTATAGCATTATAAGACTGAAATTAAAAAAGCCATACAATAAAAGATGTTAAATTTGCTCATTCTAATACTAATGTTCTATTTTTTTTTAAAAATTTATATAAATTAGCAATTAACACATTTCTATTCAAAAATAATAATAAACTTTCCTTACTTTCAAAAGGTGTTGGTTGACTTTTAGAATTTATTAAGTCTGTATTGTGAAATAATAATGACAACCATAAAATTTCCTTTGGTCCCTATCACATTGCTTTCATGGGAAAGATATGGCTGACAACAGATTACAATGGAGAGTTAAAAGTAGGTTAGGTATTGAAATCTTTCAGAAATAAAAAATATAACAGCATTTTTGATAATGCAATGACATAGCAATTTTTTTTTTTTAAAATCAGGATAATGAGGGAATGGATGATCATAAGCATTAAAATCAAGATAATCATTGGTTGAAATTTTTTTTAATTTATTACTTAAAATGCTAATTCACCAAACAAAATCAAGCAAGATATCATTTCATGTTTCTGACAAACACTTAATCAAGAGGTAAATTACAATTGATTGATTAAACTGCCATTACAAATATGCAATAAGATATTGTATATTTACAAATATATACATAAGATAAATAATCTAGCAAAAAGCAATTTAAATGTAAGTTTCAATATAAGAAATTTACACTGCCTAAAGTTTAAAATCTTAAACTCAAGAGATGTCATCATACAATTTTCCAAGACAAAGACATTTCAATATCATCATTACCGTTACAATATTTTTTTTTTTAAAAATATTTTTAATTATGCTCCAATCTTCCCTAATTTTGGTTTTAATAAAATAAGAATAAACAACAAACAAATCCAAATAATTATATAAAAAAAATATAATAGAAAAAAATAAAAAATATATAAAATTTTTGATCCTGTGTATAATTTTTTATATATTTTAATAAATTCATTTTAAAATATATTTTTCATCCTCAACAAAAAAAACAAAAAAACCCCCCCCCCCCAATTTATGCAGGATTTTAAGCCGTATAAGTAAACAAAAAAAATAGCTACAAGTAGCCCATTGCAAATCAAAGACCTTTCAGGTTTGTTGCACAAAGGGAAAAATGAAGGCAACATTTAGAATTACTCATCTGTGGTAGTTAATGATTTGACATTCTTTTGTACAATTACATACACACACACACACGTGACACAAATATGCATATTTATAATTGAAATTAATACATAAACTTACTCAAACAATCTGGTAATATTCACTAATAATCTTTGACATCATGTTAAATTATAACCAGTCAATCAGCTTTCCTAAGACAATTGTTTCATGTTTTCAACATCACCCATTTAGAAATAAGTTACTTATTAGTTAAGGAGATTTTATTGCAATAATTAAATATTTAATTTTGTAAAAATTGCATCATGATTATTCTATGCTTTAAGATCATAATTGATCTCACATTTGATGAAAATGATGATGAGATCATAAAACAATTGTCTTAGGAATGCTATTTGGCTGGTTATTTTAATACAATGCCAAAGATAGGAAATGAATGTTGGTGTTTGATTGACTGATTAATTGTTAAGTAAATTAATTGGTGTATATATATGTTGTGTATATGTCTAATGTTTTCATGGGTTTTCTTGTGTGTGGAGAAAGGCAGGACGGTAAATCATAAAGAGTAATATTAATAGATAGATAATCCTGGAAAAAAAATCCTGTTGCCATGTGGTTATGTATGATCCCTAAGACAGATTGCTAGTTATTTTCTTCAGGTCAGGAATGACTGGATTTTGTATTGAGCATAAGTTTATAATGCCATATATTCTGATATATTTCAAATTGTCCAATGAAATTTAATACTATTGACTGACACAATAAATTTATAACCAGACCTCACCTTTACAATTCAGTTACACCATCCTTAAATTTTTTTATCAATAATATAATGAAATGTTGGTGAGTTATTCTGGGTACCATAATAATGATGAGCATCCTTTTAGGATCATTCACCAATTTAATCTTTCTCCATATGAGTGGTTTCTTTAGTGTTCTTTATGTACTGGAAAACTTGGAAAAAATATTTGACATTTTTACTCCTAAAAATATTCATACCAATACTTATATATATGTAAATATATGAAAGCATTTCACATACAATACCAAGAATATTAATATGTTTGTTATCAACACAATCTTTTTTAGTCTAAATGTTTATATTGACACTAAAAATTGCCACTTGACTGAAAGAGATTGAAATTTTTAAGTTCAAAGAAGTTTAAATAAACCTCACTAAAGTAAATATAACCTGTTTTGAAAGCAGACTAACAAATAGTCAATTTTAACTTTCAAACTGCATTGAAACTATGTATTACTAGATAATAAAGCTAATGTTTCAGGGCAATTTGATTATTTGTTAGTCTGCTTTCAAAACAGATATTTGACTGTTTAATGAGGTTTATTTAAACCTCTTTGAATTATAAACTTCAATCTCTTTTAGTCAAGTGTCAATCTGTAGCATCTATATAAACATTTAGACTGTAAATAAAGATGGGTATCCACCTTTATCACAATAAAAAAATTTCCTTGATAAAAAACAGATTAAGATTCTTGGTATTATTTAAATGTGGACTGCTTTATATGCAGTGTTTCCCTGAAAATAAGACCAGGTCTTATATTAATTTTTGCTCTAAAACATACCCTAGGGTTTATTTTCAGATGATGTCTTATTTTTTTCATACACAATAATCTACATTTATTCATGTACAAAAATCTATATTTATTCAAATATTAATGTGAAATATTTTATTTAAATATTATCATGTCATCTTCTACTGGAACATCAGAAAAAAGCTCCAAACCATGAATTTCTGCCTGAATTTCTTAGGAATTTATTTCCTGTAGAAACATTGTCCCTAATATCTCATGTCCAGCAATAAAACTGTCCTTAAATGAATTCTTATTAACCTGCTCATAATCAGTGATTTTATCCCATGAATTCTTTACCCAAGTCACAACCTCTTACAGGCTAGGTTTCAATTCTATGCTGATTTTTTCCAATCTATTTTCATTGTAGTCATTAATTTCTTTGTGCTAATGATCTTTGAATGGCTTGTTTATTGCAATATCAAGAGAGAGTCATTCCTGTAGTAATCATTATATTCTTCTTTATGCTAAGAAGTTCTTCATATCTTTGGCACAATGAGTACTAGCTGAATTTCAAACTAGAAGACTTCTTTTAATACCTTGCAAAAAAGTGATAGCATTAAGTCGACCCACTTCCTCATAGCTGCCTATGTGCACCAAGCTTTTTCAGTTTCAAAAACATAAATGCTTGAAACATGTTCAATCTAATCTTTCTTGTTCTTACTGATGATTAAAGGTGGGGCTTTCTTTTCATCCAGATGAATTTCCAAAATACAGGCAACAAATGCACTTTCATGACCAGCAGAGGAACCTAGACTGTCAAGATACCCTTCTGATCAATTGTCGTTAGATCTTTGACAATAAAAACTGCAGTTTCATCCATAGCAATCATGTTGGAGAGTTGGGATTTAAAAAAGTTAATGACATCAACAATAAATTTGAATGTAAGCACACATTTAGTAACATAAGTATCTTCCAGCTAGAACAGTAATGGCGATCTTAGAGATAGTTCATGTTGCTAAAAAATATAATTTTTCCAGTGTTGTGATGCTTTGAATTCTTTTGGGGATATGTCTAATTGTGATACAAGGGCAAAAGCTGGAATATCAGCCCTGCGATGAACCAAAGTCCTTGCTCTTCTGTCACAATCCATATGTCTAATTGTGATACAATGGCAAAAGCTTGAATATCAGCCCTGCGAACAACCAAAGTCCTTGCTCTTCTGTCACAATCCATTCACAGATGTTTTTCAACTCAGGAAATAATGGTTGCTGACCTGATCCCCGATTGCATTTCTTAGCATTTCTCTCATCCACTGGTTGACTGATATTATTATATCTTTGCTCATCATTTTTGGATCATTCAGAGATTCAACTTCTCTTTGCAGAAATCTCTACGATTCTGTCCCCAAAAGTCCTCCAAATGCTTTTTTTGTATTCAATAAAATAATATATATTTTTTCCCACTCTTTTTGCCTGTGAATCTAAATATTATTTCTTTTAAATCTATTACAATACCTATTATGGTAAATCAATGTTACAGTGATTGAAGAATTATAAGTGGGGAAAAAGTTACAGTAAATTAAATTCTGAAATTGTTTCTTTATTTCACATGAGTGTATTATTGTAAGCATGTCCATTACAACACACAATGTATATAATAAAGTTAGTACATAATTCTAAAATGTGAGCCCTTCCATTTAACTTTGTGTTGTTTTTTTTTTAAAAAAAAAATCTAAAGCATTTGACAAATAGGGTAAATATTTTCCCAACGCCAGAGGTTCACATGTGTTTTGTGTCTGCATTCTGATTGGTTATTTGGCAGTCTTACAAATGGATGAACTTAGAGCTTCTTTACATTGATGGAGTGGCATTCTTATGATTTTGCGAGAGAAATAACATACGTATTTTCTTTTTCTTTCTAACTGGGCCTTATTTTTGGGGTAGAGCTTATATTAAAAACATCTAAAAAATCATGCTAGGGCTTATTTTCTGCTTAGGACTTATTTTGGGGGCAACACAGTATATGTTTACATATATATATATATATAATTAATCTGTTTTTTCTACTCCAGATATGACATCTAATGTCTGTTTGAGGAATCCAATAAATACCACATGGTAATCAAACTTACATTAGATAACAGAACTATAAAAGAAATAGATTTGCTACTATATGTAAGGTTATGTGGTGTTTGTTTACTTTATGTATGTACATATATAGTTAGTTAAGTCTAAAAAATAGAAACCAATGGCAAATTTTATTAATTGAGTTTTTTTTTTGTATGATTAAATTCACAGTCATATCCATTGCATCTGTTTCCATGACTTCCTGTCAATAACTAAAACCATTTATGTTTAGCATATATATGTACATACATCTAGAATACATTTTAATTTTAAAAATGCATACATTAAGATAATAACAAAAATAATTAATCAAAGAAAAATAGAATAATAAAGTGCAGAAATAAACAAATAAAGAAAGACAGAGAGCACAACTACACGAATGAATGGGCAAGATGACTAAAATAGTTTACTAACAGCTCTTACAAGTAGTACATATATGAAATTTATGAATGCTAATTTATATATTTATAATCTTTTTTTTTACACATTTCCCCAAACTATGGATTACTGAAAGTGTAAGTTGTCCTTGGATATGAGGGCATCATTGCATTGCCAAAAATAATTGATGCAGACTCAACATGAAGTTACATACATCTATATCACATAATTAGTAAGAACTAGATACATTGTTATTACAAAAGAGAAACTTTTGGATTCCATATATATTTTTCTTATTTAAAACAGTTTTTTGATGACCACAATCTTTCCCAATAAAGAATGTAAAAGTTTTTTTTATAAAAAATAATAATAATAATATAAAATTATTATAAGTTTTAAATAAATCCATAAAATATTTAATATCAGCAAAAAAATTAAATATTTCATTTCAAATATAAAGCTGCTTTAAAAAATAAAATATCGTTACAATTGATAACAATTTTTTGACAAAATACCAAAATAAGGGTGTAGGGGATCATGGTAATGCTAAAACACTTGGGAGGAAGGTGGAAAGAAATTAAGTTCATCTATAGCTTCTTTCAACAGATGCACAGAAATGTGCAATCGATAATGTTTTTTACCATCTTTTAAAGATGTTCGGACGATTATAATTTTCATCTCGGTTATAACACCGAGATGTTACTTGAATGTTTACTTGTTCAACAAATGTAAATACTATGTTTTAAGAATTAAAATATTTTACTTATATCTCCAGACTATTCTTTTTTTCTATGTAAGACCTTGAAGTGTACTGTGTTTTCATGGGGGATTCTTTTCTGGGGCTGATGTTGTACACAAAGCCGTCATCACTGCTTGCATAAGTTTTGTAAATTTTAGATGATCTAGGAAATTCTGGTGGGTCAAAAGAATTAGAAAGGAGAGGAGCTCTCTCCAATGAAGAAACATCTGATAAATTTGACTTTTTAGTGAGACATCTTTCAATTGCAAAGAAAACAGAAATTATTAGAGCCTAAAAAAAAAAATATCAACTTCAGACAAAAAGCTTAAAATAATTAATACAATGAAATTAAAAAACAAACAATATAAGTAGATATCAAACTTTAATACTAGTATATGTGGTTTATCAAATATATAGATACAGTTAAGTTCTCTGCCTAAGGGCAGGTGAGTTAATTAGACAATATAAACCAAGTGTTATCACTTTATCATCATTGGTAATAGGTTGCCACAATCTTAACATAATTTATTCTGGTATTTTAATTTTAGAGCTACATAATAAACTTTAATAAATTATTATTTCATTAAGATGCGTATATAAATATCATCTACATCATCAACCATTATCAATCATGTATATATTGTATCAGTCACTTATATATTGTACTGGTCACTTCTTCACTTCTTTTGATCACTGAGGGTACCACTAGGTCACTTAATACCTAGAAAATTTAATTTACGATGAACAAGGATGATGAATGCTACCAGCTAAACCCAGGAAGAGAAAGAGATCTTTAACTTTGTTCAGACAATTGACAAAGGAATACAGAGACAAATGTCAGCCAAGATAATTTTAAATAACTTCATAATTTATTAAATTAAAAAACAAACAAACAATGAAATCCCAAGAAAACAAAAGTATAAGATTTGACCTAGATTTCTGTAACATATTTATCAGAGTGTAAATGAGAAATGAACATTAAATGCCCTGGCAGACAAGTTCATTTTCTCACCTATGATTTAAAAGAGGATTTATAATTTCTTTCTGCTAGCGATTTATAAAAACTAATTCCAACTTCCCCACTCAGAGACTTCAAAACAAAGTGATATTGTAGGGAATACAATGAAACAGCGCAGGTGAGCTTTCCTTAGCCTGGAAAAGAAACATTGGGACTAAGAACTCAAATGTCTGCAGAACATCTCATGAATAACTATGTTCAAGATCATTAAGGTTGATTCCAATACAAAACACGAGAATAGAACAAAAAGATTACCATTTACATAATCTTAAATAGAAGAAACGAAATCTCAGATTTAGGAAAAACAGGACAACACACTCGATAAATTAACAGCTAAAAGATATATGGTCTGAAATGCAAACCAAGCTTATCTAAATTAAATACAGTATAACAAAAGGAACAGGTGAGTTAAAATAAAATTACAAATGTCTGCTGAAGCATTTATCAAGGGTTAGTAATATATAAAAAAACCACTAAGCATTTAAAATAGAAACTCTCAATACACTCCTGAATAAATGCATAATAAAAAATAATAGTATGGAGTCTTAAAACTAAGAGACTACTACAAACAATAATAAGAAAATACATAAGACAATTAAGAGCATTAAAGAAATATTCAAAACTTATAATAAAGACAGGTTTCTTTTAAAATTAATCTTAGCAAATAGTAGACAGTAATATGATCTCAGCAGAGCTTATTAACAGACAGCAAAAGATAATATTAGCAATGGTCATATAAAGACATGGACAATAATCTTTAAAATTTAAGGCTGCACAGCAATTCAAATATGAATCATAAGCAGCGCCCAAAAGCTGAATCAATACTCATAACGAGCAGAATAAAAATGATAAACCGAATAATAATCAGTCCAAAACCCGGGGATATGTATGTGCACTTTTATCTTCCGAGTCATCTTTAATTAAAAGTTTTTTTGACCAAGGCAAATCTTAATCTCACAATCTTAATTTAAAACATCTGACCAAGGCTCTTATCTTATTCAGAATTAATTAATAAAAAAAGCCAATTGGAAAAAAAAAAAAGTCTCAGCTTTTTTTCTTTTTTTAAACAATAGATTGCAATGAAAATTAAAAAAACAGGAATGCAATCAAAACTTTTTAAAATTAAAATGCTTTCTTCTCTTTTTCTTAAAAGATTAAAACTTTTAAATTAAAATTTATAGAAAATAAAATCACAGAATTTAAAAATACAAATGAGTATGTGCGCTATTTCATACACAACTTTTAAATAGCTTTTCCTTAAAACTTTATAAAAATAAAAGTTAGTTTTAATTCCGCAATGGAACTTTTGAAGTGGATAAAGTATCCAGTTCAATATATATATATATTATGTCAATATAACTCATCCAGTGGTGAACACATTCAAAACCACAAAGAGTTCAATAGAGTTTCAAGTAATTAAAAACTTTATATTAAATAATAAGAAAATAACTAAATAAAAATAATTGGAGAAATAACATCAAAACAAAAGCTATCTTGCTAATGACAATTCTACATGGTTATACAATTAATAAATATTTGAGTCGAATATATTGATATAATGAGTAAAATGTTTGTAAGGGTATAAATTCTGCATATTAATAAATAGGGTATTGCTTTATGTAAAAGCATATAGTATTTAATACATTCTGTTTTTGTAATTGATTAAGAGATTTTCTGGCACAGTTTCTAATTGTAATTTAAACAGAAGGTAATCAATCCTTTACACATGCGCTGTACTGCTATATTAAATCAATGTTTTTGTTTAATGTGAAGAAACTCGCGATCCAAGGCACAAGATAGAGATTTTGAAAAGATAAGAAGAGCAATCCTTATCTTTGTATGTAAATTCTTAGATAGACCAATTTTAAGTATCTTGGATTAAGAACTTGAGGATATTACACTATTCACTTTACTTTCTACTTCTTTATTACACGTATTAACACTTGTGAAATTTTAACATTTACTGAAATGTTAATATTAAGAGATGTTAGAATTAATGTAATTGACTAGGAGATTTGCTAGCACTGTTTCTAACTGTAATTTAAACAGAAGGTAATTAACCCTTTACACGTTCATCGTACTGCTATATTAAATCAACATTGTCATTGTTGAACACGTAATAAATGTTAAAATTTTGCAAGTGTTAATACATGTAATAAAAAAATAGGAAGTAAAGTGAATAATATAATATTCTCATGCTCTTAATCCAAGATACTTAAATTTGGCCTATATCAGAAAATTTAGGTACAAAGATAAAACACCATTCTTACCTTTTCAAAGTCTCTATCTTATGCTTCGGATAGAGTTTCCTCACATTTAATAAAAACATTGACTTAATATTGCAGTACAGCACATGTATAAAGGACTGAATATCTTCTGTTTAAATTACATACTGATATTGTACTTCAGATACTTGGGATTCTGTATTAGTGTTACATCTAATTTCTTAACTAATGGTTATGTTATATTTAAAATTTTTTTATTTTTGAATAGAGAAAAGTAAGGCTATATTTAAGAAAAATAAATGTGAAAGTGTGAAATTAGGAACATTATACATAAATTTAAAAATTTCAGCTTGTATTTTTTTTTTAAAGAATCGGAAAAGATATTTTGAAAAATTCGTTGAATTTAATTAAGTTTTTATGATTAAGAACAATCTGTTAATCTGATTATAAATGGACTCTGAGAAACAGAAGCCAACTGTAATTAGCATTAAGGAAATTTTTTTTACGCAAGTGTGAGGAAGATATGGAAAGATGGAGAATGTTTTTTCCAGGTTTCAGAAAGACCAATATATAAAAAATCGAGAATTTAATTCACGTATGCATTTAAAATTATGCATCTTCATTCAATTTTCATGAATTTGGTGTTTGAGTGTTATAATAAAGCAACACAAAGCTTGAGTTAGAGAAGAGAAATGGTTATAAGGATGATAAAACACCACACTTTAATAACACCTCTTATAAATAAGTTATATAGCTAGAAAGTATTCTTTAGTACTAATTTATTCTAATCATGATGAAAAACTTCTTTATGAAAATGTCTATCAATGATATAGATTGAAATCCACACAGAAGTGTGCTATCCATACTCCCAAAATGAAACTTCTTATCAGTGGAAATGTTTCTATGCCATCCCTCATAGTTGGTAGCCTGAAGATGATGATGTAAAAGGCAGCTTTTCTGCCTGAACTGATAAAAGTAAAAATTAGTTCCTGTTGCTCAAAAGTTGCCTTAGTTTGTTGAAGTGAAGCAGTATGTTGCTCAAGAAATTAAGGGAGAGTCTAAATTAGAGTTCTAATTCCAAGCATGATTGAAAAGAAATCAAAGAATGGCATAAAAAAAAAAATGACTATTACACAGAAGACAAATCTATAGTTTTAGAAAGATACCTGGAAAGTAAGTTTACTAATTATTAAATTGGCAATAAATTTTTTTAAGTATATAAATGTATATGTTCTTGGGTTGAAATCAAATGTTTATATTTGTAAATAGCTTTTTAATTCATTTTATTCTTATACATCGATATTTATTTATTGAAATTTGTATTTATGTTTTCTTTTTATTGTTTGTCATCAAGATTGCAGAAGTGTTGTTGCTTTGAACCAAAGACTTCATTGTGTTATGATGAAATAGATGTAAATAAAATAAAATAGTTGTTACAGATTAATTTTGTAATAATAATAAAACAATAAGGTATTAATGGTGATAATAAATATTAATAAGCATTATAAAATACAGAAGTCTTTCAGTTATTTGCATGGCCATTTTCTACTAAAAATCTTTTAAAGTTGGTGAAATATGATATTCGAAAATAAAGTGTTTTATAATGGTTATTAGAAATGTTTATTATCACTGTTAATATTTTATTGTTCATATATATAAAATATCAAAACAGAGTTTAAATATATTGAATGAACTTAATTAAACCGAATATACTTTTCTTGCATGTTCGTCATAATCATGGTTATTCTGCTGAGGAGACTCCTTTTTTGCTAATTTGTGCAATGAACTAAACTTCTTTAATCTTATGTTTCCTAACGTTTTTTTCTTCACATTATTTTAATATTAGGATCAAATCTGTGTCCATGTTCTTTTCATGGTTGTAATATGCAGATGTATTAGTTGAATTGGTCTTTGCTTTTTTATACATCAAGGTGTGTTGTATTATTCTTGTTTTCAGCTTCATTTTCGTTTCATCATAGTATGTGTATAGACAGTCCTTTTGGTTCCATTATATAGCATATATTTCATTAGGCCGATCCATTTTGGGTATTTTGCATTTAAATCGATGGGTGTTCTAAATCCCATGTTAAATTTGTTGGTGCAGATCTTTACAATTTTATTTCCAATGTGTGATAAATATAGTAGCGCAATCCAACTTTTGTCATTCCTTATGTTCTGTTTAAATATTTCTTTTAATTACGTATTTGTGTATATCAGTTGCACTGTAGTCTGATTTTATCAAATCAGCAACATAAATCTCTATGTTCTCAAATTTTGACAGACTCGAATTTACATAAATAGTTATTGCATCATAAGTTTTTAAATCCACAAATTTACATGATATAGGACTTGGGATTTTATGTTGATACATCCTCTAATGTTAGGAGGTTTAATGGTCATTTTATAATGTAATGTGTTATGGTTCTGCTTTTTTTTCAAATTGAGGTAGTGGATTTCATTGTCTTTTTCTGATTCAATGGTCCAACTTAATATTAAGGTATAAAGAATTTTGAGTATCGACAAGACATAGCAGATGAAATTAATTAATGAAAGCTAGACATTGCAGCCCTTTATAAATTAATTTTTTCTTCCTGTTTAGTTGAAAATCAGGTAAGAACATTTTTCTGACATATCAATTCAGGATTATTTTTTATGATAATCATATGCATGTAGCAATAGGTAATGTTTTTAATAATAAAACCATTTAAAACTGAATTTAATATTTGTACTATTCTTACTTAAGTCTCAATTCATTTCCATTACATATTTAAGTTTATATTTTTGAGCATGCTTATGTTCTTGGCTTGAAATATTTCACAATGCTAATGAGGAAGGAATTAGAATAGGAGAATATTACTTGATCATAGGTAATCTTCCATAATGGAAATAGTGTTCCAGGAACCTATTCGGTATATCCTGATTATAAAGGAATATACTAGATAATGTGACTCTTAATTCAGTCCTCACCTAGATGGTTGTAAATTGATCATGATCAGGAAATATAACTCATCTTTCTTTTAGAATTCTATCTTTGCAAAATGGAAATATATAGTATGATCATTATCCTAATCATTAACTGAGAACCGAGTTTAGTATTTCTGTTACAAAAAATATTTTAATAACATTTTCATACAGAATATGTAAATGCCTGTATCAAAGTGGTAGCATATACATCCATACACATTCCCAAATATATATATTCCTCATATTTTCTACTACTATAATACATTTTGAAGCGATCATATATATATATATATACACACCCTTCATGTATATTTTGCTATTAAGTTAAAAATATTAAGGCATTTTAAAAAATATTATGTATAAAAAAATGTAATTTTATTATTAAAACATAAATTTTATTACGAGTTGGTATGTATGAAAAAGATAGGGTTCAAATCAGCAAAGAAAGTTTAACTTTCTAATTAATTAAAAAAAAATCCAATTGATATTAAAAGAATGTAGATACTAAATTCTAATTTTAGAATTTATATTTTAGTGTAGCATTGTCAGTATAATAGAAGGTGACAAAAGCATAATTACTGGGGAATTTGATAAATATCAAAGACATTCGGAATCTAATTAAGAAGTGCAATTAGCAAAATTTCAAAATTAAATTGCTTTAAGATTATAGTAAGATTCTTTTAGATAATAAAGAAAAGATCCAGATGGCTTTGTTTTGCGATATATATAAAGGGCAAAAAGAAGAATTTTAGTTATTGTAAACTTCTTGAGAGTTTTGTCTTCAAGCTGTTTAACTACATAATGCTATGATTAGTGACTAGATCATCGCAATTTCTCTGGCCATCACCAAAAAACATTGAGCTTCAGGCCTTTCTGGGTTTGATAAATTATTTCTGAATCCTTTTTTACAGAATAAGGCTAAAGTAGCAAAACCTGTGTATAAGTTAGTAAGAAAAAAAAATCGCAGGGGTTAAAAATACACGAGGAAGCTTTTATATGAATTAAAGCCCTTCTATCCTCAGACAAATTATTGGTTCATTTTGATAATAATCTCAAAGTGTTCTTAACAACAGACACTTCAGAATGGGGCTTGGAAGCAATTTTATGTCATCCATATTATAATGGCAAATGACCTATAGCCTATGCATCAAGGACCCTTTCTAAAGCTGAGAGAAACTATAGCCAGATTAATAAAGAGGCCTTGGTTATTATGTTTGGCTTAAAGAAATTTCACCAATATATTCAGTAGATCTTTTCACATAGTAACCAATCACAAACCATTATTGGAAATATTAGCAAATAACAAGCTAGCGCCTGACTATTTGAGTCCACATATGTTATGGTGGAGTAATATATTGGCATCATATGATTAACAGCTGTTATATAAGATAGGAAAGAGATTCCATATGCTGATGCTTTTTGTCAAGAAATCCAGACAAAGATGAACCATATAGATGTTCTAGAGTAAAAAATCGTAAACAGCAATACAGTAGCAAAATGGTCAAGGGCTGATAATGGATATTAGCTGCTGATAGGCTGGATTAGAAATGGCTGGCCACCTAAAAAATCTTAATGCCTTCACCAGTTTTTTGGCCAAATCGTGATAAGTTATAAGTCAGTAAGAGTTGTGTTAAAGGGAAATTTAGAGTAGTAATACAAATAGAGGATAGAGGATAAGTTCTAAGACTACTGCACAAAGGCCATACAGAAGCTGTGTGTGGCGAAAGATAACTGTAAACATTGAGAAACACATCAAGAAATGCACAGGTTGTCAGTCTGAAATGAGTATCAAATCTAAGGCGTATACCCTGTGGCTTAAAGTAACTAATGACAGAAACTTCACATGGACTTCACGGATATAGCCATGGAAATATTCTTCTCATACTCAAAGATGCATATTCAAAATGGGTCAAGTTTTGCATCATGAAAAATACGAGTGCTGGTGAAACTATACAAAGTTTAAATGTAGTTTTTTCATGCCATGGATTACCAGAAAGAATTGTTTCTGGTAATGGCACTGGATGTATTGCTCAAGAAATGGGAGATTTTTTTGAAAAATAAAGGCATCAAACATATTTGTGCACCCCTGTACCATCCTAAATTCAATGGCCTGGCTGAGAAAGTCATTCGACAATTAAAAAGAAATAGACTAATAATACAAACATGTAACAAGCTTTATATGATGCTATGATGCATCAACATTCTACATCATTGATGGTTGCAGGTAAATCTCTGGCTGAGTTGCTGATAGACAGGAAACTGCATACAAAACTATCAATGTTACTTCTAAAATAGATCAACATTTTCAGTATGATAGCAACATATATGAAATAGATGATAAAGTTTGGGAACATGACTTATCAAAAAGAAATGAATTGAATGTATAATCATTGGGAAACTGTCGAAACAAATAACAATCATTCAAATACAAAACAAACCATGTCCATTGATGCATCACATAAGACTTACAGTTTCCAGAGGCACTAGTAACAAATAGTGAAGAAATAACCAAAATCTGTGGAAAACAAGAAATAATTGATATAGTGCCTGATGAAGAAATTAAAAAAAAACCAACAGACTCAGAATGTAGTGAAGTTGAAGCAGTAATAGAAATGCAAAATGAGGACTGATGGAATCAACAGAAAACATAGATCGCCCAAGTGCCAACATAAAAGACGGAAGTCTAAAAAATTACAAGATTATGTATAAAACATAGTAACCTATTTACTGGAATAAGGAGAGGATTATTGAAGGAGAAAATAAATAAATAATAAATAACTGGAATAAGATTAATTGAATTACTACAATATAAAATATTTAAATAAAACATATTGTGCTCAGTAATTATTATCATGAGGAAAAATAAATATCAAATAATGAAGAAAATTTAATTAGTACAAGTTATAATACTAATTAAATTTAAAGAGGAAAGATTAAAATGATAATATGCCCACCAACCAGATTTCCCCCAATGAGATTAAAGTAAAAAAACGGGAAAAAAAATCAACATGCGTTCTTCTTCATCATCTTTGAGGCAATTTGTGAAAACCTGCATGAAGCCATGGAAGAAAACAGTGGGACATGTTGTATTTCCAGAATCTCAGCTCCTGAAGGTCAATAAGCTGACTAGGACCATAATAGATCATCTTATTATGATTTTAAATACCTTAAGGACTTCCAGGCTTAAAAGACAGTAATGGTAATAAAGGTAAAAGTACTGCCTTTAGTATATATTATTATTATTGAGTAGACTTAGTAAGTGAAAGGACTTATTCCTAATTAGCTGTACTCAGGATATATTAAATTAGAACAGCATTTGATTCATGTATTTATATATATTATACTTGTGTATATTAACATGTATATTAAATTGTATAAATTGAAGTCTGAGTCACTATGTTCTTTATATCCTCAAAAAATTAGATTCCATACTAAATTGTTATTCTTATTCCGAGGATTAGCAATGGCGGAAGAATTTAGCAAAAATAATATCATTAAAAAAAAAAAAATCTGATGCAATCTACTATAATAAAAAATGTACATCTGTAAATAAATTTTCTTTTAAAAATATATATTCTAAATAAAATATATGTTTTTTTTTAGTTTTTACAAATGAAATATAAAATCAATTTAAAATAAATTGTAAACTCAATTATGTATATACACACACATTTATATTTAATTATACCGTAAATAATGCAACAGCTGCCATGATAGTGGAACTCAGAGGAAATTTATAATTATCTAAAAGATATCCACCAATAGAAGGTCCAAGAACTTCTCTACAATTGACAAATAAACAAAAGAAAAATTATTTATGACTTATGCAAATAAAATTATACTATACAAATATTTTAATAATATCAATTGTCTTTTTTTTTTTTAACATCACAGAATACACAAATATAAAAAACTATTCTATCAATTGCACATATATTTTATTGTAGTACTGTCTACATTATGTCCAACAGCCATGTTTAATATCCTATTCCTGTTTTTTTTTTTTAAAAAAAGAATATTTCTTATCAATGCTAACCTCAGACAGAATCATTCTCACCATAGCGAGAATTTTATCATTAATATAGATAGTGAGCTGATTATGAAAGAGATATATTGAGTTAGTTATATACCAGAAGCATCATTTAATAGTAGACAGATCCTGTAAATTAACTTTACCTCTTGATCCAATCTTTTGCCATGTTTTTAGTTTATTCAGAAGGATCTTTCTTAAGATCAATCATCAATTACTTTCTTATAGTCTTTATCTTACATAATTCATTATTAGTCCATTTCTAAAAATTTTCTTAATCTGACTCTTTTCTTAAGTTGTTCAGTGCTATGAGTATTTTTAGTACAGCGGTGGAATGGCAAACTCTAAAGCCCAAGGTCCTTGAATTGCCTACAATGCTGTTGCTCCCGATGCTTGAACTTCATACGAACTCCTGATTAACAGATAATTTATTTATTGCCTCATTTATTCTCTTGTTGCCAATTCTTTTCAGTATATCTACATTTGTAACCTTATAACTTTTATTCTTTTTCCTTGCTATCTTCTCCTATCTCCTTTTCTAAATCACTGTTAAACTAGATATTCAACAAATCACTTAAATCTTTTTCTCAATTCTGATTTCTATGATTTTCAATATGATCTTTTGAGAATTTCATTACAAAAGTCTGCTTAATCATATCAACTCATTCAAAGTTCATTTAATATCAGACATCTAAAACAGCTAATCAGCTCTATGTTTTGCCTCCAAAACTTTTATATTCACTTTTATTTTCATCCCAGTTTTTTTCCAAATATCAATTATGCTATTTTATTTATTTTAATCTTATTATCTAAAAGATCGCCATACTGCTAGAAAATCTGATGCAACAAACTCTCTGTCCATTCATATTTCTCCATCTTATTTAGAATTAGTCAGTCTTACACATTTATCTAGATAATGTAACATCTATATAACTATAAAAGTAAATTAGCTTGGATTTAAATTGTTAACATGTTTATCAATTTCAAACTTTAACTTGATAGTATAAAAGAATTCAAGATAGTACAGGTAAGTGCAAGTAGTTCAAAATTCCTTATTGAAAAAGATAATTAGTCATAATACAATTCAGGGATTGTGAGTTATATATATACATAGAACATTGCCATCTAGTGTTCATTGATTACTCAAGCTTACAATAAATCACTATGGGATAAATAAAATGAATATCTTCTCCAATAAATTAAAGAATGCATTAAGAATAATAATTCATTCTACCATATTCCAGAGCTACCATTGTAAACTTGATTAATTAATGTCTACTAGAAGATAGAGCCTCATCAAAATCTCTAGGTTTGTTTCTGACTATTAGCTATTATCTAATAGAAGTTTTGGGTTGCATTTAATCATCCAGAAGCCAACTTTAATTCTTTTATAATATGAATACTAACGATCTAATCCTTAAAATATCACGATTATTGTAGTCAAGGGTATTAAAAATGATCCTCAATTAGTAAATATAACAAATTACTGCTACTAATGCAGATGCTAAAGATAGCTTGGAAGTCATATGATGTTTAATTTGGAATATAGCATTCCTTATCAAAGCTATTTGTAGCCAGCTTATAACTGAAGCCATTAGAATATATATTAGCTGGCCTACCATTGTCCAAAACTTTGAACACAATGTTGAATCCATGTCATTTGATTGGACAATATAAATGGCTATCGGATTCGTAAGTATATTCCAGCATTTATACTCGTAGAAGCCAATAGCAAGAAATTGGCCTGGGAATTCATAAATATTACCAAAATCACACTTTTCTTTATTTTGCTGTAATATCCTATAAATACTATTTATTCAAACCACTTCAAACACTTTTTAGCAAAACTCTCTATTTGCACAAATATACATACACCTACATTTTGACTGTCCTGCAGTCTTCTTTAGTCAGTTTACACCTATGTTTCAACTGTCCTGCAGTCTTCTTCAGAGCCAGTTCACTTTAAGAGATTAAAATGAACTGGCTCTGAAGAAGACTGCAGGACAGTTGAAACATAGGTGTATGTATATATTACAAGTAAAGAGTTTTACTAAAAAGTGTTTGAAGTGGTTTGGATAAATTGTATTTATAATCTGGGAATTCTGGATGTGGTATTACCACCTGGCTCTATTATTATTCAACAATAGATAACTCTGCAGTGAGTTGCTTCTAATGTACATGTTGAAAGTAAGACAAAGGATCAAAAATGGTTACAGTTAGCATAAAACTGATATCATCAAAAACAAAATTGCTGGCTTGATGTCAGAAAACAACTATATGGTAAAGTATAAAAGAATGTAGTCTTCATTGCTTAGTTCATGTTGGAGTGAAATGATACTATTTGTATTTTAAAGTAGAAATATTGATATTATATGTAGTAATTAAAAACTATTTTTTTTATCTTTCAAAAGGAAATTTTATTCACAAACCATAAGAATCATTTACAAAATGAAGGACATTTACATATCAATCTCAAAGGAGACCAGTCAACAAAATCAGAGGTTATGCTTGTATATATAAACAAAAAACAATTAATTTCATATCAATTATATTAAAACATTAGTTATCACCAGAAATTGAAGACATATAACTTCCCATTCCAGAAATCATAGTAGTGGCCCATTTACATTAATCTGATCATGTACATCACATATATGATGGTGTTAGTCAATTCAAACACATATAACTATTTTTTTATTTATTTGTCAAATCCTTCAAATGAAAATAAAGCAGTTCATTGTTTTACATTATTTCAAAAATTGTTTTTTAAAATTATATTTTGTCACATTTGTATTATGTATTTTAAAATGTTTGATATGACAGTAAAATTTTTTGATTGACTTTGCAATAAAGAAATGTAATAATATTTTACTCTGTAATTTTAATTCTGGCATTCAGCTTTGTTGAAATGATATATGGGTTCTGAGAACAGGCTCAAATATATGCTCATTATTTTTAACTATTTTAAAAAGTTAGTATGTGTGTGAACAGATGCAATGAATCAGTTGATGTAAACACCATACAAGAAAGTCTGATGGAATCCAGTAAATTTGAGGCAAGGATTTAAGATCAGCTAAAATATAAATTAGGCTGAAAAAGGAACTGACATTAAAAAAGTTTAAATAAACTCTACTCAGAATACCTATGAGTAATTTAAGTCTGAAATAGGATGGGAAAACTGTATTTTGAAATATTGTGTCCATCTTAATATGAGGAAACAGTATCCCCATGATAATTATATAGAATATAATTAGATGTATTTGTTAACTATAGAAGACATCATATTTAATAGTTGTATGCATTTCAATTTATCACATTTTGAAATAAAGCAAGTGAAATCAGACTATTCTGATTTGTAGTTGATGGGGTTTGGCACTGTTGATGATTCTCTTGAATCTGTTCCTATGGCCTTTGTTTTGTTATGTTTCACAACACAGAATTAGGCAATTATATAACATAATGTAGTTAAATAAGTTAATAGAGAGCACTTAAATGCTTATTCATATTATAATTGAATAGTTAATAAGATCAGATGATCATATGATATTTGAGCAAACATGACAGTTAATTCAGGAATCTATGACTCTTAAATATATCATTCTGCCAGGGCTGAGTTAATACAAGATTCTAAAGGAAGATTCTATTTTAACTTCTTAGTCGATGGATGAATCAGAATAATGGTAGTGAATTCTTCTCTGCTCGATTGATTTCTTCTACTCATTTAAAGAATGATGTTGATTAAGTTGGCTGCAACTTAAAATATCTTTTCATAATCAGTTTAATACTAAAGAGGTGTTTTGTAAAACTTGTTTTTGTTATCATTTCCTTTGACTTCTAAAAGTACTAAAGACATAATATTAAACTGATAGTTACTTATCAACTAACATACATGATATAATACCTCTTATATAGAATATATGCCATTAGACACAGTACTTTTCACTACTTCAATAAATACTAGATGGGTATCTTTATCAGGGAAAAGATTAGATTTAATGCATTTGGATTTTTTGCATCTAGTACTTTTCATTCAGTAGCCATCTTTGAGCTTCTTATTTGAAAACACTGAAGTTTTGGAATTTCAGACTATTAGCTTGAAAGTTAAAAAAAAGAAAGATGATTATTGGATGAAAGGTGCATCAAGTTCAGGTAATCTAGGCACAATAGATATATTTTCTTCTCTCATAATCCAGAAATTAGTTTAAAAATGTGAATAGAACTACACTGAATATGGATATAAAAAATCTAGCATGTAGCATCCACTGATTACTCAAGTTTGCAATAGATGGGGGTGAGTAGAATGGAGAGAATTCTTTTTAACAGCTTTAATAGTTAATTATTTTCCTTGTAAAATTGTTGCAGCCTTATGAATTTTTTTATATCATTCGAGTTCTAAAAAACCCACTCAGAGTTATTAACAAAGTGGACATATACATTATAAAGGATATTGCACAATCATTTTCTTCTGCTTTTTCTGTGATCTATTTAGTATTGGGAAACATTTATCCTCTATCAGGTAGTTTCTTAAGGTGAAGGGTATGAGGATTTTGAAATTATTTCTTGTTAAACACTCGGGAATTTCTATTCATCAAAAATAACTTGTCTCATAATTCATAGCCAAACCAGACAGCCAACTAATTATTGATTGGGTAAGAGGTATTTATTATTTTTTAGTTAGAGATGCTGAGAGGCCTTTGCCCAGCAGTGGGCTATTTAAAGCTGTCTAATTTTACCTTACATTGTATATATTATTAATAAAATCTAAAAATAAAGATTAATCATGATGCTTTGTGTTAATAAAGATAACTTATCATATTCAGAGTAAAAACTTAAATCATTATTTAAGATTTCTACTAAATAAATTTTAATTATTTCATTGTAAGAGTAATAAATAGATAATTTGAAATAGAATATAATTTTTAAAATCAAAATTATATTTTTCAAATGAAAAAAAATCCATTACAAAGTAATAAATTTCATAATATTAAACATTTTACCCCAATGAATAAGAGGAACTCCACAAGCCTGCTACTAGACCATAAGTGCTAACATTATCCTCTAAACCATGATCACTAAAAATATTATAAATAACAAATAAAAAATAATGAAAAATAGTTAAAATTCATCAGATATAATCATGTAAATTGATATGATCATGCAAACAATAATATTACATGACTTTCTCATATGCACTTTACCTTATTCCAGAACCACATACTGTAAGTTAAAGTAATGGATAAATATCAGAATATGCTATGATATGTCCATCTTCAGAATGGTTTCTGGAAATATTATAGCACTTCATCATTTGGCATCCATATAATTACTAAATAGATGATTGTGGAATAGGGTGAAGAGAACTGCTTTTGGAAGCATATAAGTAGAATACATACCATGTGATATTGTTGGTATTAATCTTACTAATCAAAGAATAGAAAGGATCTGATATTAGATCTTATATATAATCATGCAAGCGAATTAATTTGGGTCCAAAATCTTAAATGATATTAGCTTGAGTAGTATAAATGAGTAAAAAGTGGCTGCTGGATATAAAAATGTATTAATTCTAGCTTGGAATCCTAATTCTCATTCATAAAGACAAAACCATAATCCAATTTGGAAAATTATAGCACTATACAATTTGATATTTACTGATTCCTCAAACCAGCAAGGTGAAAAGAATTATTAGTGGTTTGATATGATCATCATCATTCTATGCCAAAATGCAGTCTGCAGTAGCCTGTAACTCTACCTTCACTTATGAAAATTTTAGCGTGACTTCTAATTGATTGCATTAATTTTTCTATGACACTCTCCTGTATTTTGGAAACCAATTTTGTCAAATGTATTCACCTGTCCTTGTATCTTGATGCAATATATGATACAAGTAGATGCATTATGAATCTACAATCATAGTTTCCTACAATAGTGTGAAATCTTTAGTAAGAAATAAATTATGAAACACAACCTGAGAGATCATTTCTTTGAGCCTATTTACATATTTCTTGTAGCTCACGTGTTTGTCTAAAAATTTTCATGCATCTAATATAATACCCGTTTGATAAATTTGTATCTAAATATTTTTTTATTGGAATTACAAAAAAAGATATTTTACAACACATTCTGAATGATTGTTGTTTAATAAACAAGTTTACACTTGATAATCTACAAGCCACTCAATTACTTCTTTTTGATTAGGATTCAATAAATTATAATCAAAGAATCGTAAGATTTGAAAAATGTTTGCAGATCTCAATCAGGTTTATGATTTTGTTTTCTACTAGCTATCCATATCTAAACTTAGCTGAGTATCCAATATTGGTTAATAAATAGATATATGTAATTCTTTTTGCAGATAAAACAAAAAATACTCAAATCTCTCACAAACCTGCTATTGGAAAAGCCACTGAGTAATGCCCTCTTCTTCAATATTGGACAGGAATAATTGCCGTGATGGATATATAGATATATTTACAAAAAAGTTAACAAAAATATAATCTTGGTATTTGCTTATATTGACGCTGTAAATATGTTTCTACATATTTGTGTCTCACCTGTTGCCAATTATAACTACTAACATTGGTTTGAACCCAACTTATATGTAATTAGCATCAGTATCTAGCAATAGGTGATAGCATATATAAATATAAATACACGAAATTAAATGGATCTTTACTAAATTGAAATATTTTATGGAAAATTAATTATAAAAATGGTTTTTTTTTTTTTAAATATCAAGAAAATTTTAATTTTCTTTATGCCCATTTAATTCGTGTATGTATGTATATATATGTAGGATAAATAAATAATCTTATATATATTGTAAATTTTTTTACTAATAATTTATATAAAATAAAATCGACATTTAAGAGTCACATAATGTAATCATTAAATCTTGTAATTTTAATGATTCATTGTATCATTCTAAAAAAATGTATAAAATATTATAAATACCAAAGATTCTTGAATTAAATTTTACTTTGCTAATTGATCGGTATTTCCATTCCATATATGGAAATGTAGGTCAATTTAAGATATAACCAAATATACTGAGTTTGAAACAATAGCTGGCAAGAATTTCATCAGATTAACATCTGAACAAAAATGTAATTGAAACAAAAAAATCATGTCCTGTTTCTAAAGATGTGCAAAATGGATAAAATATCTTGCCTCAAGGCAGCATTCTTTAAATATTCTAATTAAGTATAAACAGCTAAATTTTTGACCAGCTAATATATTTGTTCTAAGTCTTATCTTGGATTGCTATCATACTTCACGTCTGTTTAATTGGTGAAATAAGTAATGTTGGGGTAAAAGAAGCAACTGTTTGCTTTCCCATACCTCTGGGAATCTCATCTGCCATTCACTACACTGAAGCGTGAAACATCTGGGCCAAATATGTGTACTGTTCAAAGAAGACACGCGCCTGAAAGTGAACTTTACATCTCTATTGATGCCTGTTTCCACCCAAACCATTCTATGATCATGAGCCACTGATTACCTGTGTCGTGTGAACAAGTTGGCCAAGGTAAAATGTAAGCCTTTTTTTAATTTTAATTCTTAAAATATCTTTTGTAAAATGTTAAATAATGTCTATACAATTTATTGTAATACTGTATTAAATTCTTAAATGTTGGTGCAGCAACTTAGATTGAATCTTATTTTCTTTTAATTTGTTATTTTGATTTATTTTAATATTCCAAGTCAGTATCCAACCCAGCGAATAAGTTTAAACTTCACTGCTCATACTGTTAAATAGTTGGAAATATAAATTTTCTTTAAAGTTAATTATTATAAACTCGCTTGGTTTTATACCGATTGTTTTATACAATGATATTTACTTTTAAATGACAGGTAATGCTTTAATGCCTATACTTAGCTATCCTCATTAACTTATATAAAGTAAATCTATACCTAATCAGTGAAATATGTTTTACCAATTTATTTAATGAAATTTCACCAGAAGTGAATATAATATTCAATGTATCATCTGGCTATGTGTGTAAATTAATATGTTAAATTATACATGCATTGATCACTTAAAGAAATGTCAGGAGATATTTTAGAAGTGTGGGAGAAAGCAATCTATCTCCTTTAATCTTTATATTCGGACCCATTTTTACATTTTCTTAGGTATTAGTTAATCTCCCGTCGATGGTTTGTGTTAAGCATTCCATTACGCTAGGTAGCATATTATTTTATACAAGTATTAGTTTATTGTAGCCGTTAGTGATATGAACTATCTATATATTGTAGACATTATTGGAGTACCGTTACAATCGTTTAATCCATTGCTTTTCCTGCTTTGCGATGTACCATGGGATCTTCGGCATGCCTGGACCCAATTCTCATTATCCCTCACAAAATAGATGCTTTTCCTACTAGGAATCTCTTTCAGGCACTTCTAATGGATACATGTATGGGAAAATACGGTTAAACTGTCCCAACATGCTAGGTCATGCCACTATTCCTCAGAGATATGTTCTTGGCCGTCTTGCAGACATATTCTCACTCTTGTGCCACTATTCTTCAGAGCTATGTCCTTGGCCATCATGCAAGCATAGTCTCACTCTTGTGCAAATATGACAAAGCCACCCAGGGAGTCTTAAGTGACCTCATTCACATATATGATTGTAAATTATAACGTAATATCATCTTTATTATTATTAATTTATTTATACACTAGCAATGCTATCTCTAAGCTGGAACTGTATGCTTTTCGCTACCCATTCTATTTAATTCTTTAGGTCAGATTACATAATTGCAGCTTATTTTAGGCTGAACCATCTTAGTCCTGCTCACTTGAGCGATCTCCTAAATCTTGTTGAAATATGATTTCGCATGCTGTTAATGTCACACATCATAAACTCTCATTTATATGCATAATGTTATAATAAAATCTGTTAGTGTGAATTTGTAATATTTTGGGTAATGATTAAGATATAATTTATTATTGATTGTCTAATCAATTTATTCTATAACCTTGGCATATTAACCGCACAAACCAATCTTATTTTGTATATATATATATATTAACCGTACCAACCAATTTTTATATATTAAACCAAATATTTTATTTATTTATGTAACTTCCTAAATGACCTATTTAATTAATCCACAGAAGCACATAATTGCAAATTAAATCATAATCAAATTTGCAATAATAATTGTATAGACATTCTACACATCTATTTTGCTTTATTTATAACCATTAAATTATTGTCTTTAATCATATAATAAATTTATTTATATTATTTCTCGGTATTATAGTATTTGTCATTCATTACCCGAATCTCTGTATTAATTATATGATTGAGTTATATTGTTCTCTAAGTGAATGAGATTTTATTTAGTATTAATAATTCAAACCTCTTTTGTTAATGTTGCCTTAAATATTATTACGATTCTGAATTATATTCCGTAGAAATTAATTAATCAATCATTTGAATGCGTTATTGATTTCCAACTCTCTATGCTCACCCTGTTCTCATTGCTGAGATCGGAGTCAATGGGAAACTTATAATATCCTCAAAAGCGTTGTTCATATAGTCATAGATCCTGGAGCACAGGTAAATAGGTTAATGTTTAGTATTGTTCCTGACTTATGTATTTTGCACATGCTAGACTGATGTACTTTTGCTTGGATTCCAAGCCTTGTTGAATGAACATATGATTTTGACTTGTACAATATAAAGTTCAAAATGATGTTTATTTGTCAAATGACAATTGATGAGGGTTTTAAGGTTTTCTTTATTTTTTTACTCCATAAAAATAGCTAGAGATAATTGGTGATCTGAAAATTTCAGGCAGTTGAACATTTTCCTTCCACATTCTGTCTTTGAACTTGATTTGGGCAAGAATATCAGACAATAGACTAACTAATATACCCTAAGATTTCTATTGGAAGTTACAGAGAGCAAAAAAAAAAAAAAACCAATGTGAAAATAAGTTGGATCAATGATCTAAAAGGAAAAAAAAGCTATGAATTCTTGAAAAGTAAAGTGAAGAAGACTTGGTAAGGCTATCACATTGATTTAAAGGAACACATTCATTGGCTCTTATTTCTAATAATGATGTATCTGCTGCATGCCAATCCTTCTGTCTGGCTGTCCATCCATATAATTACTTATCTAGCTATATAGCCTTATGACTAGCTACTTATTTACCTAGTTGTCTGCATGCCCAACTACTTATCTACAATTTTGTAAATACTTCATATTAGTAATACACCTAGTCTTGTTACAGAGACCAGTGCCATCAAAGTCATATGACTACCCTCAATTGCAAGTGAATTATTTTGAGTCAGGTTGAAGGACTTTTTCAAATGTATAAAGTTTTCAGATTTTAAGAATAAATCTTTACCCCCCCCCCCCCAACACCCAGCAGCTCACTGCAATAGAGATTCATTAATTTAATTTATAGATGCCATACATGGTATGGCACAGTCATAAAGTATCAGACACTGGAGAATAAGGTCATTGGATCAATCCCAGTTCTGGCACTTCTGGCGTTCAAACTTCATATAAACTCTAAAGCAATAAAGACATCGATTATTTATTTTTATTTAAATTTATATATGGTTTCTTATTTATTTAAAAAAGGAGTTCAAATAAATTTATTTATGGTTAAATTTTGTTTGGATAATGCAAGTTTTTAAATAATAGGTATGTGGATTAATGGTATTGAAACTTACACAAAACCAAGATTTAAAAAAAAATTTTTTTTACTTACTATGCACTAAGAAGTAAACATTCAAATGTTGGTATCAACGCTAAGCTTTCAGATAATCCCATAATAATTAATGAAACTATATTTAACCATAATACACTGAAAAAGATAACAGAGCAAAGAGATATTAACTGATATAGTGGCACTGGTTAAAAAATATAGTTTAATAAGTTGATATTTAATGAAAACAAACAAATATATACACATATTCTTAACATTCGTTTCTCTTATTGGAAATTATATTTCTTTAATTGTTATAACCATTTATGTAAATTAATACACTATATAGGCTTAAACATGCTTATATATATATATATATATGTAATGTATGTGGGATTTGAACTCAGATTTTCACATGGCCCTCAACTCTCCATGCAATCTCATATTGCTGACCTACCTGATCACACATATGTTGAAAAGATAAATAATCACCAATATATGTATTTCATGCTAAACCAGCAATCATCAGTTGGTGCAGATTACTATCCTCACACATATATATATAATCAGTGCTCAGCTTTATATTAAGATAGCCATTCTTCATACTTTAATGAACAGGCTTCAAACTACTCCAACTCACAACTCTTCAGCCTTCCATTTTATTGAAAATCTGATGATGGAATGTTCAAAGTCCACATTAGTGCCAAGGTTGTCATCCTACCCATGTTGACATTAAGTCATACTGACCCCTCATGTACAGGAGAATAATCCATTTTTACATACATATACGAGGGATGGGCAGACCTTTGATGCACTATGTTTCAATAAAATTAATACACTATACAGGCTTAAACATGCATATATATATATATATATGTAATGTATGTGGGATTTGAACTCAGATTTTCACATGACCCTCAACTCTGCATGCTATATCATATTGCTATTTATCTTTTCAACATATGTGTGATCAGGTGGGTCAGCAATATGAGATGGCATGGAGATTTGAGGGTCATGTAAAAATCTGAGTTCAAATCCCACATATATAACCATTTATGTAAATTAGTATACTAAAGTGATGCAAATGTTTAATGGTTTTAAATTATAAAATTATAAATCAGACCATTCACCTGCCCTCTATCACTTCACTTTGAAAATATTGGTTATTATTTGTAATAAGCGTTACAATACAGAACTAATTTGAGAGGATTTTTTTCTTTACGTATGATATCATTTCAAATCACAGTAGGCATGAATAATTATGGTATTTATATAAAGCATTGCTTTATTTAAAAATATGAAAGGTAAACCATACACAATTATTTCATGTGATGCTTTTATAGACAATAAATACATATATTATTCCAATCCATTTTTATAACTTTTCTATGAATATACATAGAAAGTGTATGTAAAAAAGATGCCGCTTACTTTATATGTAAAAAGAATGCACAAACAGATTCAAGTAAGATAAAAACTTAATTTCATTTTATATAAACCTTGTCAACTGAATTATATCTGCATAGAAGATAATCAATTATATAACTTAGTATAATGAATGCCCTGCATGGTTTAGTGCAGTGATAGAACAGCAAACTCTGGAACTCAAGATCCATGAATTGTGGTTCTATCTTTATCACTTCCAATACTTGTACCTCTTATAAACTCCCAAATAATAAACTACAGTATTTGATTATTTTATTAAACTTAATTTATTAATAAGTTGTATGTTATATTTATAAATCAGAATATAAGCACCCTCTACCAGTTTATTATAAATATAATTATGGATAGGTTTCTGAAAATGAAATTATAATTTCGTCTCATCAAGATTTTACTTATATATGTTCTTACTGACTACAAAAAACATGTCATAGCTTCAAATAAAAGATGAATGGAATTTATAAAATATACAAAAGACAAGAAATGAAGTTGGAAGTGCAGACATGATGGCCATTATTTTCTTACAAGCTCCATTACCATGTATTATGTATAGCAGATAATAGCTCATGCTTTGTTTATAATATAAAAACAATTGTAATTTATAAAAGACAAGAAGGACAAGAGATGCAATTGAATGATAAGAAACCATATAATACTCAATTGTCCAAGCACTTTACTACTTTTACAATGCTTTATTTTCCCACCCTTTTCTACAGTTTACAGTTTCAATTGCTCTAGCAATCTTCTTCAGAACATTATATCTCCTAAACTCAACTGTGAGATTAGGAGATATAATGTTCTGAAGAAGATTTCTGGGGCAATCGAAACTGTAAGCTGTAGAAAAGGGTGGGAAAATAAAGCATTGTAAAAATAGTAAAGTGCTTGGACAATTGAGTATTATATGGTATACATTTGGCAATGCAATAAGAAAGAGTAGTTATTATACTTCTTGAATGATAAGAACTATAATTTACTTATAAGTGGAACTACAATATCCACTATATTTTATTTTAAATGCCCTTAGCATACATCATGTAGTGAATAATAGTTCATATTTTGTTTACAATAAAAAAGCAGTTGTAATTTATAAAAGATGGAATTGATGATAATAAAGCTGCATGGTTAAGAAAGCTTAATAAAAAAACTCTGCTAGATTGATTAGTACATTTTTTCTATTGTTATGCATGTATGCTTGCATATTTAAAATAAATGCATAACTTAAATTTGATCAGTTTAAGAAATTAAAAGAAAATTGGTTTATATAAAATTAATCATACTATTAAATATTGGTTAAAAACTGTAGATTGTAAAATTATAATTAATAAAATGATAACTCATGTAATGAAAGACAAAAAAAGAGAAATTAGATAATTTATTTAAGTTTTAGTGTATGCAAATGAATTTGAATTGCAAAGTTTAAGAAAATGTATTGTCTTTTGTAACTCTTTCAGGTTTGCCTTCTGAAATAGCTTTAAAGAAATAATTTGTCATTTTCTTGTAATAAATTGAATAGCAAATATAAATATATAGTATTAAAAATTATAAAACAGTAAAACTGAGAAAGTTAGAAAATGAATGGTCATAATTTCCTTTTATTTCTCTTTCTTTCTAGAAGCCAGTAATAAAAAAAAACTATTTTATAATCATTTATACAATAATTAGATGAATGTAAAAAATATTTATAGGGGGGAAAAAAACATCTAAAAATATATATATATTAAATCTGGTTATTAAGTCTTGATAAAGATATGTAAAATCACTGATCTAATTTAATAAGGATTTAATTATATGATAAGTGTTAAAAACATATTACAAGAACATGAGATGTAAATAGATTTGGAAAAAAAAAGACAGTAGTCTAATTCTGAATTGAGAAGAAAGTAATGCAAATTGATTTCATAAAGGAAAATCATCGGTTAAAATAAATTCCTTCAGGATAGCTTTGGATAGTTGTATCTTGATGACAGTTTTACAGTATTTTTCTAATACTCCATCTACCTCAGCATTTATGATGGTATTAGCTAGCAGAAGATTATTTACCATGGATGGTTAGTAAACTTAAAGTACATTTTTTTTTTGTCAACAGACATGAAACTATGTAGTTGCATCCAGAGATAAACATTGTAGTTGCATAGAATGTAACATGACTTGCTTTAAAAAAGAAAGCCATACTATAAGAAAATAAATGGACTCTGCCATAGGATCTATCATATATATATATGTATATGATCAAGCAAGTTTAACTTGTTTTTCATATATATATAGTGGGATCCATCTATATTGTTTATCATCACTAATATCTGAAGAAGATACTCACAACAGGACAGGATAGATAAAGATTATTGCTAAAGATGTATGCATATATATTTAAGCTTACATTTTCTAAAAAACCATGGTTTAAAATATTTGTATTAGTTGGTAAGATCTTTTTTTATATTTGATCATAAGATCTTAAGTTTTTAATATTTATAATTATATTTCCCCCTCTTTTATTATTTTGTATTGTATTTTTTTGTATTCATCTATTAGTAGTTTTCCCTTTTTTCATTATTTTGTATTGTTATTTTTTGTATTCATCTATTGGTAGTTGCAAATGTATAAGCAATGATTTCATATTTTATTTATTTATTGTAAATAAATTAAGGTATTTACATTAACCAATTTAGTTTCTTTTTGTTTTCTGAACTCATTCCAAACACAAGCCTAAGAAACCATGCCAATCATTGGGAGACAGACAGAGATAATGGAATTACATTAAAATGATGATGATCAGCAATAGTAAAATATCCAGAAGTAATCTTTCTTTTTAAGAAATTGGTGTCTAAGAGATTAAATTTAAATTGAATCTAAACAAAGAAATTAAAAATACTTTTGAAATCATTATACTTAACCTTTAGTGCTAAAGTTATTTTAATCATCATTATCCAAGTAATGTTTATATTACTGAATATATTTGATTTTGTTAACCATTTTATTTATTTATATACTATTCATCAACTTCATATTATTACAATATATAGTAGAGTCATGATATCCACTATATTTCATTTTAAACCCTACTAGCATATATTATATCTTATATAATAATATCTTATACTTTGATGACAATATAAATGTAATTGTGATTTCTAGAAGATAAGGAAGTTAAGAGGTGCAGCTGTTATTTATATATATATAGTGGAACTACAATATACACTATATTTTATTATAAATTCCCCTAGCTTGTATCTTGTAGAGCGAATAATAATACATGCTTTGTTTACTATATAATAAAAATTATGGAACCATGAAATACATTATATTTCGTTCACACTCCCCTAGTATATATTATGTATAGCAGATAATAATTCATACCTTGTTTACAATAGTGATTTATAAAAGACAAACATGAACAAAAAAATGGAAGTGGATAAAAACTATACTATTGACTATATTTTGTATTAAGCTCACCTAGCATATATCATGTGTAGCAGTTAATAAATTCACACTTTGTTTATAATATAAAAGTATTTGTAATTTATAACAGATAAGACAAACAAGAGATATAATTGGATAATAACTATTATTTGTATATATATATCCAACAGAGTTGGGCTGGGAATATCCATTATATTTCATTTTAAGATCCCCTAGCATATATCATGAATAAGATAATAACTCATGCTTTGTTTATAATATGATATGTAATGTTTATTACACGGTCCTGTAGTGCATGCATATATATATATATAACACAAATAGTTTTTTATGTGAATAGTATGTATATACAAATTAACATATTATAAACAAAACTTTTTAAAAAGTATAAAAATTTGGTTATTAACAATAAATTGAGTGTATTTATATATGTGTGTGTAATCATTCATTTACATTTACTCAAAATATTGGTTTAAAAACAAAATGAATAACAAAGCAGCACAGTTTGACGATCTGAAGCTTTTGATGTATCAGAACAAGCTAATTTCATGACAATTAAATGATGTAATTGCAATCTCATTTTGAAAGACCTGGCTTTTCCATTTTGTTTTTAAATCTATTTTGACTTACGGTTATCCCTTTTCACAGCTACTCATTTTAGATTTTTGGCTAAACGTTTTCACAAATTTAAAATTTTCTGACACAATACAAAAACATGACCAGAAATATTTAACTCATTTTTCTTGTCTGTAACTACTAAATTGATAACTTACATATTATCACTTAAAAAAAAAGGATTTAATTATTTTAAATATTACAGAACTACTAGTTTTATGTTTAGAAAACATTTTATAATATTAAAAAAATCACCACAACATACTTCTGGAAAATAAAAATAAGGAAGAAAAAGTGCATTTGCTTTCATTGTAATCTGAAAAAATATGATTAATAAATGAGGTTGCACAATTTTAAATTTGCTCTGGACTTAGTGAGGGAACTCCAAAATTACAAAGTAGCTGCTGCCACATCCAGATTCATAAAATTTATTAAAACAGGCAAAACTCTCCATACAGTAGTGCCACTCAGTTCAAGTCAGAGTAATCAATGGATGCTGGAAGGCTTGTGCATAAAATCCGCATCTAGTGTCTACTAATCCAATATCCCCAGACTAGTTTCTGGCATGTGGCCTTCATCAGTGAGAAGGGATTTGAGAGCACTGCACTGAGATCCTAGGATCTAATGCAACTCCCCAGCAGCCACCTTTTATCTCTACTTAATTACAAAACTATGAGTCTTAAATTGAAAACACAATATTTTCAATCCAAGCTCATCAGCTTATATAGTCATATAGGTCTGAATTCAGTTCAGTACCCATACTTTGTCTTTGGTTCTTTAATAACCATAGCCACCACTATTCTATTAGGCAGGTGATCATGTTTATTGGCTTAAAATTTATTAAATTTATGAATTTTAATTTTTTTATTTTTCGTTTATTTGTTTATTTACATTTTTTTTTTTTTTGGATAGTGTGTAACTGAAGCGTTTACTTTGATAGTTCTATAGTTCCATTGCACATATTTATATACAGAAGTTCTATCATTCTATTCTGCTGTATAAGTTTAATATCATATACACTCATACTTATGATATGATGTATTTTTTAAATGGATATAAATGTAGAATGGGAAATTAAGTAACCACCTCACTGCATATGTGATATGTGATGGTGTTTAGAATAGGGAAAACATATTTAAAACTTAAGAATTCATATTTACATAATTTTAATTTTTTTATTTTTCAAACAGCATATAATGAGGCTGTAAATATAAGCAGACTAATGTATGAATATATATATTAATTCTAATATTGTCGCTAATAAATGATGAATTCATAGTATTATTTCCGGGAGCTTCCATTCCTCAGAGCTTCCTCTTTGTGCATGGTGAAATTTAAAATCGTTATTTTTTTCCTTTGTTATTTTCTCCTCAGAACTTCTTTTTTCTCAAATTATAAGAATGTGTATGGCGAGATTTAAAATCATTTATTTTCCTTTGTAATTTTCTCTTCATACTCAAATTCTATTAGTTGAGAAGTTTTAAAAAATATTTTATTCTTCAACCAATAAAATTTGAGTATGAGGAAAAAATAACAAAAGGAAAAAAATAACGATTTTAAATCTCACCACACACATTGTTATGATTTGAGAAAGAAGAAGCTCTTAGGAAAGTACTTGTTATTGTATTGAAACATCAGCTATTTAGCTATTATATTTTTCTACATAGAAGCTCCTGAGAATAATACTATGAATTCATATATATATAAATTAATATTTGTTTATTGATCTAGAAAAGGTATTTAATAAATTGAATTGGCCAACATTGTTGAATGTATTGAAAAACAAAATATAGATCAGAAGACAAGATATTTATTAAGAAATTCCTATATGAGACACAAAATATTTATAAAGAGAAAGATAAAAAAAAAGGGATAAGAAAAGAATGTTCCCTAATGTTTTATTTAATAGGTATTTAAATGAGTCATTAAATGAACATTGTATTTTGCTAGAATGAAATTAGTATTGGGAATGAGATGATTAATTGAGCCAAATTTTTTGATGATACAACAGTACTTGTAGATAGTAAGAATTTATAAAATAATAGGTAGGATTGACAAAGCTTATAGAAAGTTTGGGATTAAAACTAAATGTAAAAAAACTAAAGCAATTAAAATAGATAGAGACAAGATTAAGGCTGAACATTGGAAAAGAAGTCAAGAGTAGTTTCTGTGAAACATTGAAATTGCATCTAATAATGAAGCTTCTTTAAATATTTTGTTTAGAGTGTAACGTCAAGGGCTACAAATCCGAGGACTTAAGTCTAGATAAATTTAGGAATTTTTTTTGTGCGTGTGTCACAATCAGCCTTAGAATTTTTTTTTCTTTCAAGTAATTATAACCAATCCAATATTGGTTAGTAAATGGATGTCTAGTTATTATAGACTAGAGAGATAATGTTAATTTGAGTTGCATATCCACTGTCTGTCAAACAAAAAGTACGGACATATTGCATATTACAATGACATATTAGTATGGACCACAAGCCTATGGTTTATCTATAACTCAGCAAAATGTGGCTAATGAGGAAAAATAAAATGAAAAGGTCAATAAGACAAAACTAAGAGTGTGTATGAATTTCTATATTGATACTTATATATTTGATTGGAATAAAAGTGGCACCCTCCACTACCTATAAAATGAAATAGGACTGATAATAATACGATGCTTATTTTGAGTGATAAAGTTTACAGTAAATTTAAAACTGCTTATATCACTTGACTTATTGAGCTGTGTAATATTTATTATTATCATTTAATATTATTTAGAAAATATTCAATTAAAAAATAATGTTGATATTAAACGTGAAATTATACCATGTTGAATGAATGGAAGCAAGCTTAACTATGATTGAATGCAATCATGATGTCATCTGGCAGCTCACATACATAGCTTGCTTATAATATTATAAGTTATGCTATGGTGAAAGAACATGATCATGCTCAGACAAATATAAATGAATATAATCATGACACTATTTGATAGCACATATATTTAACCTGATTATAATATTGTTATATGACTATAAATGTGATAATAATCTAAAAAAATAAAAATACTTACTTTGGTAAAAAGGTTGCAAATGGTGTTGGTCCAATAAGAAATAATCCTATAGATGAACCAATAAGTCCACAAACAATCATGGAAAAAGATGAATTCTAAAAACATAAATACAGATTAAAGATTAAAATAAAAAGTGAATAATCATTATGAACAATAGGAATGCAGAGATTCATAAGCAACAGTGAATTACCAATAATCAAACCAATGTAACATAATATGCAACTAGCTATTACATGATATAAAATATAAATTTTTATCCCATAGAAATATTTATCTGTATAGTTTAAATTTTCTTAAACCTAACAAGATTCATCGCTCTCTTTTTGTTGTGAAAACAAAAAAAATATATATTTTTTTCCCATTGCTATTTTAATTACAAATAATATTAATAATTAATATCAAACTCATAGATGGAACTACAGAGTAGCAGTGTACAGTATTATTTTCCCTCAGATTTCATAATGATTCCTGATTATCCTAAAGGCATCTTTTTCTCTGTTCCTCAAAATGGGAAGGAAATGTTGCAGTTATGTTCCTATTCACTGCTATTGCTGATGTTTATATTTTTTTCTTTTAACTATGTCATTTCTATATATTTTATACCAGATATATCTATTTGTAATTTGTTGGACTATGTCTATCATCCAGAATGAGTTAAACGTCTTTAGAAAAATTAACAAGCACATTAATATTTTTGGTGATATTACTGTTTTCTCTGCTTCAAGTATTGCTGGCCTGATTAATGACAGTATCAGCATCAAAATGTTGATCTTTAGATTATGAATACTGAAGCCTAGAGTTAGAACATTATCTTAAATTCAGTACTCTTGAATTAAAAGATCAAAACTCTCCATACAGTAGTGTCACTCAGTGCAAGTCAGAGAAATCAATGGATGCCAGAAGGCTTGTGCATAAAATCCCTATCTATTACATACTCATCCAATATCCCCAGACTAGTTACTGGCTTGTGGCTTTCCTCAGTGAGGAGCATCCATTGATTACTCTGGCTTGCACTGAGTGGCAGTACTGTATGGAGAGTTTTGCTTGTTTTAATAACAGTTATGAGCAAGCATAAGAAATGGTGATCATGTGATGTTTAGAATTTAAAGATCACCAGTTCAATGTCATTGTTAATGCCGTTACTGCTCAAACCAGCAATATCCAAAGAAAAGAATACTACTACTCGAAAGATTGTGTTTTGTACTAACCTGTGTGGTATTATTATTGAATTTGAAAAGTTTCAATTTTTCTAAAGACATTTAACAATATTATACGATGTTTTGAATAAACTTCAAATGATTTTGTCAGAAGAAGAAAATAAATACTGATAATCATGAATTAGAATTTACAACTACAAATAACTTAATCGGATAATTAATATAGATAGAACATAATGGATTAAATTAATTACAGAATTAAACTTGGATGCAATTCCTTTGGTAGAAATAATTTAGTACTAAAAGGAATTATCCTATGTATTTGAAAAAGAAGATTTTTAATAGATGTATTTCATCTGTTCTTAGTTATGTATAGATGTAAATTAGGAGTAACATAAAAGAGGTCGAAAACAAATTACGTGGGTAAGAGAATAAATAGATGTCAGTGAACTTCGTTGAAAAAATTAAAAGACTGAAATGAAACTGGGCAGGACACATTGTTAGAAAAGATGATAATAGATGGATAGCTGAAGTTTTAAATCAGATACTAAAAGAAAAAGCCACAAGTGAGATTGGGTTGATGAATTAAGAAAATTTTCTAGTGTGATGTGGAGAATAGAAGCTGTGGATCAGAGAAGTAGGATTAAACTTGAAAAACTTTCATCCTGCCGTGGATTGATAATAGTTGAAATTAATACTGATGATTGGTTAATGGAAACAGTACTACATATAATAATAACAAGTAAAATAATATCCTTATTTTTTACAGGTTATCACAAAAATACCATTAATTACATTGTTTTTAATATAGTTAAACAGTCTTTAAAAGATCATTGTAAGGTAAAGGTATCTTCAAATCCTACCTGTGAAGACTTATTCCGCAGACAATACAACTTCTAGATATTAAGAGTTCTTTGATTTGCTTTCTAGCTATAATAGTTAGATACCCATTTACTAACCACTAAATGGAAAATTAACTGGATTAGTTATAGGCTGATTACTCAAAAAATAAATCATAGACTGTTGTAATGTGAAAAATTTCCTAAGTTTCATTCTCTTGGCACAGATTCAAACACCATATCATGGGTGTGATATGTGAGTGCATTTATTTTACACCACACTTAATTTTTCATATATTTTAGTAATAGTTTCAATAGCAATAAATTAAAACCATCATTATTATTTTATCAAAATATATGCTTGTAAATATGATGCTATAATCAGTTTTGTATTTTTTTAATTATAAACCCAACTTTCCATTGATCACGCAATCCCCCAATTTCATTAGAATTTAAGATGCCCAATAAAAAAAAAAAAAAAAATCATTGCTTAGGAAATAGAGCATTACATCCAAGCAATAACACTTGATTATCTTTGATGTTAGTTCTCTTGTTTGTCAACCTTTTATGTAGAGAAATCAATAAAAGCATTTCACCATCACTGATGCAATTTACTAGTGTTTGCAATTTTTTAAGGATTGTAATTGAAATCTTCAAACTAATAGTGAAGTATAATCAAAAAGTAATACCCCATCATCATCGATAATAGTTTGCTAATCTTTTCAACTCTTTTAATGCTTTATTATTGATCACAGTTTGCCACTGTGCAAAGACTTTTCATGAAAATGGATATTTAAAAAAGGAGTACCATAACTAAGCAATGGTAAATAATATTCAAATGCCAGTAATTTAATCTTGTACTATTCTCTTAAATTATATCAATGCAGAACTTAGGCAACAGGATATTGCAATCAAGCAATAATATTGATCATCACAGACAATAATTTGCTATTACTTGCAATCCCCTTAGAATTGTTTAAGTTAAAATCTTATATTTAGATTTTCTATTATAAATATTAATACTATAATTACTATTGCTATAACAACTGCTATAGATATGTTATTATCACTATAACCACTAAAATTATTTGCTACAAGTGATATTTTAATAATAAATACACACAGTTATTATGACATTGTGATAGTTTACAGTAACAGTAACATATGGTTCCAAATCTTCCCATGGATACCTAAAATCACACATGTGCAAGAAGACAGCTGACTAAAAAGTGATTCATGATTGTTTTAAGGATGCAGTGAGTGGGGGAAATTTATAAATTCAAATTTACAATTTTTAAAAAAATATTTTTTCACATATAGATATGTAAAACTGTGAGTAGTGAAGCCACTAATACAGAATAACCCCTGAATTATTATAATAATTTAAGAAAAATAGTAGCAATGGTAAGTATAATTGTGTACTTACTATTTATTATGATTGGATCTATAACTGCAATTGTCATTTGAACTATTTCTATTACTACTATTAATATTAATCCAGGCAAAACTCTCCATACAGTAGTGCCACTCAGTGCACGCCAGAGTCATCAATGGATGCAAGAAGGTTTGTGCATAAAATTCCTATCTAGTGCCTACTCATCCAATATCCCCAGAATAGTTTCTACCTTGTGGCTTTCATCAGTGAGGAGCCTTGGATCTGAGAGCACTGCACCTAGATCTTAGAAACTAATGAACCCCCAGCAGCCACCTTTTATCTCTACTTAATTTCTGCACGGAGAGTTTTGCCTGTTTAACAACTTGAGCAAGCATAAGAAATAGTGACCATGTGATGTTTAGTGGTTTAAATTAATATTAATGATTAGTAATAATAATAAGTAATTACTATTATTGTAATAATTTAATTTACTTCTAATTTATCAGTAAGCAAGCCCCATAAAGGTGACGTAAAACCATAAAATGCAGACATTAACAAAAACATCAAACCAATGTGCTGAGCGCTTAAATTAAACTGAAAAAAAAAAAAGTGCAATTAAATATATATTACTATAAATACAATACAATGTGCAAGATATCATTTAAGATAACATGAAACAATATTACAAATTGTACTTTCCTAAATTAGTTAAAATGTCAAAATGATGTACAAGAACACTGGATCATTATGTGGTTATCCCATTACCCTCCACCAGTATGCTAGCCCAAAACTATCATCTTTAATTCTAATATTAACTATATTTCTATACATGTATAACATTCATTTATTCATTAACAATCCATTTGTAAATGAATATGGCTATTCCAAGACTTGAAAGAAAAATTGAAAAACGCATAGAACAATAAAAGTTTTGTGAATATTAAACACACTTATAAATCCAAGAGCAGTTTTTTTCATTCTACCCTAAGGCCATCTATTGTAAGTTTGAGTAATCAATGGATGCCAGATGGTACAATGCTTATAATATCACCATTTCCAGATTGGTTTCTGACTTTTGACTTCATTCTAAAGACTAAGATTTGAAGTTAAATTAATGTACTTATGTAAGTAAAAGTTATCTTTGATTCCTTTATTTTATTTAAGCTAGTATACTTAAATTAAAAAAAAAACTCTAAAATTTTGAACTGACACTAGAACAGTTTCTATATATTCTAAAAACGACAGTTTTATGCCAAGTCTGATATTATTGATATAAATCAATAAATTAACATAAATAAAAGCACACATAATGTAACATTTGCATATCCGGTGGTGTTATTTTTTAAATTCTACTGCAGTCAATTTTTCTTACTAAAAAATTTCATCATCTTGGCCAAATGAGGCTCTCCATTGTATTCTATCTTTAATCAAATCCTCTCACCACATCTCTTTAGAATGATTTTGAAATAAAGTTTTAGAATGTAACTGAGGTCTGTCTCTTCCATAGAAAACTTGCTCGTTCACATTATAAAATATTTTTTTCGTAAGTCTATTACTCTTCATTCATTTCAGAACCCTATTCAATGAAGGACAGGGTCTATAACATTATAACCAGAAAACTGAAAAATATACCAATTCTTGGTATCATATTTTTAGAATATTTCAGAAATATCCTGAAATAAAATTTTTGTAACAGTTTTATATAATTTTAATAGAAAATTCAAGTCAATAAATTTGGCAAATAACATATCTAGATATAATTATGTGATTATATGTTGAACTACTTCCATTATCTAATTGAATTGTTAAATGTTTTTATAAAAAATTAAGCTTTACTTATACTTTTCCAATTACATTCAAGTATTAATAATAATATACAGAAATTAGGATGAATACATTTAGATTCATGAATATTGGATTTAAAGTAAATTTTCTAAGCAACTAGGATATTCTGTATATTATTACTATATATATTACTGATAATAACTTCTTTCATATACACTTCAATGCAAACAAATTTTTTTAAAAAAACTTCTTTATTTTCCTTACAGTTTCGATTGTCCAGCAGTCTTCAGAGTTTTTTCAAACCTCCTCTGCTTTTTTGATTTTTATTTTAAAGCAGAGGAGGTTTGAAAAAGCTCTGATGAAGACTGTTGGAGAATCGAAACTGAAAGGAAAATAAAGAAGTTGTTTAAGAAAATTTGTTTGCATTAAAGTGTATATGAAAGAAGTTACTATAAGCAATATATATATGAATATATGCAAAGAAAGTAAAAGAGAAGAATAAGTATATTATTACTAACAACTGAATATAATTGGAAAAGTTTAAATAAAGTATGATTTCTCAAAAACACTTAATAATTCAACTAGACAGGTGAAAATAACCCAATGAGTAATAGGCCACCATAAAAAATCTTCAGACAATACTTTGTAAAAACACTTTAATTGAAATAGTTATATAACTATAATGTAATACTCTATCATTTAACTTAATTAATACAGAAATAACATATTTGAATCTTTTCGGCTTCTCATATCCACAAAAATAACTTTATATATAAAAAAGATAGCAAGATATTTAAAAGAATCTATTGATAATATTTCCAGCTATAAATAATCAAGTATTTAAGTTTTTGAACATTATTCATCTCTGTTGCTTGCTTTAGAAACATTAATAACATTGTATATATCAAATTAATCATAGAATTAAATTTGATTGGAGTGCTTTTGGTAGAAATAACTTGATACTAAAAGGAAATATGCCTATGTGTTTGAAAAAAAAAGGTTTTAATAAATGTGTTTTACCAGTTCTTACTTAGAGATCTGAGACTTGGACATTTAATAAAAGAGCAATACAGAGACTTCAGACCATTAATGGCCTTTTAGGCTTCCTCCATGTGGAATAGGAGTTCGCCATTTGAATAATAAGAATTTTATGGCACAGGGAAAGAGGGGAGGGGGCATCAGATTTTAGAGATGCTTAGATAGCGCATGGCATGGGAACCATTGGTTTAAATACTTATTGCCATGGATTAACATTTTTTTGCTTTGTTTTATTTAATACATACTTGTGCAGGGATTATTTTTTGCCTATTTTGATTTCTTACAAGCCTAGCAAATAAAGACATTAAATTAAATTACATTTCAGTAACCAGAAAAAAAAAGATATCCCTGAACATGGTAAACTGGGATCAATAAAAAGTGCCTATTTATATTTGAATTCGTACACATTTAATGCATGAAATACTATTTATTTATATTTTTTATTACAAAATATATATACTATTTTTTACTTTATTTATTTTTTATTGACTAATTTTTCTTCCGCTTAATAGTATGTACTATGTAGATGTAGATCATACACTATATAAGCATTGAATAATTTATATACGTTATGAAAAATAAATAACAAAAACAATTAACAAAATCAAAAATTCAAATTCAAAATGATCTATTATATAAACATCACATGATCACTATTTCTTATGCTTGTGTATAACTGTTGTTAAAACAGGCAAAACTCACTATACATATGCCACACACAGCAAGCTAAAGTAATCAATGGATGCAAGAAGGCTTGTGCATAAAATCCCCATCTAGTGCCTACTCATCCAATATCCCCAAACTAGTTTCTGGCTTATGGCCTTCGTCAGTGATGAGCCTTGGATCTGAGAACACTGCATCTAGATCTTAGGATCTAATGCAACCCTCCAGCAACCACCTTTTATCTCCATTTAACTACAAAACTATGAGTCTATGTGTTTTCAGTTTAAGACTCATAGTTTTGTAGTTAAATGGAGATAAAAGGTGGTTGCTGGAGGGTTGCATTAGATCCTAAGATCTAGATGCAGTGCTCTCAGATCCAAGGCTCCTCACTGACGAAGGCCATAAGCCAGAAACTAATCTGGGTATATTGGATGAGTAGGCACTAGATGGGGATTTTATGCACAAGCCTTCTGGCATCCAATGATTACACTAGCTTGCTGTGTGTGGCATATGTATAGTGAGTTTTGCCTCTTTTAATGATCTATTATTTAATTATTTTATGAAGTCATATAAAACTAAGCTTACAATTTTATCAAATTCACAAATAACTCTTTCATGAAATGTGTAAGAACAATTTTTGTTACATTTGAATTTTCGGTGCTTTCTTATTTTCTGTCCTGCCACTGCTAGAGACGTCATTTCTGCAAAAATTGCAGAAAATATTCAGAGTAGGGGGCCAAAAAGCAGACGACGCAACTTCTGGTCACTAGATGGCGCTGTTCACCATGCGTATGCACAGCAACAGCATGCCATGTGGCCAAAAGCAGACGACGCAAAGTTCCAGCCGCTAGATGGCGCTGTTCACCATGCGTACGCACAGGAACATTATGCCAAGTAGCAGCCAGCACTACTGCCCGCTAGGTGGCGCTGTTAGCCATAGGTAAACCGATCCAGTTCACATCGTCTGCTAAACTGCGACTACCCAGCATTCTAGCCCACTAGGTGGTGCTGTTTCTCCACGCCATGCGCGGAAAAAACGGCACCGTTTAGAAGCGATATTTACATTCGCTTGCTAGTTCCGGTTTGCCTCCACGTTCTTAAAATAAATACAGCATGTAATGTGAAAGTGTGAATAATATAGAAAACCATAACTATTTAAATCTGCTTTAAAATTTAATATTCTTACATTGAGTGGCAGGACAGAAAATAAGAAAGCACCGAATTTTCAAATATTATATTGCCAAATTTAGTAAAATCAGAAATTGTTTTATACGACATCATAAATTAATTAAATAATAACTAATTTTAATTTGTGTTAATTGTTGTTAAGAGTTGTTGTTTATTTATTTTCCATTATATATACAATTAAATAATTTTAAGTTGTTATAATTATTTTTATTTAAATGTTATATTTTTTAACGACAATTTACGTATGCATATGTATTTTTGTAGAGTATGTGTATACACATTTGTGTATTTTAATATTTATTTTGAATAGATGCATTGATTAATGAACAAATTTAAATATATTAATAATTAAAACAATGATTTTTGGATTTAATTATGTAATTAATTGTGTTATTGTATTCATTTTTTTACATTTTTCTTTGTAATTTTTTTTTACAGTTGACTTTGAGCATCACAATGGTTTGACCGAAATGTTAATTATTATTATTATTTTGTGAATAAAGTTTTTCCCCTAATAAAAAAAAGGATAAAGTAGTTTGTTTTTATAATAATTTATGATAATATATTACACTGTACTTATAAAGCACTTTACAACACACATGTACATAACATATGCATTTTAAACATGTAGATATACATTATGTATGATACATTTTAACTTAAAAATTATATTACATATGCAAATTAAGATTATCTGTATAAATAATTTAAAAAAAGAAAGACTAATGCAGATAAGAAAAAACAGTGCAGCAATTGAAAGAAAACATATTTTCATAGGTATATATCAATGTATGTATATGTGAATGCGATCACTTGATTATACTGCTTTTAAAAAACCCAACTTACTGTAATCTTCACTATTCTTCTGATAAAAATTTAGAAAGATGCAATGATAGGTTGAGCCATCAACTTTTAATAAGTTTAGTCTCTTTCTCTCTCTCTGGAGAATCAGGAGTCAAAGCAAATAAATCGATAAAATATATCTTTTTTTATTCTCCGAGTAAATATTTTACAAAAATATGGGAAATTCTCTTCCTTTTTAATTCATCAAAATGTTCTTACCAGGATTGAAATCCATGGATGATCTTAGGTGTGAAGATAATCATACATTCCACCAAGAAGTCATTTTCCATACTTTAATTCTTTAAAGAATCTGTTGCAGACTAGTACTCTTCATCAAGTTTTTTCTAATATCCATATTTCTGATTCTCTTCCTTCTCTTCTGATAATGACTACTTAATGAGGTCTTTTAACTCCCAGTTTATTAGATATTCTTCTTGCAATATGCTTTTCAACTTCTTCAACAGATATTTCCACAAAGGAATTTCCCCCCAAATTCTTGTGCTGCCTGATTAATTTATAACTCTGCCATCAATTTCTGAAATGCCTTTAAAATCATTAATAATTTCACTCCAAGCAGGCTTCCAATATGCATTTATCATACCTATTATTGCTTTTAAAGATGTATTGGATTGCCGAATAGCTTCTAGTATTCCATTAACTGAGGAATAGGATTGGCACTTAGAATTAAAATGAAAAAATAAATAAATAAACAAATAGCTTTAATGTTAGAAAATTAAACCACTAAACATTACATGATCACAATTTCTTATGCTTACTCATAACTGTTATTAAAACAGGCAAAATATGGATGAGTAAGCACTAGATAGGAATTTTATGCACAAGCCTTCTGGCATCCATTGATTACTCTGACTTGCACTGAATGGCACTACTGTATGGAGAGTTTTGCCTATTTTAATGTTTGAGAATTCATAAGAAATTCAAGCGCCAGATGTACCAGCGCTGGAACTAATCTTAGGAATTCACACACTAAGGTGTGAAATCCTATTACTGCATGAAACTATGCAGGGAGCATTTGGAGATTGATTGAATCTGATCAAATACATCACGTAATAACTTGATCAAGAGGTTAAAGCGATGCAATAATAATGCAACTTCTATATTTTTGTATTCATAGTATCAAATTCAGAATGACCAGCTGCATTGTTTAGTATCAACAGGATATTAAATTCAATCCCTTTCTACATTAGATATTATTTTACTTCAAACGTAAACCAATAATGGCTGATATGTATAATGGCTATGCCCGAGACTTTTTTATTACACTGACACAACATTGATACATTATTTTTAGACTTGTTCTTGGAAGCATCAAGATTAACCTTAATCTATCCTTCCATGTCTTAAAATAAGCTCATGATTACCTGAAATTGATAAAATGACTATTAATAAGTAGAAATAATCAGTTTTAAATAATCTGCTTAAGAGAAAAGACTTATTTAATAGCCCTCACAATTAAACATTTGTAAAAGGTATTATTTTTCTTCAATTATTTTTTAATTCAAGTAAAAATGTGACAATAATCTCATTATCAGCATATGATTATATGCTTCTTGCAGTGAATGACTTGAATCCACTTTTTTCAGATTGTAGGCTAATTTTGTAGACAGATTCTAAGCTACTTGATGCAATTTAAGCCATTGACTGAAATCTTCTAGTTCATATTTTCATACCATAAATTCAATGCCTTTTCAGTTGTAATCAAAAAATTATCTTGTATGATGAATGCAACCATTTTAGAAGCACAACAATAGTAATTTGCTTTTTATTTTCATTATTTCATAACAGTTGATTTGTTCTTGTTGATCTCTGAATATGATTTTTCCCCTCTCTTTTATGATTAACTTAATAATTGTTTAGTTTATCATTTCATGTATTTTATTAACCATAGTGCAACTGCTACAATCTCTAGCTTTATAAACAGTACAAAGCTCGCCTAACAGCTTCTATTTGATGCTCTTTAGCCTTGTCAAACATGAAACATTACCAACCACAAAATAAAATATGACCCGGCATGGTTTGGTGCTGCGTTAGAGTGCCAGACATTGGAGCTTAAGATGCAAGGATTATGCCCAGTTCTGTCATTTGCAATACACAAACTTTTTATGAGTACTCTAGAAATAAAGCCATTTGAATATTCAATTATTTTCTGAAATAGGCTTGAATTTTGTTTATATTAAACAGATTTTATTTGCTTTATTTTAAAATATATAACATAATATACATCCAATTATAAAATGTAATATTGTTTATAGCCAATAAGCATATATATAATTACATTCCAGATAAGCAAGAATTATAAATTCCATTTTCTAAATAATCTACATATTTGTTAAAAAGGTGTTATTTATTTTATTAAATTCACAATTATTAACATGTACCTTTTATATAATTAATAGCACATATATAGATGTGCTATATATTTTGTTTTATATTAGCGGATTTTTCAATCATTAAAACTAAGAATGTAATATAAAATTCACATTAGATTAAGCATTTTATAGAATAAAATCATATGACATATATATTTAAAGGGAGAAAAAAGACTACCTCTTTTAAATGAGGTTCCAATGTTGGATCTAAAAATCCCCACATGCTAGCTGAAATTGTGATAGCGAAACAAATAACAATTGTGGACGGTATCTTTAACACTGACTTCATGGAAGTAATTTCATCTTCTTTCAATGTACTAACTAAAAAAAAAGAAAACAAATCAATAGTGATATTTATCAGTAACAAGTAATCTCTAAATATAATTCGTTAAAAATTACTAATGTAAAAGTATATAATGATACAACAGTATTATTATGATCAAAATGTCTTATAGTAACTACAGAAGCACATCCTTTTGCCATGCCTATAACCTGAGTTTGAATAAAATTTAAAATTTTTTTGCTTGGGATTTTTCTTCCAGGTAGCTAGCCCATAGGTCAATCAAGCTAACCTTCCAAAGTTGGTTAGTAAATGGATATTTAGCAATTCTTAGCTGGAGGGGAAAATGAGGTTGAAAAATGGCTCAAATCTTCATTGCCTGGCAATTAATAAACTTGTCGAGCACTGCCATCTATTTCATTGTTCTACAATGAAAAAGTATTAGGAAAGTCTTTGTTCTCAAGCAGATTATTTCTATTCATTATAATCACAACATAATAATGAGTCTTTTCTATTTTAGATATAAAATATATTACAAAAAATTAAGGTATGTTTTTTATTTCAATTGCAAGCAGATTCTAAAGAACCATTTTTAAAAATAAGCTTGCAAATATATTTTTACCGTTTCGTATATCAATGCCAATTCATTTTGTCTGATGACAGAAGATATTTCCAAGTTTATTGTATTTAGAAAAGATTTTTTAAAATCTGTTTGTAATTTGCCCTAATAAAGTATTTATATTCTTAAATGTTACATATTCCATCTGCAGTAAATATCATTTGCATGCGATTAAAATTATTAATAAAGTTAAACCTATTATTAAAAAAAGGCACACTTGGAATGTTATTACAGTGTGTGTACAAGAGTACTAAATTTTGGAATTCTCCTACTATAAACCTGCATAACTATCTTTAACATGCCTTTATAAAAATAGAAGAAAGTGAACACATGTATTTGGATAAACAATTATACAATTAATTAAAATTATGCACCAAAAAGGTTAAAATGTGATGTGATGCACTGTGACTTCTCCTTATATGGAGTCAGGAATCTCTCAGCAACTATGTCCAGAGAAACCTGTTAGTCACTTTACCTTCCCTTTCCGTTCCCCATTCTAAGTTTCTCCATATCCTGCTCCATCCCATTTTCACATCATAATCTATATCAACTCCATGACCTTCCTATCTAAATCCCCCTTATCTGTTCCCAAGCCCAGCATAAAAACCAATAACCCACTTTCTGGATAATCACTTTGTTCATATTTAGTCTTCCATAACTTCATTATTTGTACCCTTTCTGCTTTCAAGCATTTATATAGAATCAATAGATGTCTAATATTTTCTATACCTTCCTTACACAACTTGCAGACTAAACCATCCATATTTTTCCATTTAGGTGTATTTTCCCTTGTTACTAAAGATCCCATTCGAGCCTTAAATAGAATAAGCAGCCCAGAACTAAAACGCCATCTATTTGAGCTCATGGTAAATATTTCACTTAAATTATGTATATAAAGAGAATGAAAAATAAATACATTAGAAAAATGGAAGTTAGTTATAGAAAATCTTTAAAAAATGAGACATTAGAATATTTGAAAATTAGAGCATGGATTAGAGATAATTATAAAAAATGAAGCAAAGAGATGTGAAGGACCTCTGTCTAATGATAATGAATAGAAATTTCACTTGTAATTTCTTAAATTAATCATCAATCTATCTTTTTCATATATATGAGTTTGTCTGCATATATTTTGTATAGGAAAAAAAGAAGAAACTTTTTCCCCCTAGAATTCTGTGTTAGTTAAGATTAAATGGGTCATGCTTTTTTTCATTTTTGCATATATGTATGTGTGCTCAAATCACAAGTACTTAAAAAAAGCCCTCTGGATTTGAGGGTCTAGCTGTGCTTACATTGCTTTTTATTTTTTTACATGTGCAGAATTAATTATAATACATTGAGAATTAGTGTAGACAAATTTTTTTTCCATCTGCCATTTTTGACAGGTCACAGCTAATTAATGATATAATGTTGAAAAATATTTATCTAAAACATAAATAAAGAAACCAGTGATATAAAAAATTGTGGTATTTAGAATACATTACCTTTATCTTCTGGCAGGAGATACCAGGTAATTGGAAAAGAAAGTAACATCACTCCTCCGACTATCAAAAAAGGTAATTTGTAACCTCCAACCTAAAAAAAATAAATTAAAAATGTAATTAATTCATAACAAAGTCATATACTACATATTTACCATCAAGACATCATGTGATCTTTGCTTACATATTCCAATTCATTAACACAATCTTCTAATCTCACTACTTTTATGCCATCTAGTATAAGCTTTGGTAATCAAAAAATTTCAGATAGTAATCTGGAAATATTTGATAGGTCAGTACTAGATAAGGATTTATTAAGCATTACCTTGTGGTCTATTGATTACTAAAGCTTACACTAGATGGCATAAAAAGTAGTGAGAAGAATTTGCTTATACTATATATTTATATGCAATTTTTTAATATAAAATTTCATTGAATTTTATAAATGTAATGTAAAGGTAATTAAAAATAATAATAATAAAGAAATGCTTTAAATGTACAAAAAAGTAAATATATATATATATTTCAACTTTCATAAAAGCATGAAATGTTCATGTTTAGAAATAGTCTTAATTACACTTTAGTTTTATATATTAACATTGTATTATTGAAATGGTTGAACTTATTTAAATTATATCTTGACAATATTGAATGAAATTTGCATACATTTAAACTGAATTCCATATAAAACATTACGAATTTAAATATTCCATTAATTTTTTGCTAAAATTATTTGCAAATTCTAAAAAAATGTATCGTCATTGGGAATATGTAGAGAAAATTTCAACTAGATTAGAAAGTATCACATGATCACTATCTTCCATGCTTGCTCATAACTGTTGTTATAATAGGCAAAACTCTCTCCATACAGCAGTGCCACTCTAAGCAAGACAGAGTAATCAATGGATGCCAGAAGGCTTGTGCATAAAATCCCTATCTAGTACCTACTCATCCAATATCCCCAAACTAGTTTCCGGATTATGGCCTTCGTTAGTGAGGAGCCTTGGATCTGAGAGCACTGCACCTAGATCTTAGGATCTAATGCAACCCTCCAGCAGCCATCTTTTTACATAACTACTAAACTATGAGAATAAAATTGAAAACACAGATATTTTCAGTCTATTGAGCTTAGATTGAAAATATCTGTGTGTTTTCAATTTTATTCTCATAGTTTAGTAGTTACATAGAGTTAAAAGGCGGCTGCTGGAAGATTTCATTAGATCCTAAGATCTAGGTGCAGTGCTCTCTGATCCAAGGCTTCTCACTGACGAAGGTCATAAGCCAGAAACTAGTTTGGGAATATTGGATGAGTAGGCACTAGATAGGATTTTATGCACAAGCCTTCTGGCATCCATTGATTATTCTGTCTTGCTTAGAGTGGCACTACTGTATGGAGAGAGTTTTGTCTATTATAACAACAGTTATGAGCAAGCATGGAAGATAGTGATCATATGATGTTTTAAGGTTTAATACCAATCCTGCCTTATAAGAAGGTGGTGGCTATGGTTGTAAAAGAGCCAAAGACACCAAAATGTATGGGTGCTGAACTGAGTTCAGACCCATATGACTATTGAACTATTGAGCTTAGATTGAAAATATCTGTGTGTTTTCAATTTTATTCTCATAGTTTAGTAGTTATGTAGAGTTAAAAGGTGGCTGCTGGAGGATTGCATTAGATCCTAAGATCTAGTTGCAGTGCTCTCAGATCCAAGACTCCTCACTGATGAAGGCCATAAGCCAGAAACTAGTTTGGAGATATTGGATGAGTAGGCACTAGATAGGGATTTTATGCACAAGCCTTCTGGCATTCATTGATTACTCTTGTCTTGCTTAGAGTGGCACTACTGTATGGAGCTTTTTTTTTTTCTAGATTAGAAAGTAGTTGAAAAGTGAGTTATTCAGGAGTGAATAAAAAGTTTGAGTGCCAAAACTGAGATTGATTCGAGGACATTATGCTCTGGAGACTGACATTTTACTATCGCATTAAACCCCAAAGTAAAGTTTATAATAAAAAAGCACTAGTCTTTGCAAAGAATTTTTAAATGTAATTAAAATAAAAACAAAATATGTAATACAGTTAAATAAATCTATAATTAAATTTCTACAAATTATTACTTTTTCCTCAAAAAGTCTTTAATATGGTCGCTTGGATAAAAGTTAAATAAGAGAGCCAATAATAGATCAAGAATTATATTTTGTTTAAAATCAAAATTTTACTGATCTACACAATACAAGTGCGTTCATACAATTAAATACAAATACATCCTATCTATGTATCTATATAGTTATGTACAAAAAGGGTGATTGTTATACTAAATGGACAACTGTGATGATACAGAAGATTAGTCCAGAGCCATTCGAACAGAGAAATAAAAAAAAAAACAACTCTCTGTAAACATTAATAATTTTTATTAGTCATTCATTAGATTAGAGATTATTCAATGATGAAAAATTTTTCTATAATGAAATTTTCACTATACCATTTTCACATAAAGTATGGACTGGTTTCTATCTGCCTTTAATATCTTGTGGAGGGATGTAATTGTAAACATATGATCAAAGATATATCCCCAAGATGCTCATTTTGTGCTAAACCAATACTCATCAGTTGGCTCAGACCATAATCTCTTTACATATATCTTTATCATTGTTCAATATATATATATATAGCAAATTACTACAATATAATTGATGTGTCAACACAAGGTGTTAAAAGTGGCTAGAAACCAGTCCCAACTTTGTGTGAGAGTAGTGTAGTGAAAATTACACTATACACATATTATTCATTATTAGACCATTTCTAGTATAATGAAAGACTAATAAAAATTATTAATATACTTTCATTAAGTGATTTGTGTTAAAGTTGTGAGAACAGTATGTTTGACACATCAATTAAACTATAGTAATTTGCTATTTATATATATATATACTGAAAAATGATAAAGATATGCAAAAGATTATGGGCCGACTGATGAGTATTGATTCAGCACAAAATGTGCATTTTGGAGATTATAGATCATGTCTTTGTCATATGTTTATGATTACATCCCTCCACAAGGTCTTAAAAGCAGATAAATAACAGTCCCTATGTTGCATGAGAATGGTATAATGAAAATCACATTATAGAAAAATTTTTCTATTGCGAGATTTCGCTAATTTTTTTTTTAAATTTGTAAATTCATTTTATTTTAATGTATTCTATTGAGAGATTTCGCTAATTTTTTTTTTTTAATTTGTAAATTCATTTTATTTTAATGTATAGTTTTTTTAATTAAAAAAAGAAATCAAGAGACCAGTAAAATTGAATATCAGCAAAATAAAAGTTTTAAGCACTACCTGCTCTTTGATACATTCCTTTGTAAACAAAAAAAAAAAAACTCTCCAAGCAGTAGTGCTACCCAGTGCAAACCATATTAATCAATGCATAGTAGATTTATGCCTAAAATTCTTATTTAGTGCCTGCTCATCCAATATTCCCAGACTAGTTTCTAGCTTGTGGACCTGATGCAATTTCCTGCAACCACAGTTTACCTATTTAGGTAACTATAAAATTATAAGCCTAAAATAAAAACACAGTAATATTTTCAAACCAAGCCAATTCACTTGTACATTTATACAGATTTAATACAGTTCAATATCTATACATTTGGTGTCTTTGGTTCTTTAATGACCATAATCATCATTATCCTATGAGCAGGATTGGTATTACATCACTAAAATATCACATGATCACCATTTCCTATGCTTATATAAGCTGTTAAAACAGTAACAAACTCTCCATACAGTATGTGGTACCCAGAGTAATCAATGGATGCTAGAAAATTTTTCCATAAAACTTTATCTAAAGCCTACTCATCCAATATCCCCCAACTAGTTTCTAATTTGTGGCTTTCATTAGTGAGGAGCTTTGGATCTGAGAGCACTGCACCTAAATTTTGGATCTAAACTAACTCTCTAGAAGTCACATTTTACCTATATAGTTACCTGTAAAGGTATTCACCAAAAATGGAAATGTTTTCAATCCAAGCCAATTCACTTGCCTAGTCATATAGATGTAAATACAGTTCAGTATCTATACATTTTATTCTTTGGTTCTTTAGTAAGGCTCCTCACTGATGAAAGCCACAAACTAGAAACATAGTCTGATGATATTGGATGAGTAGGCATTAGCTAAGGATTTTATACAAAAAGCTTCTAGCATCCACTGATTACTGTGGTTTGCACTGATGGCAATACTGTAGAAAGAGTTTGTGGTGATCGTGATGTTTTAGTAGTTATATCAATTCTACTCATAAAATGATGGTGACTATGGTTATTAAGAAATCAAAGATAATGAACTGGGTTCAGATCTGTATGACTATCCAAGTGAATTGGCTTAGATTGAAAATATTACAGCTTTATAGTTAACCAAATAGGTAAAAGGTGGTTGCTGAAGGATTGCATTGGGTTCTAAGATCCAAGTGCAGTGCTTTCAGAATGAAAGCACCTCATTGATAAAAACCACTAGCAAAAAACTAGTCTGAAATATTGGGCGAGTAGGCACTAGATAAGGGCTTTATGCATAAACTTTATAGCATACAAAGGTTACTATGACTTACAGTGGGTGACACTATTATATGAAAAGTTTGTATGATAGAAATGGAGAGAGCAATAGAAAAACTGGGAAGAGGGTTAGAGATACCATTAATAGGTGACAGGAGAGTATATATATTATCAGGTCTTTTATTTGTGGACAATGCCTTCTTATGCACAGAAAATAGAGAAATAAGAAAGTTCTGCTAAAGACATGTGCAAGGATGGGTAAAGAGATGGGGATTAAATTTAGAGAAGAAAAAATCAAAAGTAATAATGATTAATACTGGGGAAAAAGAAGATATTGGGGATATAAAGTTAAGTGTGGTGAATAGGTATAATAATTTGTGAGTAGTCTTAAGTAAACAGAGAAATTGCTTGGATAAATGGGAGAAAAATTGATAAATGAAGCAAAGAAAAAAAGGGATTGATAAAGAAATTAAGTGTTTTCATATAATAAATATGATGTAGCTAGAATTGTATGGTAGAGAGTGGCAGTAGCAGGGTTAACATATGGTGACAATGCGTTATGTGTTACTAAAGCAGTGTTAGAATACTTAGAAAGTACAAAGAGAAATAGAAAGACACATTAAATAATTCAAGGAGAAATGGGATGGTCACATTTTTATATGAGAGATGCAATAAGCAAAATGAAAATGTTCAGTAGATTAAAAATTTATGGATAATAAATGACTGGCCAAAATAGTATTTAAGTGTTAGAATACTTAGAAAGTACAAAGAGAAATAGAAAGACACATTAAATAATTCAAGGAGAAATGGGATGGTCACATTTTTATATGAGAGATGCAATAAGCAAAATGAAAATGTTCAGTAGATTAAAAATTTATGGATAATAAATGACTGGCCAAAATAGTATTTAATTGTGTTATGAATAAAGGACAAACAAGATGGGTGAGAAAGCTAGTATGATATGCAGAAGATTTGGATAAAGAATTTATGTCAGTATACTGATACAAAATGTGGATGATTGTATTAGGAGAATTGTTGAGGGTTATAGTGTCAAGGAATGGGATAGAATAATAGATGCATTAATAAAAAATAGGTAGTTGGAGAACTAATATGGAGAGTAAAATTGTTTAAATATATATAGGTAAACAAAATACTGGATACAAGTTAATTTGTGATAATAGCAAGGAAAGTAGTTTATTGTTTAAAGCTCGAATAGGATCTTCAGCAACAAGAGAATATACACATAAATAGAGAAATGTGGATGATTTAGTCTGCAAGTTATGTAAGGGAGGCATAGAAAATATTAGGCATCTGTTAATTGAATGTAAATGCCTGAAAGCAGAAAGGGTACAAATAATGAAGTTGTGGAAGAATAAATATAAACAAAGTGATTATACAGAAAGTGTGTTATTGTTTTTTATGCTGGATTTGGGAAAAGGGGGATTTAGATATAAAGGCCATGGAGTTGATAAAGATTATGTTGTGGAAATGGGATGGTGCAGGATAGAGAAGAATATAGGAAAAACATAAGAGTGGAGAATGGAAAGCTAAGGTGGCTAAGAAGTTTCTCTGGGCATAGTGGCTGAGAAATTCCCTACTCTAAAAAAGAAGCCACAATGCACCACATCACAATGGTGACCATGTGATATTTCTTTATTATCGGTGTCCATACTATATGTGAGCTTATTTCAATAATCTTTATTAAAAAATCAAAAGCATAATATCATTACACTATTTTTTTATATGTATATATTTTATTTTTAAAAATAGAAGATAATAACTTCTAGCATAATGTCAACAATAAAAAATCACAACATACTGATCAACTGGCATTCATATTAGGATAGTTTTAGATATTCTATAAATTAGGATATAATTTTAAAATCTGGGATATTTAGTCACTATATTTAAGCACACAACCGCATGGTCCTGATTAACATTAATTGCTACATCATATTTTCCTTAAAATTTAAGTATTGTTTAATATTGTAAATTATTTTTATCTTTTTTTTAAAATAAAGGAAGTTTTACTTTCTTTACTACTCTTCTGGAATAATTTTTTAATAATTATTATCAAACTGTTTCTATCTTCATTTACAGTATTACATTTCATATCTGAGGATTTATTTTTAGTCTATCTTGAGCAATCTTTCATTTTTTTTGTAAGCATTATACCAATACTACAGTAATAAAGTTTTGTAAAAATTTACTTAAAAGATAATTCTTTTCTGGAATATGAAAGCAATCTAAAGTTAATTATATAAAAAATACATGCATTACTCTTTACTGCAACTAAATCTTTATTCATTTCCAATTAGGTAATTATTAGTTACTGTATAGTAATAATACTAGATAAAGATGAACTGCCTTTAAATACTCATTACAGAACAAAGATCTTTCCAATAAAGCCCTTGTAGAGATATAGTTAAAAAGGCAATACTCACCAGATGTATAAATTTCCCATATAGTGAAAGTTTAAAATGTTTTTCCAATCTTATTTTGCCTTCTAGTTAAGAATAGATAGATATCTATTTACTGATAGATATTAGATCATTAGCTGAACTGGAATGAATTGACTATTTAAAAAACAAATCCCAAGCTTATTAAAAAGTTTATTCCTTAACTTGGACTCAAATTTAGATCAAAGGTGTGTTTTGAATTAATGATTTTTCTAAACTAAGAAGACAAATAATAATAATTTATTAAGTCTTTTATTTCCCCCCAACTCTAAGATTCAGTCAGTGTCCTTAAAATAGTCATCCATAAGCCACTAAAATTTTTAACAAATATTAAACATAAATTTCAAATAACAATTTTATTATATATTGGATAAATAAACTCTGAGCCAGGTTTTTAAAGATTAGCCCCCCACCCCCAGTCTTCACACCACTTTCTTCTTGGAAATTTATTTAAAAAAGCATTAACACTCCCACATATTAAAAAAACTAATTCATTAAAGTTTTTAGCTTGATTAACAGCAAACTTTGTTGAGATAATTATTACCAGAAAAGAGTAATTTTATACCTCTAAATAGACATTTTTTAGAGACCATTAAAATATAAATCCAAACAAATCTAATTAATGCAAATTAGGGGCTTCATTATCCTTAAATAGATGACTGTTATTCCAAATTATGGTTTGTAAAATTTTTTATAAAAAAGAAATAACAAATGATGTCTTGTAAAAGATATATTTCAGTTATTTTGAACAACCATCTTCAGTTTATTAGCATAATAATTACAGATTATTCTTGACTTACATAATTCAATTCATTCTGTGACTTTCAGGAAAAAATTCAATTTCACATACATATTTAAAACTGAAAAACACAGGCTTATAACATACCTGTGTCTATATATGTAATATATAGGGTATATGAGCACAGGCTTTCACATGACCCACCACTCTCCACACTATCTCATAACACTGATACACTTGAACACATATATGTTAAAAAGATAAATAATCACCAATATATATATTTCATGCAAAACCATAAATAATCACCAATATATATATTTCATGCTAAACCAGCAATCATCAGTTGGTCCAGATTATCTCCACACATATATGCCATAAGTGCTCAGATATATATTAAGATAGCCAATCCTCATACTTTAATAGACAGGCTTCAATCTACTCCACACTCCAACTCTTCAACCATCCATCCAATTAAAAATCTGATGATGGAATGCTCAAAGGCCACCCTGAGGCCGAGATTCTTGTCACACCCATAAGCTATAGTACATAACATAAAAATATTTTTATATGTTTTTATTTAAATATTCTACTGTAACTCAATTTTCATCCATTTTCAATCTAGTTGAAATTTTGCATACATATGTATTCTTCAAACCAATATGTTTTTTTATTTTGTAAACAATTTTAATAAAAAATTACTGAAAATTTAATTTTATATTTAACATTGATGCTAGTGTGTCTAGTGATTTTAATAATTCAGTGTTACACGTATAAAATTAAAAAGTAAAAAAATTAAAAAAATGTTTTTGCTCTTATAAATGTACTAAATGCATCTAATTCTGTTTTTACACGATATATTGATTTCTGAAAATTACATATAAAAAAAATCATATAAAGAAATACATTGTATATTTGGAAAATTAGACAATTGGTTCTAGACCTAAGAAACCAATCAAAATAATAAAATAAAACAGATGAAAAATCTTGTATTATACTGTATTCGGCAGCTTGCCAGGCATTTTTTTTAAAAGTTATTCCTTTTCGGGGGCATCAAAGTATCTGTTTACGTTTTTTCCTCAAAATTATTTTCCTTTTATATATAGTATAGTGTAGAAACATTAACATGTTGCAAACATTGTCATGTTTTTTTACATTTAGTGTATCATTATTGATGAGTGTGTTTCTTATTTCTTTTTGTAAGATTTTGCCAAAATGATTAAAATTTGGGATATTCCATTGACAAAAGAACATGCAGTGGATAATTTCCAAAATTACATGATACTGCCTGCCCGAAAAATTTATGTTAATAGTCATAATATGAAACTTATATGCAAACACACACAATGGCGATGCAAACCTGAAAACTTGTTCCAAACAAATATCTGTTTGGAAAGGAACATGATTAGTAGACTCTAAAGTTTCATTTTCTGACTGCACTCAGATAATTGATTTCTTAATAATTTTTAAACTTAACAAGTACATGTTTGGTAAAATAATTTTGATAAAAAACAAATATTTTGACACCCCTAAAAAGAGATAATTAAAAAACAAACACCTGGCAATCTTCCAGATAGGGGATAATACGTAAGTACCCTTCTTTTAGGTAGGTGGATTATTTGACATTGTATGAGGGCTACTGAAAAATATTTCACATTTAATTAACAAAACATAAATTCAAATATATGTATGCAATGTATAACTTACCATCTATTAAATTTCGACAAAATGAATAAAGCAAATCTTATTTTAATTTTTATTAAATTTTTTTAACATCAACACCAACATGGTACTCTTTTTAAAAAAAAATCTAAACATCAAAAATATCAAAATGCAAACAAAACATCAAAAACATTAAAATGCAGACAAGCAAATGCCTCATTTACAGAAATATTGCCGAGAAAGGAAATTTTTTGAAAAATACAACTATCCAATCCATCATATTCAACTGATACATATGATCACTTACATGTGAAAAATATCAATGATCTCCAATATATATATTTCATGCTGAACCAGCAGTCATCAGTTGGTCTAGATCATCTCCCACACAGATATACAATCACTGCTCAGTTTATATTAAGATAGCAAACATTCAAACTTTAATAGACAAGCTTCAATCTTCTCCACTCTCCAACTTTTCAGCCATCCTAATATATAGATCATCGATCTTTTTCACATGTATGAGGTCACATATATCAGTTGTATAAGATGGATTGAATAGTTATGGGATGTTTGAAACTCTAAGTTCAAGTCTCTTACAATTACCTTAAGTTTAGTATAGAAAATGTACATGTATTTAAATATTACAAATTCAGTCTTTATTCTGCCCATGCCTTTTCTGTATAATTAAATGAATATATTAAGGTCCTTTTGGAGAGGAGTCAGATATCAGTAAGGTCAACATAGATATGACAATAATATTGGCATCAACAAGAACTTTGAGCATTTCATTCTCAAAATTTTCAACAATATGGATGGCTGAAAGTTGAGAGTGGAGAAGATTGAAGCTTGTCCATTAAAGTTTGAAGATTTGCAATCTTAATATAAACAGAGCAGTGACTGTATATATGTATGAGTGCTGGTTCAGCACTAAATACATATATTGGTGATTATTGATCTTTTTCACACGTATTAAGTATATAAGACCGATTGGATAGTTGTGGGGAGTTTGAAAGTCTGAATTCAGGTCCCTTATAATTATATTGTTTAGTATACAAAATGTACATGTATTTATATATTACATATTCAGCCTGTATTCTGCCTATCTCTCTTCTGTATAATTAAATGGACATAATTAAGGTTCTACGGATGAGGAGTGAGACTGATGTCAAATCAACATGAGTATGACAATAATATTGGCACCAACAAAGGTTTTGAGCATTCATTCTCAATTTTCAATGATACGGATGGCTGAAAAGTTGGAGAGGGAAGAAGATTGAAGCTTGTTCATTAAAGTTTGAAGATTTGCTATCTTAATATAAACAGAGTAATGATTTTATATATATGTTAGAGATGGTGATCTGGATCAACTGATGAGTGCTGATTCAGCACAAAATACATATATTGGAGATCATTGATCTTTTTCACATGTATGTGGTCAAGTGTATCAGTTGTACGATGGATTGGGTGGAGTTTGAAAGTCTGAATTCAAGTCCCTTATAATTACATTAAATTCAATAAAGACAATATACATATATTTAAATATTATATATATTTATATATACATATTTACAAAGACATTTTATTATTTTAAAATAATTTTACCATTAAAACTAATGATTAATATCTGAGCATATAGATAAAAATAATACCAGAGAAAATATGGATATTTCCCCAGATAATAATAATGAAGAAGAATGCTACTCCATTAATTGCTTTAAAAAAAATTTTAAATACTTTTATTTAACTTAGGATTTCTGTTTATTTGGACTGAAATTTGTACCAATTTTTAACCTATTCCTAACAGATGGATTTTCTTCAAATTTTATAAGTGTTCCGTTTCGATGATTTTGCAATATAACAATGCAATAATATCTCAGTCTTGCCCAGACTAACATCTCAAACTGCATTCACGTTGGTTCAGTAAGTTTTGAGCTATATGCAATTGATGGCAAAATATTTTTTAAGCATATGCTTTCATTTAATTTGAAAAAGAAATTGTATGAGCGTTTACAGTTAATTAAAATAAAAAAAAAAGAAAATGAAAGATTATATCTTAATTTCTCTGTGGATTGTTAAAAAAAAACTTGCTTTTTTTAAACTTCTGCCTTAATAAAGACAAAAATCTTGTAACTGATTTTTAAGTTATATATTTAAATTTGTATAAGATTATCTTTTCCGTTTATGTAAAAAAATGAATTCGAAAAAAAGGATTTAAAAAAATTGAAGTGATGCAATATAACAATACAATATTTCAGAGATATCCAGACTATTGATTTGATAAATTTTGAATGATGTATTAATGAATGATCCTATACATTTTAAAAATACACTTTCATTTAATTTGGTAACTATTGTGTTAAAAAACATTTACAATTAATTAAAATAGAAAGAAAATGAAATAAAAAGATGAAATCTTAATTTCTCTTGTTACCTAAAACTCACTTTTTCAAACTGTTGCCTTCATAACATGATAATCTTGTAATCCAGTTTTAACGTTCATATATTTAATTTCAAATACTGGAAATACGGTGATATTGATTACACTTTCAGTATTTAAAATTAAATATGAAAAGCTTTTAAGTTTATGATAAATGATTTTGAAAAATTATGAAGTGACGTAGGGATGTTGAATACTAAATAATAATAAAAAAAAATATTTTTTTATCTAAAAAACATGACGAATAATACACTAAAAAGAAATTTTTTTTTTTATTGAACCACAATTTTATGGGCCATCCATAAATTAATTAATTCAAACACCATTTTTTTTATTATCTAATAGTGATTGAATTAATTAATTCATAGATGCACATAGCATATAACAAGTGAAATTGTAGTTCAAGAAAACAATTATGTTTTTCTTTTTAATGCATTATTCATCAAATTAAAGTGTTTTTGTAGAAAATATTTTTTCTAACTTATTTGATTTGTAATTTTTTTTTGGAATATTAGAATATTTTATGGAGTCTAATAAATCATTCATAACCTTTTTCATTTAACTATAATTAATAATTGAAATGTTACTACAATCAATAGCTTTATCAAGTGATATGTAATACTTAAGTAATATATTTCTAAAAGAACCTATTAAAACATTCTGTATTTAATTCTAAAATCCTAAAAATATGTTTGCAGAATCTAAATGACATGATACTAATTCATCATGATTAGTTAACAAATGCACAATATTTATCATAGATGTCTCTGCTGCAAGAATGATAATTTTTCTTCATGCTAATCCATTGCTAAAAAAAAAATCAAGTCAGATGTCACATGACCTAATTTTAATAAAGCTCGTGTTTACAAATGTTATATATATATAGAGTTCGCAAAACCGGTCTGGGGTTGAGGGTATTCTCAAAGCTTGTTAAGAGTTTGTTTTGCGAACTCTATATATAACATGCTAATCCATGTATCCCTAAGCGATACATTATCATAATTAAAGTCCCGATGTTCTTCATTTTTTTGTAAACTTTTTATTATGAATCAAAATATTTAAAGCTACTTTTCTACTTATAATACAATCAACACAAATGAACCAAATATTTTAAATAAAATCAACATTGCTTTTAGATGACTTCATACTTTTTGATGTATTTTTTTGAGCTTTAAATAAATTATTCAAACCACTAAAATTTGTTAAATTCCATAAATGTTTTTCATTAGAAAAAGAAGGAATGGTCAATAAAATTGCTTCTTCCTTTACATCCTGTTAAAACAAATTATTTAAATTTTTAAAACCTGTTCTAATTCCATACAAGTCAATAAAATAATTAGTTTCTTTCTTTGCACCCTATTAAACAAGATTTTGTGTGGCAATTGCTAATATTGAAATACTGAATACAAATTTTAATTTTCATACTTAAATGTATTATTTCTGATTTTGCTCTTTCAATCTTTATTATTGTTTCTTTATCAATGAAAATTGGTGTTCTAAATGACCTTATCATTAAAAAATTAATTATATAATCTTTATTGATAGATTTGTTCATTCAATGATTCTTAAAATATATATATATATACACTATGAAATAAAAAGAAAATTAAAATATTACTCTCATCTTACTGACATGATAAATTTAATAAAAATGTTTTTAATAATATTTGAATGACAACAGTAAATTCATTCAGGAACATAGGATAAAATATAGTATGTGCTACTCTGAATATCTTTAAATCACTATCACACTTTATGGCAAATATAATCTTATACTTTATTATTATTATGTGGATTCAACTCAAAAACTGCTTCCAATGAGGCAAAATACTACAGACTTTTATGAAATTTATGAATTAGTGTTATGCCATGATAGAAAACAATGGCATAATTTCTTAATGCTGAGTGGATTTAAACTAGAAATTGTTTCCAATAGCATTTATACAACTAAACATCACATGATCACTATCTCATACTAGCACAATAATTGTTATTAAACAATTCAAAACAAAGCAAAACTCTCCATATAGTAGTGCCATCTTGTGCTAACAAGAGCAATCAATGCCTTCTGGCATCCATTGATTGCTCTTGTTAGCACAAGATGGCACTACTATATGGAGAGTTTTGCTTTGTTTTGAATTGTTTAATAGCATTTATACAAATGACAAAAATATGCCAGTATGAGAAAATGATATCAGAGCATAATATTCTGAAAGTAATAGTTGTTTTAATCACTATCAATATCTTTGAACAAATGTAAGATTATAGAATAACTTAATAATACTGTATGGATTAGATTCAATTAACTGCTTTCATAAGACAAAGTTGAAAAAATGCTCCCAGAAGACAGCATTATGTAATATTCAAAGACAAGCTACTATAAATAAATGTTTGATTTTGTCATTTTTATTGGGGGGGGGGATAAACTCCTATAAAATATTATATATATATAAAATATAATTATTAAGAATAAGCAATGCTTTCTATGCATCTATGGATCACGTGTACTGCTAATAATTAAACAGATGATACTTAAATAACACACTTTTCTAGCATTAGTAATAATAAATATATGAAAGCATATGAAAGATTCAACTCTACATCATTATAAGTTATAAGTGTTAGCTTTTCAAGCACTCAAATATAAGCCTATTCATGGAACAACTAAGTCTGAAACTATTTCTACGATAATTCACAAGTCAGATTCCCAAAGTAACATTTAAATAAACTTGTAATGAATGCCCTCTTTCTTGTATTAATGCCAATCTATTCATCAAATAAAAAGTGCACTATAACGACCATTTATATCTGATCTTCACGTATGGACTATCATAGTAATATTTCTGGATGTAGTTATTCCATGAATAGGTTTATATTACTAGCATTGCATATTTGATAAAGTGTAATTTATTTCCGAGCTTATTAAAGTTAGTAGGAAGCTCTACAGTTACTCAATTACTCTTAAAATATTTTATAAAATTTACCATCATTAAGATTTCATAGTCTCCATTACAGGTATAATTATTTTCATTATAAAATTTCCTATAAAGAAATTCTATCACCTGGAGATGAAAAAAAAAAACCTAAATTATTTTAAATTTTCAAGACACATTTTTCAGAACATATTCAATATTTAGATAATAAAATAATACATGCAGTTATAGGTAGATCTGTTACTTTGGCAGGTCAAATAAAAAATGGTCATGTAAATTTCACTGTTTTGGATTTGAAATTGATGAAAAAATATACTAAGGTTTTAAATTTCAATGTTTTATAAAAAAAGTAGGAATATCGATGCTCGCAACCATTTGCAATCTTTAAAATTTCTACTTTACATATTACCAAGACCACTCCATTTGTAGTTACTTTCAGAGAAATTCCACCCCAATACTTTCAAAGAAAGGCTAGAACATATTTAAATCAAAGATTGTTCAAGCATATTTGACCAAATTTTATAATAATAAAAATCACAAAAGACATCAAAATATAAAACATTTGGCATCAAATTTAAATAAAAACAAAACAAATAGTAATGAAGCTTATAATAAAATCTATCTTGAATATTTTCACAGAACAATAATTAAACATAATCCCTAAATCAAAACAAAACTAAGTAATATCATTTTCATGCACAAGAATCCAACAACCATCAAAGCATACAGAAAGAAATGCAAAAAATCTAATTGGAAAATAGATTAAACAAAGACTGTTCTAAAATATAATTTTTCAAAAATATAAAAGTTTTTACCTTGAAGGACTATCTATACAAATGAACAAAGTAATATCTATAACTGCAAATTTCAAATCAAATCACTCATTTTAAAGGATTATTCATGATTCATCTACTTATTGGACTAGGACTAGATCAGGATTGTACAACTACTCTTTCATAAAAATGTCAAACTGTTTTAACAAAATTGTATACCAAAAGAGCATCAAGAAGAAGAAACTTCCCACTGATACAAGATCAGGATTTGCAGAATTATATTATATTTTTTTCTTTATGACTTAATATTGTACTAAATCATTCATGTAAAAAGCTATGCTACATTATACACATTTATATTTTCATTTGCTCTCTTTATAGCATATACATATATAAAGACATTTTTTTAATAGGCCTTGTAAATTTTATTACCAGAAGTCTCCATCTGACTTTATCTGCTCCTGTATATGTGTGTGATATGGTTATTATATAAGTTAAATAATTTTCTTCTTCCTTCTCCTTTCCTTAAGTATTGATTTCTATATTTACATATCATACCATTTCCAACCTTCTTATACACTTAACAATATTATTTTTTACACCAAAACTTTACTCTTACAGTTTCAGCTGTTCTGCAGTCATCATCAGTGATAAGGTTGGAAATGGCATTATATTGTATAAGTTTAATATATATATAAAAATAGTATCTCCTTAGTTAATAAGGTAGTTTATATATTTCAAATGTGCTTTTTTTATGTGGTAGCATTTTGTACTGTACTGATCTGGAAATATTTGTTTGAACCCTCATATAAATTGAGACCATTTACTGAATGTCAAGTGGGCTACTGACAATTGGATATCTGAAAAAAAAATCATACTTTTTAGACAACTGAAAATTTTTCAGTTACCCAAAAAAACTGGGATTCACTCAGATCAGTTTAAGATCTGACACATCAACCATTACAACTGGAGAACTTGTTAAACACAGTTTTAAATATAAGATGCTAGAATAAATGTTAGATACACTTCATAGGCAATAATCAAGTTACAATAGTCTCCTGTATCTATAGTATTTGGTTCTAAGACTACCAATACTTACTTAAAATCATTAAAAATGACCAGCTCTATATAAAATCTATGTTTGGCACATACATATGCACACAAATGTTATATAGAGCTCACAAGACAAACTCTTAACAAGCTTTGTAGAATATTCCCAATCTCAGACCGGTTTCTGCTACTGGCATCCTCAGTGAGATGCTAGGATATTCAATCATTAGGTTAAAAATACCAGGACAAGCCCAGCACTTTATCTAATGTATAACTATTAAGTAGAAACTGTGAAATTTTCAGACATCCATATGTAAACACAAGCTTTATTAAATTAAGACATATGACATCTGACTTAATTTTTTTGTAATATGCACACAACTACAATTTAATTTAAAATATATATGTTAGGAGTGTTCCCCAATGAAATAGTGATTGATTTCTTGTAACACCATTTCTGAATCATAGCAACATAGTTAATCACCACAAAAATTTTAAAGCACTAGTATATTTGGATCATGAATTACAATACAAATGTGACACCTTAACCCATGATGGAAAAATGCACTAGCATTAAATTTTGTTTTAAATTGGCAAAAACTAAGTACTAAAATGTCTGAAATAATTCAAGCTGTAAGGGCAGTGAGACCATGACTCACAAAAAGTGTTTGAAAGATTTCATGATGGCATGGAAAACACTGAAGTTGATATACAAAGGCATGAAACCCACAGTCACATTTCATGTCATAACTTGGAATATGGACACATTAACATCTTAAAATTTTTGTGGTGAATAACTAAAATATGTCATTATATAACACATGGTGATACAGAGATGATACTGCAAGAACATTGGAGAGACAATGAGTCATCTTTTCATTGAAACCCACTGTTTATTGCAATATCAACAAAAACAATTAACAACAACAACAAAAAATAAAATACAGTTGTTGGTAAGATAACCATTATGTAATCCAATCCTAATCATAAATGTAATCATTATTACTATAAGTCATGGCAGGTGCAGCAGTAACACTGGCATCAGTAATAGTAATTAATTAATAACAATAGTAACAATATTAGTGGTAATAATAAATGAAATACTTACTGAATAAAGAAAACCACCTATTGCTGGACCAACGGACATTCCAAGTCCAGACATAGTTTCTAAAAAACCCTTTAAAAAGAATAAAATTTGTATTGTTAAAATGCTGTTTAAATATTCTTTATTATTCTGTGAATCACAAAATTTACATAAATAATAATAAAAATTATGATAAATAAAATACTTGAAATTGATATTAAGTAAAATAACTTCAGCATTTCTCAAACATGTCAAGACACATTTTTATTTTTAAACCTCTCCCCTGCCTTTAAACATACCCATCATACATGTATTCATTTCATCATATTGTTAAAACTATAGAACAAAATAATGTTTGTTTAAAAAGATTTTTTGTTTAAACATAAAAATATGTTATATTATATACACATGTACAGATCAGTAGTGAGCTTTTTTGATATTCTGGTTAAACTAAATATTTAGTACTCTCATTTCCCTCAGGTACTGAATAAGCAGTAGCTTATTAGTTCCTAAACACAACAAAAGTGTTGCAATATCTTCCATACTGATTAATTTCAAATAAATTTTAAATGATTAATTTCCATCAACATAATGTGGAGGTACTGTACTCTCTCAAAATCAGACAATTCTCTTTTCCTTATTTATCTTATCAGTCCAATTTTATATATATATTGTAATAGAATGGGCTTTTCCTGGTATGAATATAGGTGAGATCATCATAATAAATAACAGAGTATATTCTTGATCTATCACATGTGCACTGATTTCATTCCTAGGTGAGGAGAGGTTAAAAACTAGCTGAAGCTAACTCACCTCATCCATGCCATATTTCATTTCCATCAGCCTGCGTTTGGAACTCATGGAGACTCTACATGATTGTCTAATTCAGGTTATATTAGAATCACTTAAAATACAGATAAGTGTAAACCTGTGTAGGGGTTTAATGATAGGCATGAATGTGAACTTATGTGTAAATGGGCAAAAATATTCATAAATAAGTGAGAAGATATGACTAATTGAAAGTTAAACATACCAAGAGTTTTAATCTTTGAATATATTTAATAACTACATTTACAGCGATTAATATTTTTTAACAAAGAAAATTTGAAACAAAATTACAAAACATTTAATTAGACATTTATGGTCAATCTTTGCTTATAATTGGTTCTAAATATTATTCCTAACCCTGATCCTATAAAGAATAGCCTCTTGATGTCCATATTAACATAAATGAAATTTATATTATATTTAGGATTACAATAATCATCTTTACTTTTTATATTTTCAATTGAAACTCATAATTCATTTTATATGAATTAACTTCATATATTAGATTCCTATCTATCATTGTGATGATCTAGGATTCCCCCGTTATATATGATAGTCATGATAAGACGAGGAAGACCATTTATGACAGAAATAGTTAGTCAAATATACCGGAAATATTTAATACAACTATTAATATAAACAAACAAAGACAAATGTATGTGTTGCAAGTATATAAATGTTTGGATTAAATACAATTAGGTAAAATCTTACCTTTCCCCTTTGATGATGATCGGATTAGTATGCAATTAAGCATTCATTATAAAATATATTTTGTTGTATTTATACTAAAGGCAACAATATTTCTTCATTATATTATATACTAACACTTATATTACCCATTTTGTGTCTATATTAAAGTAAAGAAAAAAAAAAGAATTACATCAAATATACAAATAAATAAAGTAAATGACATCAACTTAAACTTGGTTTTGAAGTTTATAAGGAAAAATGTCCTAATGAATCATTCCAGTAATCCTTGTTAATCCATTTCAGGTATAGATGGTAAATTATGAGTGTTCTAGAATATCCATTAGGTCACTTATCCTTTGTAGCCTTGGAATTTCTGCTTTGAAGTGGAGAGTTTTAGGATCCATTCATTAAGAATCGATTTGATGTTTCATAGCACAGATGTAAAGTGCTAGATCAATTCCATCCTGGTTCTGACAAGTTATAGCTCAATAAGTGACAATTTTCTTTCCCCGATGATGCTTTTGCACTTAGCAAGGTATGTTTGTTTTTATCCTTATTTATATTTTTCTTTAATGATTTATCTTGAGTGAAGTAATATCAAAATTTCTTGTATTATTGTATATCCTCAAATCTAGATATTACGATCTATGATCTGAATTTACTTGCAAGTATTTTAATTTCGAATTCCTTAGTTGACTAACTTTAATTCTATACGTTTGTTTCTTGGATATTCAGATATTTTGGTTTTTAATAGTATTTCCATTCAAAATTGGCTAATGTTTCTCTTCAAATTGTAAATTCGAATCCTCTATTTAAAATTTTGTAGGTTATTCAGCAGATATGAAATTTTATCTCTTTGGAGAAGCTCATTGTTCAACTAAAAGCAAGTTCGTGATCATCATTTAAGTCCATTGTTGACATCATTTTTAGTAAATATTAATATATGTAATTTGTTAATAACAATAAAATTTTTATTTGATATTTCTTTACTTTAATATTAATTTTAATTTCTTGATTGCATTCATTTTAGCCGATCTTATTTACCATGCATTGTTATATTGTGTTGGAATTATAACACATTTAACAAGGTAATAATTGCTAAAGGTTAGTTATGTCTTATAATTTAATTTAAATATTTATTTACAGTATAATTAAGTTATGATTTAAAATGTTTGTTGCAATTTGCAATTAATGGTTTGTCAATTTTAGTGCTTTAATAATTATTAATCTAATAATTAAAAAATAATGCTAATATTATGGGTTTTGGATTCGAATTAACCCATATGGTGTATAATAGGTACTGGAGGATGTAAGGGAGTACCCGTAACAATATATATTATTTATTTTAAGACTATAATCATCACATATAGTAAGTTTTGTCTATTTTAAGACTGTTCAGTTTAATACAGTAACAGAGTGGCAAATTTGAGCGCTAAAGTTTCTAGACTGAAGCTTAACTGTTGTTTCCAAAGACTGAATGTCACTTGATTTCTTGAGCAACTAATTATCAACAATTTAATTTGTTTTAAGTGAGTACTATTTATTGATATTCATATTTATAAAAGGGATTATTGAAAACCCCTAAATTAATTTCAGCTGCATATGACTGAAACAATCTAAACAGTATTAATTCTTTATTATAGTCCTTTGGATCATAAATCTTCGTAGTCATATAAATATTGCATATTACAATTTTTTGTAAATCAAAGCTGATCTCTGCCTTTGTTAAAATCATGAAATTATTTTAGACTAAAACGACATGATATCAAAATATTTGCAGTCTGAACTTTACATTCTTTGTGACCTAATATTTCTCATATATCAAACTTTTTACTATAAAAACAAATATTTAAATCACTATAGTTCTTAGGGAACATATTAAGACAACAGGACTATATGGATAAAAGTATTGTGATAAAATTTATAGTTTTAAGATCTGACTAATTAAAAAACCTGCTCCAAGAAGCTCACCAAAAGCTACACCTATTCGATAGGTGTATACGTTCTTGATGATGCTTATCATAAGGTTTAATTTTATTATGAAATAATTATTGAAATTTTTTTTTAGAAATTGTGGATATGAATGAGATTGAAACAAATTTTGGGTGTGACAGATGTCATAAATTCTGGCAGTTATTGTAATTGACAGACTAGACCATTCTTTAAAATGGGTACCTTCCAATATTTTTAAAGAATTTAAAATTAGCCTTGGTCAGATAAATATCAATAAACTGATCACAAAAAAAATATCAAAAGTTAAAAATAATACTAAAACTTTTCTTGCTCCATTAAGTATCACAAAATTTCTAATACTTTTGAATAACTGTAAACTGATTGCATACATAAAACACACACGTAACATTTTAGAAATTAAATACTGCCTAACGCTATACTAGTAGTTATGAATAAAATAGAAATTTATATATAACATTATAATACTAGTCAAAAAAAAAAACAAAATTTTACTGAAATCCTTCCACAACCATGCTTTCATCTATCAAAAAATAGACATTTTTAAGTGAAATTTCGACTATTGGAATGTTATATAAAATTCTATTTTATATAACATTTTATATCTTGAATGTTTCTAAAATTACTGCAATTAGTAGAGTTGAGCATTTTTAAAGAAAGATACTCTCCAACATAAATTTAAAAGGGCGATTATAAAAAATATAAAAATTACATAATACTCAATACACGTACTACTGATATCAAACATTATTTTAATGTCAGTAGTATTCCCTTGTAAAACAAATATAAGTCTGAATAAAGTGTCACAGGTAAAAAGCTAATTTTTTATCTTGATTTCATGATGGAACGCTGCTGAAATCAAGATAATGTTTGGTGTCAGTAATATTTTATATTGAAATTCAGCTAGCAAAATGCAATTGGTTATCTGGAATAAAAATTTTGATTAAAAGTTGAAAACAACTTTTAAATTTTACCTGAGATTCGAACCCTGATTGTAGAAATAGCAACTAAATACTACTGTTGCATTATGAAGCTAATCATACATAATTTTTTTTTTCCTTCTATTCATATTTTTTTTAAAAAAAATCATTTAGCTTTACATTATTGCTTTATTTAAATTTTATTTCATTAAAATGATAAAATTAGAATAGTTTTTTGAAACTTACATTATATGAGTAATAAAAAATTATTAGGATATATAAATTGTTACAGTTTTAATAAATATAAAACTTTTTTTTGGTTAACATAAACAGAGTTAAAATAAAAAAATAATAAGGCTGTTTAATATTTTACTTATGTATACAAAGACAAAATTGTCATTAGTCAGTTGTATACACATAATTTATTTTTAGAAAATAAATATACAAATCCCACTCAATAACAAGAATTTATTTAATCTAATACAAATGTATAATAAATTAATAGAAATATTAATAACTTTAACATAGCAGTTTTCCGGTTGATTTAAAATTAATCAAACTTGCAGATAAAATAGTGAAGCTTCTTATATTTTTTATTACTATACTATGTATACTCTTATTTATCTATGCGCACATGGTATACAGTGTGAGACTATGCTACTTCACTGCACTTGATTGCTGCATATGGCTTTAGTTAAAAATATTAAACCTGCCACATGATATTGATATGTGTCTCATTGTGTAATTTTTATTTAGCATTAATTTGCATAATTATTCTTTGCAAATTAGCATACTTTAGTTTTGTATTTGCATATCTTTATTAAATGTTCTAGAAAACTATTTTATTTTTTACTTTCTGACAATTCATATATGCACACATCCTTATAAAGATTTTATTGACTTTTATACATTAGTGCTACACAATTTTATAGTCAGAATATATTATTTATATTACAAAGATTTAAGCAACAATTTCACATACAAATGTGAGAAAGCAAAAACAATTAAAGTGTTCTATACTAAATGTACCATAAAAATTTATTAAAAGAATTGTGACTTTTATTTTTAATTTAATAAATATGTGACTCTATCCTTCCTTTCTCCTCCAAAAAAAAAAGCCCTATTTATAATTTTAATTAATAAGGATTTAATAACTTAGATTTTGATTGAAACAATATCAAAAAGCAAATCAAGATAATTTTTATTTTTATTAAAACAGGCAAAACTCTCCATACAGTATTGCCACTCAGTGCAAGCCAGAGTAATTCCCATCTAGTGCCTACTCATCCAATATCCCCAGACTAGTTTTTGGCTTGTGGCCTTCATCAGTGAGGAGCCTTGGATCTGAGAGCACTGCACCTAGATTTTAGGATCTAATGGTGATCAGGTGAAATGTTTTTATTCACATAAATGCACTAAAATATAAAAAATAATTTTTCTTCAGCTTTCACAAATAAAAGAATGAGTGGCTATATTGAAATTCACAAATCAGATTTCCAAAGAGTCATTAAAAAACATTTACAACTAGTGCACTCTTTTTTATATCAGTGTCATTCTATTCGTTAAGTACTAACTGATTTTGTTTTATGGGATGAATAGATCGAGATTGATCCAAGAAAGCAGCCATTTATTAGTGGGAAAAAAAATATTAGTATAATTGTTGAATAAAAATGATTCTTTACCCCCCCCCACACACACACATTTAGTCTTATATAGTTTCAGAAATCAGGAATAAAGAAAGTTTAGATATAATTTAATACTGCTAGATGGCAGTACCATAAAGAATACTGAATTCCGTATAAAATAAATATAAAATAAAAAAATTAAATTTTTTGTTAATTTTTTTTGCTAAAATTGTTTGCAAACTCTAAAATAATATATTCAAAGCTTAAATTAAGTCAAAACTAGGAAAGTGGGTAAAAATAGAATTACATAATTTTATACAAACAGATAGACAAAAAATAGAATAAAATGAATAAAAGCATATAAAACAATTATCTTCTAGTGATAGTTATTATTTCTTTATTTTATCTCTTTCTCACTACCAACTGAAAATGAATACAAATAAATTTCACCTTAAAGATAAGCAGATTCAAAGAATAATTAGTAAATTATTTATACACCAGATGCATCCGGCCTTGAAAAGACCATCTTTTTTTCTAACTGATTGCTTTAACAAAAGATTAAATGCAAATTAAACAAAAATTTTTAATAATTATGGATAACTGCTTCATAAAAAAATTACGATTATTAATGGCGAAATGACAGCATTATGAACAAGCGTAATAGTTTCTTTTAATAAAGCCATTGTTTTTGTAATAATTTTTTTGAATTGGTTGCTTTAATAAAGTTGTTTTTAAGATTTAATGTAAATTAAACAAAAGATTTTAATATTATATAAATGTGAGAAATTCACAATTGAAAAAAAAAAATATTTGGAACAACCCAGCCTGTTTGATACAGTTCAGAAATGTATTAATAAAGCTAAATTAAAATTCACAGTATTAAATGCATACTTATTATATTTGGCATGTAACAATTATGGACAACTCTTATGGTTTATTAATGGTGGAATGGTTGTGAATTTGACATGCATCAGCTGTATGAAGAAACATTCACCTATCAGACAACAGAAAAAAGAGATTTTATATATAACATTATTTTAAATGACTTTTTTAATGATTTTTAAACAAACTTATCTTATTACAATTTTCAGAAATATATAACTTTTTTTTTATTTTTAAGTTAAACACTTTTTTTTTTAAATACAGAATGTATACATTAAGAAAAAAATATTTGGGTAAAATATAGATATTTATATTATATATATTTGTTATATATCAACTTACCTTCAACTAATGGACTAGTCCAGCTCAATCGAGCATTCATTGATACAGACCAATAGATATAAGAAAAGATAAAATATATCCAATAGAAAAAACAGGCCAATGGATGGTTCAATAAGTCTGATTGTCTTCATTATGAAAAGGGATTTGCTATAAATAATCAATCCAGTTGGAAGTAATGGAGGGACAACAATTTACTGTTAGATCTGAACAACAGTACTCAAGTTGACTACTATATGGTTAAAGCAGTGAGGCAAATTCATGTTAGAACTGGAAGCTTGTAGAATGTGAATCAGACATGAGGCAAGCTGTTATGGTACAGATGGAAGTAGTAGGTACATTTAGAAGGGTACCTGAAGTCCCTTATATTAATAGTTGCATGGTAACTAGATTCTATACCAAATCAACGGTATCAGGTAAAGACATACATAGTAAACATGTATTTGTATATTTGTTTTAATTAATAAATTTTTAACGTACTTTAAGAGTTTGTATTTATAATAATCACACAATAAACACAACAATATTAAAATGAAGATTTTCATGGGCTACAGATATATATGACATATTATCCAGAATCACTCATGTATGATTCATAACACAAATGTATACACATTTTGGATAAATTGCATCGGCTATCAACTTATAAACAATGATTACAGCATCTTTACAATATTTTATAATATCATTCATTACCCAGTTGATGGCTGGTGTGACCCTGTTGAAACATTGGTACATTAATACTATAAATCATGCACAGATGAATCTGAATAATGTCACATATATAAATAAGTGCATTGTTAATTGTGAAGAAATACAAATAAAGCATTATTTCTATAAAAAATTGGCATCCATTCACTATAAATTTCTCTGATATATTCTGAAAACCAATTAAAACCATTGCATACTGGAACCCAAAAGATTGCAAATGAAATAAAGAAGTTTGCTGATAAGATGTGAAGCTGGATTAAACTTGGAGAGACTGATAGTGGATGAAAATGATAACTATACATTAAATAGGTTACATATAAACTAATTTTAATCTATTGCATTTTGCTACTTTTTTATTGAAATTAATACAGTTACATAAATGTATAAAGCAAAAATAAGTATAAGAATAGATTCTAATATTATTTGCTAATAATTTTGATGTTATACAAATTTAGTTTGTAAAGTATGAAAGCTAAATGTATTATTGTTTGAAATTTAATTTTAACCATTGTATTGTTTTTGCTTTGTTATTGTTTATTATTATTTTTTTTAGGAATACATTTTCCTTTTATTTCCTGACCAATTGTTTAAAGTTTATTCATACTTGTTTTTCATAGGCTATATTAGAAAATATTAATAATATTGAATATAATGGAATCTGATATAAGAGGCAGAACATGATGTTTGCTATTAATATTTTTGAAAATTGATATTTATATAATAAGGTATAGTGAGATACTTGTTAGTGAGAAGAATTGAATATATGTGCCATCTGAAGGGTATGAATCAGACACAGACTAGCAAAAGAGAACATCCATAACCAAAGTTATTAAACTAAAATTTAAACTAGAATAGTTTGATGGTGCACAAGAAAATTCATAATATGCTTTCTGATTACTTCTTACCCAAGTCAGCCTGCATAATTAAGAGCGTAGGTGAAGAATCATACATCATGTTAAAAACATCATCAAAGTTTTACCTGGTTCTTACTTATATTTAATGGAGTCTCAAAATGAAATAACTACCATATATTATCATCATACTACTATTACTATTTCTTACTTCATTCTTTGATTTTCATATTATATAAATGTTTATATTAAAATACTATTCAAACATAGTTAAATATAACAATGTTAGATTTAATTCAAAAGACTTTGTTTCAATAGAGAATAACATTAATATCCTAAAACAGTATTTTCCAAAATGATATCAATTGACTCTATCCAGATGTCCATAAAAAATTTGAACTATTATTTAGCATTATGAATCCATTTCTTTGAAATTGATTTACAGAATAAACTTTATTTTTTTAAAAAATGTTAGTTACTATCAAAGTTCTGTGTGCTCACACTGATTACTGATTAAAGCTATGAAGTGATTAGTAGCAAAACATTTTTGATTGCCATTCCCATGACCTGAGTTCAAATCCAGATTAAGTAAAATTTGAAAAGATCAGGCTTAAGCTCACCCTTTCAGTAGTTGGCTGTTGATAAATAGGTATCTAACTATTCTTGGCTATAACCATCTTCATCTGACAACCAGCAAGCCTAATAATGTCTTCACCACTGTTCCTTGAAGAGGAATTCTTGGACAGGCTACTTAAAGACTATTTATATCTATTTGTAAACACCCACGCACAAAGATGTATGATCTCTTTGAATATTTTCGAAAAAATTTAATGAATCTTAAAAGTTTGGGAAATGCTGTTATAAATGATTTTGCCAAGCAAATCAAAACTGGATAATAACAAATCAAGAATGAAATTACAAATCAAAAATGACTATTTACAAATCAAGAGAGAACACTAACAAACTAAGTCATTATTTATAAGTCACATGTGAATACTTACAAAAGCTGAAGCTAACGAATCAGGAAATTCATTAGCCAGTATAGTAAATGAAGCACAAAGATAGCCTGATGTTCCAAGAGCTTCAAAGCCTCTTACAAGAAAACAGAATATTACAAAAAGAGTTGGGTTGTTTATTTCATCCAAAACTCTAAAATGAAAAATGAATTAATTAGAATTTAAATAATATAATATATATATATATATATTAATGATCTGATAAAAAATATGTTTTCTGATTCAAAATAGTTTTTTTTAATAATAGCAACTGTAAACAGTTTATGAAATAATGATCAACTAATAAACACTTAAACATTCTCAGTATTTCCAACATTCAAATTTAAGATATATATCACATGAAAGGCACCCACACTTATCAATAACATGAATCTCCAATCTGTTGTCAAGGAAATCTTTATCCTTCATTTTGGTGTAAGACATTAATATGGACAATAAAGTTAACACTTGGTCTGTAATAGAATGAGATTTTTAATTTCTAAGTCTAAATAAACTTCATTAAACAGGCAAATATAATTGTTTTGAGAGTAGATTAACAAATAGTCATTTTTTAATGCTTTCAAACTCTGCTGCTATTCATTATTATTTAGATAATGAATCTGATTTTGCTCAAAGCCAAACGATTCATAAATGTAAATCGCATGAAAGCAGCCAACACTTATCAAAACCTAAGATTGAAGAATCTAGGTAAAGATAAGCATGGGCAGCTTTTAATGTGATTTACATTTTTGAATCATTTTGCTTTGAGCAAAATTAGATTTTTTTTTTTTTCCATATGTCATAGCACCGGCCGGGACGCGAACCCACAACCGTCTGCAACCAACTACTTGCTTGCAAGGCGGCCGCGATAACCTCTCGGCTAACAGCGATTAACTAAATGATAAAGAGTAGCTAGAGATGGGGGGAGGGGAGCTGAACGGTTTTAAAAATGGCTATTTATTAACCTATTTTCAAAACAGATTATATTTTCTTGTTAAATGAAGTTTATTTAAATTTCTATGAATTAAAAATTTTACTTTGTATCACTTTAAGTGGCAACTTTATAGTCTACATTAATATCTTAAACTAGGAAAGAAAGGTGGTAACCACCTTTTATTTATAATGATTACCTTGGTAATAGATTAAATATTCTAATTATAAATTAGCATAGGCTGAGTTCATGTAATTTACATTTATAAACTTTCTAATTAGGAGCAAAATTAAGACATATAGGTTTTGCAATAGTAAAAAATAGAAAGGTAGATATAAACAGAGAGAAATCGAGAGAATTAATGCATAAATACATTTTTCTGTAATCAAAAAAAAAAAAAATCAGAATTATAATCTAAGATTCATATTTCTAAATAACAAATGTATCAAATTGCTATTACGCCTCTCAGAAAAGTTAAAATTATTAAAATGTTTCTCTATTGGTCATAGGCTTGACCATCACTTAATCAAATTATATAATTCCAACCATGCTGGGTTTACATAAGATGATAACTAATTACCATACAATAAACTGAAACAAACTTCATATTTCATTATAACATACATTGCAAGACATTATTTAATTCAATTAGCATATAGAATTCAGAATAAAAAAATACATAAGTTTTAAACATTAACAAAATAAATATTAAAAATACAGTCAAAATAGGATACAAATGAGTATTTACATTTCATAAATCAAATAATAATCTAGTTTTTCTTATTAATTTTAAAATAATTTTAAGGTTAATATATATTTAATGTATCCCTTACTTGTATTATATCAGACATCAAGCTAAAATCTACATAAAACTTTTTATACTTGTAAAAGGGACAGTCTATCTTGACATAGTTTTCACTACATATAAACAAGCAAAACTCAAATTTTCTCTCGTCTATTAAAATGGAAATGCAAATTTCTAATCCTGCTAACTACAAAATGTTGCACTTCAAATATTAATAATACTAAACAATGAAATATTCAATGACATAAATAATGATAATAATAAAAACTTTCAAATTTAAATAAAATTAGTAATAAATAAATAAAAAACTGTAAACTAGTTTAAATGAATAAATATAAATGTTCTCATCTAGGGAGATTTTAGAATTTGAATTATAATGGAACTTTATAGATTTGTATACAAATTTTGAAACTTGTAAACCACTTCAAACTTGGGAAGATCAAGGTGCCCTGGAGTTTCACACTGTGAACTCCAAATTAAGCTAGCCTAAACTGATAATTTTTTATTTTTTCTTCCTGGAAGTTTCTTCTTTGGCAATAATTGCAATTTTATTACATCTTCATGTTGAGATTTAACAGTTAGGTCTTTTATATTTAGTCAGTTACATTATAAGAAAGACAGGCAGATTCAAAAATTGAAGACAATGCTTTAAAAGAACGGATAGATTACGTCTTGATAGAACTGACTACAGTTGATACACTTAGGGAATCTACCATTCATTTTAATGATCATCTAAACCATATATTAAGCATTTACATACTGTAAGAGTATATTATAATTTTGCTTCTATGTGGATTATTAGGATCTTTTGCATGATAGTGATTAGCTTTTAAATTGCCAGATAAAAGTTTTTTGGCTGCTAAACCTATATTTAAAAATAACCTGTGTGAATTTAATATGCAACTGCAATTAATCCTCCGATGTTTAAAACTTTTCTTAAATAATTTAACATCTTATGGCATTACCAAAACCAAATATTGAATCCATTATTTAAGAATTAAGTGCACACACACTAATCAAGTAAATGTGATTGCAATCATTAATTGTCTGTTTTCTGTTTATCAGTAACAAGTTTTATTTATTTAACAATTGTTGATTAAATTATTTACCACATTCCAAAATAATCTAATTCAATTTTAATCAATTTAAAAATAAAAAAAAACAAGAATGTAAATTTGACATCAAAATTCTTTTTTTTTTTTCAAATATTATAAATTTTTCAATTTTATGGATTTAAAAAAATTGTTCTAAGTTGTGAATGAGAATATTTATGCTCCTTACCGAAAACCAGGGCATATTTTATGCTTCTAATATTTATTTTCCACCTTCACATTTATGATTCATTAATAAATGACAATTATTAATTGTAAACAATATTTTATTTTTTTATCCTACTAAATTTCTTAATTTAATTTTTAATAGCACATATTAGAGATCAATAAAACAATCACAAGTGTATTCATTATTCAACTTTCTTTCATCCCAAATACATAATTAAAAGATTCATTCTTAAATATTTGGAATGCAGATTTTATTAACTATTTGATATGTATTGAAAACATTCATTTATGTCATAATAGCTTAAGTCATTGCTGTGTTCTTTGCCCAAAACTATGAGTAAAGAACAGTATTGATTAAATGATAACATTTGATCATTATACAATGATAGTTTTTCCATTGATTGCCACATTCTTAACATTAATTTTAGCATCTCAATATAGTCACATGATTAACATGGTTGTGAGCCCCTTATATCATTAATAATCATAAATACATGTATGTAAATTAATTTTCTTTACTTATGATACACATTGAGATATCAAAGTATAAATGTATATTTCAATATTAGATATTTAAACTTTCATCAAAGTTTTTATGAAATTGAGATGTTTACTGTCAAATGATAAGAAAAAAGAAGGCCCTGTACAATTTAGAGTTGTGGTACAGTGATAGCAGAAATATTTCTGGATCTAAGTTCAACCAGTCATTTCCTGTGCTAAACATTCCATAATCTCATAAACACCTAACCATTCAGGTATTATTATTAAGGAATAGAAAAATTAAGCGTAGTAAGCTTAAAGTTAATGACAATAGTTCAAGAATTCTTTGTATTTTATTTTTTTTCTAGGATTCAACAAAGATTGATTTTAATTACCAATAAGTAATAAAGTGTTAATTTAGAATGACAATATTCACTAAATAAATAAATAATTGAATGGTTTTAGTATTTGCGAATTCATAAAAGATTTGAACACCAGAAGTGCCGGAACTGGAGATGTGTGAATCTTACAATCCAGTCTGATGCTCCACCATTGCACTAAACCACAGAAGTAATAATATTGACTATATGGTCATAGACTACAATTAAATTGTGTATTGTCCTCCATTATGAATATTCTGACAAATACTAAATAATAAATAAAAATAAAATGTACAAAACTGAATTCATTAAAAACTGTATTCTAAATTATCATTTTGATTATAAACTTTAATCAAATAACCCAAATTTTTTACAGCATATATTGCAAAGTACGGTAAATTTTTATAACTCCAGTACTAAAAAGATGGTAGTAGTTATTAAAATTAGAAATAAACAACAGAAACAAATATCTTCCTGCATAGCAAGTTTTGACTCCACTTGTGATTATTTCATTCACATGAGATTATTATAATAACTTTCGTAAGGTCCATTAATTTGGATTGTACAGTAACTACTTTAAAAACTTGTTATGGAAATAAAACTATCACACTCTTAAAACCTAATAAACCCTACCAATTATTAAAAAAATTGTTATCTAATACCATTATTATTATCTCTGGACCTTAAAGACTATGGATCATGTCTAGTTTTGTCATTTACGATGCTTAAACTTCTTACAAATTCATGCGCAATAAAGTCATTTGATTATTTTTAATTATTATTATTATATGTACTTTATAAATTCTTAACAAAAAATATAACACTAGTTGAGAGCCACTTTGAATTAAGCCAGGAAGAATTTTCCATGAACAACTGTTATCGCTAACAATTCACTTGAAAAGTATTTTCAAAATAAAGCCTGGTATCACCTTGTTGCCTAAACATCAGTTTATGGTAAAATGATCACTTTTTATAAGCCTTGAGTATATTTAAATATAGAAAAACCATTAATTTACTTGCAAAACACTTTCCAATAGAACAATTTAAATGATAGTAAATGATGATAATACAAAATTTTTGCTTCTCACAGGATTCAGTTCTTTCTCTAACTTACCTTCATTTGATATATTTACCAATGAACTTCCAAAAATAAATGCAGAAAAAAATTTAACCTGTCGATGTACTTTTAGATTCAAAAAAGCGATGGTTTTTATAAAGATCTTTAAAGTTTGAAATTTTTTTCTAAAGACTAAATTTTATTCCCAATTCCATAAGATAATATGTTCAAATTATCATTTAAATACCAGTTAAACATCTAATAAACTGGTTATAACTATTGAAACACTAGAATGAAGACAATCCATCAATGCTACTTATGAGTAACCTTGATTGGAAAAAAATTTCTAAAAATAACCTTATTGCAAAGCAGGGACTATTAGAATTGTAATGCACATTATATACAGATAGTTTCCTTAGTACTAGTATATTTTTTTTTCTCGTGTTTGGAGAAAAAATGCTCACACTAAACTTGTGATATGTAATTAAATATTACCATGAAAAATATTACTAGCTCACTTAAGTCCACCCTCCTGCAGAAGTGATTTTCTGTTCTTCCATATACTTCTCCACCAAATACTGTAAGACAAATTGCCTTACAGAAATGCATAAAAAAAACTATTAAATGGATCATAGGTAATTAGTAATTTAAGCTATAGACTCACTATCCAAAACAGACTTCAAATCAAAATTGATCAAGAATCTCTTCAAACAACAGGAGAATTATGGCACAAGAAATAACTTCTTGTGAGTCCCATACAAATTTCTTTTTCATACATATAATAGTAAAACTATCTTCCTTTATCTTACTGGAATCTTAGATAGTTTCAGACCAACCTATGCTGTTCTGAATCCTTGGTATTTATCCTGAGTGGACTACACATAAACCATGAATCTTTTCCCTGATTGGAAGTTCATAGATTACTTTATAATGTTTATTAAAATTCATCAAGTGAAGACTGCATGGTAGAGAGGATTGTGACACATCTGCAGGCTCCAGCAAAGGCTTTTGGATATCATCTTATTTGAAGTTGGGTTGATTAAAATTCTGATCAAAGTTAGTGCAGAATATTGAAAGATTTTCTCAATAAAACTTAAGAGATGAATGCAAATCTCAATGAGTCACTATCCAGAGAACATAAGTCTATAATTATTTATAGCAATTCCTTTTCATTAAAAAACAATAATTATGCTATTTCTTCAAACGAGATATCCATGAGTAATATAAGTGTAAGTAATAGAGGTATTGGTAAAATAGGATATACACAAATAATGCAAAATGGCACAGTGACAGTGATGGACTGTAGATATAAAGGTTTCCAAATTGAAGTTTAACTTATTAATTCTAATGTTTGAATGTTACATAACTAATCATTAGATAATTTTTAAATACATCTCAATTTTAAACAAATTTTATTGAATATTATCTACAGTTTTGAAAACCATTATATTTAGAACCCTAGAAACATTTATGGTTCATATCTTTTGTAATTGCCGTTATCATATTATAAAAAATATCCCAGCAGAGTAACATGTATATATTTTTAACTGAATTAATAATAAAATAAAAAACTTCATTATTTAAATTATCTTATACATTTATTTATAAAACTTACCCAAATAAAATTGTGCAGCCACCACCCAAAAAGATACCCCCAAGAAATAAAAAGCGTTTTCCAACATGAGTAACCTTAAAAAATTAATAAAAATAAACAATTTCAATTTCATAATAACATTAATATAACTAGTATTAGAAAAACAACAGTCACTCTTAACAAGTTCTGAATTCACTTACTTTCATGATTTTTTCAAACATGTGATGAAGTCTAAATTTACACTTCCTTCCATTTTTATTAACCTTTCTACAAATTTTGGTACCTAACATTTCAGGTATTCTTAATTCTATCAAAATAAAATTATAATTAGTGCTGCATATTTACTTTTTCATCAATCACTAATTCTTTTTAATTTTCTTATTTTCTCTTTATCTATCAATATACAAGTGAGATGCAATACCGTTCCTCACACACTATGTACATCGTTACACATTTTGTTGATAAACTTTGATTACAATAGAATATGTATTGTTTATTGAATAGCAAGTATACACCATTTTTCAACATGCACATATACCTAATATAGGTGTTTTTATATGAATGGTATGCACATATAAATTAAGATTAGAATATAAAAAATATTACAAAATAATATTAATGTAGATATTAATAATAAATTGAGAGTACATTTTCATACATTTTACTGAGTGTGTGTTCATTTGGTCACATTCACTCAAAAAAATAAAAAAAAGAAACTTACTATATCGAATTTTTATTTTTTTTTAAATAAAATAAATAGTGAAATATCCAATTTTCATTGCAATTAAATATGTTCTGGATGATATTCTTATTTTTTCGGTATTTTTTTTCTACTGAAATATAATAGCAGTCTCATTTTCAGCAAAACTATGCCCTCTCAAATTGTTTTGAAAGTCCTTATTGATTTTATGAATATACTTAAATTTTGTAGAAGTTTTAGCATTACATTTAGTAAATACATTATTATGCGAAATTCTGTATATCAAATTTGGAAAGAATCATAAAGAAAAAGTAAAATGTAATTATTTTCAATATAAACCAAAGAAATTTTATTAATAACAAATGGCAGTCTAAGACAGAAAAACAGCTACTGGCATATTGTAAAATTTCGCTACAAATTTTATTTTATTTTTTAAAACATGATTGCGTTGGTGCTCAGGGATGGAAAAATGGCTACTCACATATTGTAAAATGTATTAAACATATGAATTTTAATGCTTTTCTTATTTGTTTATTCATACTTTTTTATTTATCTATATTTTTTGAATAACATATAGATGAAGAAGTGTTTATGGATTCAGTGCAATTTTACTGTATAATCAATAGTATATACCAAATTGTCTCAGTTATATAATTTCTTTATTATATACTTTATTAAGACTTCTAACTTTCATTCCATTCTTTTCACACAATAGTTTCAATATTGCTTAAATCATTTTCACCACTCCATCAATTTCATTAATATAACCATTCATATTATCCACAATCAATATTTTACAATTATTCTTTTTAAATGTATTTACATCTCTATATAATCATTTTTAATTATTTTCATTTTATACTTTCACATTCTTCCAATTTACAAAAGAGTTAACATATATTATACCACACATACATAATATATATAATTCATTGAAATGTCTTCTATTGAGCTTATTGTAAAGTATTAGATGATATATTGTAAGTAACAGAAAATTTTTGAATTGCAAATAATAGCAATGGGCTATTTTAATATCATTATCATCATTTTCAACCACTACCATTCTATAACAGAATGAAAGTCTCTCCATGTTTAATCCAGTTTCTCAATCCATAGTCTCTTGTCTTCATACCATCACCAAGGTTTCATTATTTCATCCATTTATCTCACATTTCTAGATCTTGGGATTCAATTTTCATCTATCTGTAAATGATCATCTCTTCTAACAGCATGTTCAGTCCATTGTCATTTCAAGCTCTTAATTCTTTCAGTAATGCCCCCTCTTGATTTCTTTGTTATTCCTAATATACAACTCTCCATAGTTTGTTGAATGATAAAAAATCTGTGCTGTTCTCTTATGTGTCCAAGTCTCACATCCATAATGTGGATATTAAAAATCTTCCTTTTCAAACACATATTAATTTACTTCTACTAATAACCTTCCATCTAAGTTTAATTTTATAATTAATTTCATCTATTGTGCTTTCATCTGTATTAATAATCTAACAAGATATTTGCTATTGTTTACTTCTTCTAATTCATGACTATCAATATTTACTTTCCTTTTTGAGAAAAATCATTGAACATTACTTTATTCTTTTAAAGCATTTATCTTTCATCTTATTTTCTTACTTTCATGTGATAATTTTTGCAACATTTCCTGAAGCATTATTTGCAAAAATGAACATTTTGTACAAAATCCAGATGGCTTAAATAATTTCCACTTACTTTTATTCCATTAGTTCCCCACTTTAATTCTCAAAATACTTTTAGTAAAACTACTGTAAAAAGTTTTGGAAATATGGAATCACATTACAGTATATATATTTCTCAATATTAATCTTAATATTGCCATGTAATTTAATCATTGCTTTCACATTTTGATAATTATTCTTCAGAATATAACAATATCTTGGATCTATATCTTGACAATCCAAAGCTTTAATCACCATGGAAATGCTTATAGAATCAAATTCCTTTTCATAATTTAGCATCACATGATCACCATCTCTTATACTAGCACATAATTGTTTATAAACAAGGCAAAACTCTCCATACAGTAGTGTCGCCCTATGCCAACCAGAGTAATCAATGGATGCCAGAAGGATTGTGCATAAAATCCCTATCTAATGCCTTCTGGCATCCATTGATTAGTCTGGTTGGCATAGGATGGCACTACTGTATGGAGAGTTTTGCCTTGTTTAAATCTAAAACATAATGGTAACTTATATTCAATGATTCTTTATATAATTTCTCTCAATATTTAAATATGATCCATTGTATTAAAACTACTTTTAAATCCAGCTTTACTCCAAACTTTACTACAGACAAGTTGTAATTATATTGGTAAAAATTTTGTATAGAATTAATAGACGATAATTATTTTTTAATATTTCCATTATTATCTTTTTAAAATAACAATACTACTACAGCATATTCCAATCATTTGATAAATCTTTATCATTTAGACATTTGATATTAGCTTTGCCAACAATTTTTCTATTTAAACTCCTAAACATCACAATATCATCATGAGTAGACACTAGATAGGGATTTTATGAACAAACCTTCTTGCATATATTGATTCTCTGGGGTACACTGAGTGGCGCTAGTATATGGAGAGTTTAGCCTCTGTGTAATTTTTCTATTTCTTCACCTGCTTCTTTTAAAATATTAATAATAAATCCATCAATTCAAAGAGCTTTTCTCTTCTTCATAAATTTAATTGCACATATCATCTCTTCATTTAAAATACTTAATAATTTAAAAGATATAGTAATTATAGGGGATAGTTTGTTTTCTTGTTTTTTATTAATATATAATTCTTTATAGAGCTCTCCCAACATTTAATGATATCATCTCTCTTTTTATTAATAATTTAATTTGTTTTCATTATAGAAACAACTTTCCATTCAATACTAAGATGTTGTATGAGGAAGTATATACTCTTATTCTTCTCCTTTACTTTCTTTGCATTTCTTCATATATTCATATATATTGCCTATAATAATTTCTCTCATATACACTTTAATACAAAAAAAATTTTAAAATAAAACTTCTTTATTTTCCTGACAGTTTCAACTGTCCAGCAGTTTAGAGATCGTTCTTAAATTTCTTTAAATTTGTATTAAAGTGTATATGAGAGAAGTTATTATAAACAATATATATATTGTATGAGGCTTAATGACTTTATATCTTTCCTTGCCTTTTCATAATTATATTTTCTTACATAATTATTAACTATTTTACAAAACTCTAGGTCTTATTATCATTGGATATCTTATTTTACAATTAAGCTCAACAGAGGGCTTTTCATAGTTCTGATTCAATTACTTACAATCATTCCCATAAATGGAGATGAAATAAATATCACAAGGGCAAAAAACCCAAAAATAAATCCGGCGATTGTTTCACTAACATTTTTTTTCAGTGCCTAAAAGAAAAAAAAGTAAATTGTTTATTTCATAAACATATAAGTCTATAAATATTATTACATAAAAAATATTAATACATAAAAAATAAAAGATAAATTATAGGTTGAGAATAGACCCTCTTCCCCCAACAAGTAATGAAGGCTGCATCATATTGTAATTACATTTTGATTTTATAGTCAGCATATTACTATTTGAGTAACCAACCTTGATAAATCTTTAGTGGCCAACTAGCTAGATGGCTTGGAAACACTAATACTGGGAAAAAAACTCAACAAGACTTTCAAGATCCATCCATAATTCTAACCTAGATTACAAGCTTAGCAGTTGGATACATATGCCACAGTAGCTTTACATATTCCAATTAAATATTGTGTTCAGAAATTCATTAATATTATAGGATTATTTTTTCCTGAAATATATATATATATAAGGCTTCTGTTGTTTTTTCTGACTTTTCTTCTTTACTATTGCATAGTTTCTTTTACATACCTTTTATTTTATCTAAAAGAAATCTTTTGTATAAGAAACCCAATAAAACTGCATATTATAATTTTGACTTCACTGCATTTAAATAAATAATTGTTAAGCAAATTTTATTTGGTTGTGAATTCACAAATAAGATAAATAAATGATTATAAATAAAGTTATATAATAACTTTAAGCAATACAAATAATAAATTAGTTGCTTGGGAGTACTTATTTTATGTACTTCACACACGGCAAATGCTTTATTATATATTTTCAAAAGTTTCGACTGCCCTATAGTATTTTTCAGAGCTTATTCTGATATTTAAAAAAAAAGAAATTACAAAAACCTCTGAAAACTATTGGACAGTTGAAACTGTCTTTTGAAAGTGTGGCATACTAAAGCATTTGCATTATATAAAATGCATAAAAGAATTGTTATTATTTATTTATATTAATGATAATATTGTCAATGTGAAAAGTTAGCAAAAATTCAAAGGTCATATAATATTAGAGCATTGCTATAATAACATTGAAATTTGGTTGATATGGCCAGAACATGTGTGTTCTTTGAGATTATGAAGCAGAAATAAGTGCTGAATATAAACATATATATATATATATTAAAATACATTAAAATTCATATAAATTATAGTTATTTTATTAGAAGTACTTTCGACTATACATCTTGTAGTAGTTACCAACTATATAACATTGAATAATCAAAATGAGACATCCTTTCACAATACCCACAGTTCTGTTATTTTAACATTTGATGATTGCAGATTCTTTAATATTTGACAATTTCTTGAAATCAACATAACCTCTTTTATTTTATGTTTATTGTGGCAATGTTCAATTTGCATAATTTTTATATTTTTATAATCAAATTTAAATCCATATTGACAAGATTTATTATGATCAAATATAATAGATGATGAAGGTTTATTTACTTCCTTTCCCGATTGTTTCTCTTTTTGAATTCTATTATATATATATATAAAAGGGAATATGTTTTTATATAATACAATTCAAAAAGAAAAACAATCAGGAAAGGATGTAAATAAACCTTCATCATCTGTTATATTTGATCATAATAAATCTTGTTAATATGGATTTAAATTTGATTATACAAATATAAATATTATGCAAATTGAGCATTGCCACAATAAACTTAAAATAAAAGAGGCTATGTTGAGTTCAAGAAATCATAAAATGTTAATGAATCGGCAATCATTAAATGTTAAAATAACAGAATTGTGGGGGAACAAAACTAAATTGAACTATATTGTGAAAGAATGTCTCATTTTGATTATTCAATGTTATATAGTTGATAATGACTACAAGATGTATAGTTGAAAGTATTTCTAATAAAATAACTATAATTTATGTGAATTTTACTGTATTTTAATATATATATATATATTGATTTGAATATTATATATATATATAAAGCTCGAAAGGAAAAATAGAAATGAACATAGATAAAATTAGATATATAATTATTATAAAACCTGGAATGACTTGAATAATGATGAAATAATAATTTTGATATTTAAAATCAAATATAAATATTATTTGACTTTTATAATTTTGATAAAACTGTAAAACAATTTTGGAAAAAAGTATTTTTTTCAGTCTTTTAATCCTGTAAACTGTTTTAATTAAAAGATTATGAAAAAAATTAACTAATTAATTTTAATGAATGTATATTGAAAAACAGGATGATGGAATTTAATTATTAATCAAGATGGAAAATGGTTTAATTATCCTGTTTTTAAATTCCTTTGCATAGATTATAAATAGTAAGTTTAGATAAACATTATTAAATTGGTGAGAGTGCAGAAAGATAGTTGTTGGTTCCATATCAATTGAGTTTGAAGTTTCGGAAAAATAGAGGGCATGACCTTTCTGTGATTCACAGGCCAGTATGTGAAAAGTTGACTATTTTCCTGGCTGCAGTTCAACTTATATAAGCTAAGTGGAATAGAAAATTACTAACATTTGTCTTATATATACTCTATCCTGGACATGATAATAAAAATCCAGCCTACTAGTCTTGAGATTCCAATGCTACTGCTGGTCAAGTATATATTATCCATGCATGACATTTATTTCACTAAAAAAGGTATCAAGTACATATAGAAAAACTTTACTAGAAAGAAAAATATATTAATAATGGCATGACATAACTTTACAGTTTAAAAAATCTATTTCTTCTTATTGCCTAAAAAAAAAGAAAATATTTAACATCAGCTGCACTAATTTAAAAGTAAGCAACATTGAATAAATTATCCAGCTGCAGGATGGTTCAGTTGGTTAGAGCATTACCTTAAAATTCAATATTCAAAAATCTAAGGCTTCAGGTTTGATTCCCTTGCTAATGCTGTCCTTGTTAGGCCAGCAACACCTGAAGAAGAGAGAATAATACCTCTCAAAAGGTTGTGCATATACTAACCTATGTGCTATTATTAATAGTTGAATTTATTTAGAAAATTTAAATAAAGTTTAATTTTTCTAAAGACATTTAATACTTCATGAGACGATGAAATAGTCCAATATATCAATATAACTAAAATACCACCATCACAAACCTTCAGGAAGACAAACAAGATACCAGTTTATCTCTAGAAAAAAAAATTCTAAAGGCATTTCCTCTGATTTTTAGTACACATTTAGAAAAGACTTGTTTTAGAATTAGAAAAGTTATAATAGACTGATGAATGTGTTTTTTTTTGAAGACAGATGAAACTCCAAATTTTAAATAAACAAAATACTGTTAAAAAAAATTTTAAATGCAAATTAAAATTTAATAATTGTAAATATTTTATTTTTATATTACAGCAAATACTGATATGTGCACGTATTGTAGATACATTTAACACTTAATCATTTATAAACTGTTAACATAGAATAAGATTTATAGATTTAATGAATTTATTATCAACAAATAAAATATTATTAGGATATTATAATGTGCAGTGTATGCATAGATCTGTATGCATACAGATTATCTAAAATCAGGCATTATTTATGAACTAAAATTGAAGTTTATATTGGTTTATTAGTAATTGGAATATTTTACCTTATGAGATATGCACATATGTGCATACATATGTGTTTAATTAATATTTATTACAATTTATATATATGGAAACTATAGATAATATTACATGAATAGCTCATTATTTTTCAATCTATGGAAATATATTTATTTGTAAATCAAAATCAGAAGAACGTATTTGTGTTAAAGATTACTTAACAGACCTTTAATTTCATCTTTTTATTCTTATTTCTAATTAATAAGTGAGTTAATCATTATTTTAAGTTACAAAGTGATTTGATACTAGAACAGACTAAGTTTATACATGTATTTTCTCTTGACCATAGCTCCTAGAATCCTTGTGATTCCAAGCTAGTTTCAGACAACAATGATATTTGCTATATATATGTGTGTGTAGGCACACATATGTGTGAACATGCAAATAGTTCTCTATAAAATTATTTGGATAGCACATAGGATAAAGATTATTTTTAAAGTCCAATCACTTTATGATGAATACTATTTTATTGATGATTAGTATACTCAATGAACCAAATGGTCAAATGTACTGATAGTGATCAGCATTGATATTGTGATTCTAGCATTTTTAGTTTATTATAATTTTAGCACTTGAATATGTACTTGTGAATCTAATATTGATGAAATGTTTTTACAATATTAGGCACCAACTTTGGTCTTGGCTAGATGATTAGCTTCAAATATAGTGTACTTTTTAAAAATTTAGTCACAATGAATGATTGTTGACTCTTAATGATTAATGATGATGATGTCCTATTATAATTTAGAAATATTTATAAAGGCTGATGCCAATTCTTTACTTATTTTTCTGCAATGGTACATGAAAGATGCTTGAAATGATGTTGATTTCCATCATCCTTATACTCCACTCCTAATTCTGATATATACTATTACAGTGTCTATAATAGATTTCAAAAATTAAGTTTGTATGCCTAAGATATGGCACAGCATTTATTCTGCAATAAAATTAATTTGCACATAAAAGAATTGAAATCATAAATAACCCACATCAAGACAAAGACTTTTCCAACAATTCTTCCATAAAAGAAAAGTTATGTATAAAGAACCGTTTAGTGAGCTTGTCAATCACTAAGTGAGAACATTAAAACAGTTTCTAGATACCTATTTACTGATCAATAGTGGATGATTAATGGAGTCGACTATGGCACAGTTATCATGAAACCAAGGTTGATTAAAAAATGGGATTCAAACTCAGGTCATTACATGCCAGGCAGATGAGTTATTATATCAAGAGATGTCAGCTAATCATATACTACTGTTTGATATATGGTTATCTAGCTATTCCCAACTAAACGAATAAACAAAAATGAAAGCAACTCTAATGCTCACCTCTCAGCAAGTGGAAAACCTGTTGAATAATGTTTTCTCCTTAACTATTCCTTTATGATAAGTTGTTGAAGAGCTCTTTGTCTTGATATGGATTATTTAAGATTGTTTTAATTTTTTATGTAAAAAATGATTTTGTGGCAGAACAAATGCTGTATACCATATCTTACTTATACAAATTTAATTTTTGAAATCTAATACACACATCTATTAGATTAAACTTACATATATCAATATTTATAAAATCAAACATTACAAACATACAAAAACAATTTTAGAATGTTCTATAGTCATACCACTTCCTCATAATTTGTAACCTAGATATTTATACAGTTTTCAAACAGATAATTAATAATTGATCCAATCCAGTTCCATTTCTTATTTATCCTTAACATATACTTCTCAAATACATCAACATTTAAAATAAAACAAACATCCCTCAACATTTTCTAATTTAAGATTGTTATTTATTTTATTTTACATTATATTTTAACTATATATACAAAACTTCTTTCTTACTGCATTGCCAAATCCATATACTATTAATATCATCTATACTTTTTATTACTTTATACAATGCTTTTTAGAATCCACTATTGATAGTTTCGATTGCCCCAGAAATGTTCTTTAGACTTCTGAGGCAATCAAAACTGTCAATAGTGGATTGTAAAAAGCATTGTATAAAGTAATAAAGAATATAGAAATTAATATTATATCAAACATCAACAATTCTTTCTTAGAATTATATGGGAGATTTAAAATTTTTTAAATCACTTCAAAACTCTGCCATCAGATTTAATGATTAATTCCACCTACAATCTTCTTATTGGGATATTAAGCTCCATATCAAATCTTATTCCAACATATACTTTTAGAAGCAATTATTCATCCTATTTACTTTACATTAAAGCTACCTATTTTAAATCTGGAGTACAGGAGATAGAATGAATTTTGTTTTAAAAACTAGATATTAAATGCTAGCCAAATGGCCAAAGTTGCTTACAGTTAATATTGAATTGAAGTTATTAAAATAAAACGGGAACAGCTAGTGTTAAATCTATATAATTATACAAACAGGTTAACTTGAGTTCAAACTTTAGAGTGTTTTAAATTTCAGGCTGTTAACTTAAAGTTAGTAGCAATCCTGTTTTTGGCTGAAGATGGCTTTATTGAAAAAATTAGACTGGAAATGTGGATGTAATATAACTACTATTTTGTGCTTACAACAGGTGGTTCAGCATGGAACCTTAAATTAATTGAAATTTCAATTAAAAAGCACCTGAAACAATAAAACATTTTGCTAGACACTGTAAACTTATTACAACAATGAATTCTGTAATTGTTCAGAAGAATCTATTGAGGTCTTAAAGAATCATTTATAATGCTTGAAACCCTGAAAAGTAGCACGAAAACAAGATGGCTGGTGATTCTTGATATAAGTCATTCTTAAAAACTTACCATCAGATAAAGCAAAATGTTCAGAGTCACACTTTGCATATCATAAACATTTTTACTTTTGCTATTAAATTCAACAGTGTAAATTATGAAACCTTATTCTATGCCATTTCTACTAAAACTTTATATGATTTCTGACTTACATTCAGTATTGGTAAGTACAGCCCACCCAATGTCCACTGATTAAACTAGATTTATACAAAGTTATTTCCACTAATAAGATTTATTATTATTTCTGAGTTTAAAATTATATCATTGAAGATAATGCACAAAGGTAATGCACAATCTTCATACATTTTCAATTTTTTCTTTTGTTTTTGCTTCAGTTTGTGTAATAATATGAATAATCATATGGTTAATTCCGTGGGAAATCAAGTAATGCTTATGTGCGTAGTGGTTCAATTACTCTGAACTGAGATTTTTTTTTCCTAATTTACATTACTCTGCTATAAGTCAATCATGCAATCTTAACTATGTGACCATTATTCAATCATTGTGTAGAATTGCACACAGTGTTTTAATTATACGTATAATATATAACTTTTTTATTTAATTAATAAAGCTTTTATTAAAAACAAAATCCATTTATTATATAGAAATGAAACAATGAATATGCAGAGACATGAAACACACATATAAAAATGATATATATATACACACATTGTAATGGGATTTGTCAATGAACTCCATACTGAGGACTTCATTAGTTAATAAGTCACTGCTGATATACTTGTCTAGCATTAGTAATATTTCCTGCTCATCACCATTCAAGTATACACACGAACCTATGACATATATATGTCACTCTATATAAGGTGGTTTAAAAGACTTGTGCTCACTGGACATCTTTTATTTGTTTTTGTTTTGGTGCAATTAACTAAGATCTCTTCAGGCACCACCTCATCACTTCTCTGAGGAATATCTAGAAATCCAGATTTGAATCACCAGCACCGACAATTCCTTGTGGACATACTAGATTCAAAAGTGCTATTGCACAAGTTAATTCTCTGCCTTAAATCATTTACTGAATTGATGAAATGTAAGAATGTGAATGGGGTCCAGAGTCCATGTTTAAAATTTATTAATAATTTATTTCAGTCAGTAACAAAAATAAATGTGTCAATACTCTTCACATTATGCAATCAATTATACCATCCAGTAGGCATTCAATATCATGATTTTCAATATTTCATGGTATTTCATATATCAACAATTTAAATTAGATTAGAGATATCATTTTCCACTCCTCTCCCCTTCCTATACCTGATCAATGTTTCAATTATGGGCATTTCAAAATATTTTCGACCATTATTGATCTACTGCAGGATGGTCTTTTCAAGTTTGTTCCAGTTTCTCCAATTTCTAGCTTCTCTTTTCAATATCACATCAGCAATCTTCCTTATTTCATATATCCACCCCAGATGTAGCCTCTTTCTAGTCTTTTAAATTTCTCAGGATCCGGTTCAAGATTTCAACTGTCCATTTATTATCATCTCTTCTAGCAATGTGTTCAATCCAGATCCACTTCAGTCTCTTAATTTTTTCAATGATGTCAGTAACCCCTGTTTGTTCTCTCATCCATGTATTTTATTTCTGATCTCTTCTTATTACTCCTAACATACATCCAATCATACCATGTTTCTGTACTGCTCTTCTTTTAAAAGTCCAAGTCTCAGATTTATAAGTAAAAACTGGTAAAATATATTTATTAAAAACTTTCCCTTTCAACCACATGAGCATATATCTTTTAATATTAAGTTATTTCTACCAAAAGCATTCCATCCAAGTTTAACTCTATGATTAATTTCATCCATGTATGTTTCCATTTGTGTTACTATTTTGAGCAAGATATATACAGTTGTTAACTTCCTCTAATTCACCACTATCAATCTTTATTTTGTTCTATTGAAAAAAATCCATTGAACATTACTTTAGACTTTTTAGCACTTAACTTTAGTACAACTTTTTTTACTTTCATCTGATAATGCCTGCAACATTTCCTGAAATCCTGAAATATTATTTGGAAAAACAATTATATCATCTTCAAAATCTAGATGACTTAAATAATCTCCATTTATTTTTAATCCTTTATCTTCCCATTTTAATCCATGCTTCTTTTAAAACTGCTGTAAAAAGTTTTGGAGATATGGAGTCACCCTTCTTAATGTTAATCTTCTTAGAATAATTATGCAATTTAATCATGGCTGCTGCATTTTGATAAATATTTTTCAGAATGACAATATCCTGTGCCTATATCTTGATGATCCAATGCTTTAATCATTAAAGAAATGCTTATAGAATCAAATGCATATCCAAAACATAATGGCAACTCATATTCATTGGTCCTTTGTATAACTTTCCTCAATATTTGAAAGTGATACTAATGTGCTAAAGCCATTTTTAAATCCTGCTTGTTCTTTTAGTTGGTTAAATCCAAAATTCACTGCAGGTAAGTTGTAATTACCTTGATAAAAATTTTCTATAGAATTCATAAAAAATTGATAGATCTGTGATTTATAACATCTTTTTATAGCATAATTTTTAAATACCAAAATTATTTCTGCATTCTTCTGATCATCTGATATATATTTATCATTTAGACCTTTGGTAAATAACTTTGCCAACATTTTTTCTATTTCTTCACCTGTTTGTTTTAAAATACAGATTATAATTCCATCATTATCAGGAGCTTTTTTTTTATAGATTTAATTGCATGTCTCATTTCTTTATTTAAATTACTGGGCAAATCAGAAGATGTAGTAATTGTAGGAGATACTTTGTTTTCTTGTTCTTTAATGTTATATAATTCTTCATAGAATTCTTCCAGACATTTCATGATGTCATGTCTCTTATTTGCGAATCATTTTAAAATATTAACAGATTTTGATATTGTTTTAGATTTGAATAAAATAAACAGAAAAATAACGTCCATTATTAGGAACTGCAACAAAGACAGCTGATACAAGAAAGTAACAATTTATTAGTAAATTTTCTAATGACGCAAGAGTGATGAAAAGATATAAAAATGATTCATTAAAAAATAACTGAATATTTAAAGTTTTATAAAATGGTATGAATAAAAGTTAATAATGATATAAAAAAATATAATTATGAATTCGCAAGGAAAGCTATTGAAGAGAATAAAAAACCCAAAAGTATAGAGCAACATTTTGGAAATGGTAAAAAAATTTATTTTTGCAATGAGTAGAAAAGATTGAATTATTATAAAAAAATCTGTATACAATGTTATAATTCAATCAAAAGAAATATATATAAACGTACAATTTTAAAAAAAAATAAAAAATAAAAAATTACAATGAGTCATAAATAAATAAAAAAATACACTATTAAAGTAAAAGTCATAATTAAATAAAAAAAAATTATTAATTAAACAAAAATAAAATTCAAAACCTTATACCTCTATCACATGAGATATATATATATATTAAAACAGTCTTACTAGTTACTTGTGTAAGTGCTTACAATTATATCTATTGGCAGTCTATATATTCTAAGACTACTCATTTATAGTTTATCACTTGAATGATCCATTTTCGGCTTTCCCAATTAATATTTCAGGCTGGTTATGACAGTAGGTTTCTTCTTTCTTTACAATCATCATTTTCTATTTTTCTGTTTTTTTTTTTTTTTAGGCTGCTCACTAATGGTAAACTCTGTTCATTCTTCAATACTCATTTAGGCTGGTTGGTATTGTTATCTTCCTTATTTTATCACTATCTAGTCAAAGATTGGCTATTATTACTTTCTGTAATTTTGGAATATATTAGCAGCTGATAGACAAACCTCTGTGTAGGAAACAAAACAAATCTTTGATGATGATGAGCAATCAATCCATTTTTTTTTCATACTAGAGCTGGACTTTGTAACTTTCCTTCTTACAATGCTACATCATAAGGTAGAGAAGAACACACATAATGGTCAATTAGACACACAGCATTTTATTAAAAAGTTATTGTTGGATTTGACTTCACTGCTCTGGCCTTCACTTCGCTAGACAAGCATTTTTTAACCTAAATCAATTATCCAAACCCCTTTTATAATTTCAACATCATCATTTTTAGAAAAATGTTTTTCAATTTTAAAGTTTTTTTTTTTTAATCTCAAGCTATCTATTTCCCAAATTATCTTATCTCTTAATTAATTAATCTTTTAATTATGTATATATTTTCTTTTAATCTGTTTCATTACCTTGTCTTTTAATTAATCAAGTTTTTAATTACATTTTCATCTCAATCCATTTAATTATAGTATTTTTTTTTTTTTAACAACAACTCATCCTTTTCAAAAGACAAAAAAAAAAAATGCTATCCTTAAAAATTGAAATCGTATTTTTAAAAACAGATTGTATTTAATATTAAACTCAATTTAATAACTTTCTTAGTTTTAATAATTTTTATTTTCTGCTTCTTAAAATACTTAACTGATTGTTATTTAATTATTATAATTTGATATTATATTTTTATGAAAAAAAAAGTTGAAAGCTATATATTTTTTTAATGCACTTATTCAGTTTCTTTCTGTAACTTAATGCCAAACACCTGGGAGTATATTGATATATTCTAGCACTACCACTCTTATGATTATAATGTTTTTTTTGTAACTATCTACAAAGGACTACAATATAAATAAGTTAATAAATACAATTTATCCAAACAACTTCAAACACTTTAGTAAAAACCTTTTATTGTACATATATACACACACCTATATTTCGACTGTTCTGCAGTCTTCTTCAGAACCAGTTTACTTCTGAAAAAGACTGCAGGACAGTCGAAACGTAGATGTAAGTATATATATACAATATTTGCTAAAAAGTGTTCAAAGTGATTTAGATAAATTGTATTTATATAAGATATTGCAGCAAAATAAAAAAAAGAGTGATTTTGGTAATTTTTAGTAAATACCTATTAAATTGTTAGATAAAATACAAAATTAATTTAATTGTAATTAATAATATAAATAATAATAGAGTACTTATGTATTAGTCCAGCAGTGAAATTTTAGTCTTCATTACTTAATTATTTATGATTGCTAAATATTTAATAATATGTTTTATTTAATTAATTAAAAATAAATTTAACATTCAAAGATTTAAAAAAGTCATTTTTTACAAGCTTGTAAATAACAACTCCACTTTCTATATTAATGTCAATTTATTAATGTGATAAAAGCTATCCATCTTTAAAGCATAAGTTGATCAGTGGTAGCTAAAAGCTAACAACGAATGTACAGTAGATATAAAAATAATCTAGACATCGTCAATAACTTATTTTTAAAAGTTAAATTTACTTACTTAATTAAATAAAATGTACTACCAAACATTTAGCAGTTGCAGATAGTTGTAATAATTTTAATAAAGACAAGAATTTTTACCACCGGACTAATATGTAAGTACTAATAATAGCATATAATATTAATACAAAAGAAGTACTTTGGACTACTTTGACTGTAATTTTTATCAGTTGAAACTTATTATCAATCAGAAACATAAAATGTTATGTGATTTTTCAAGAGCATGTGTATTTCAGTGATGGCACATTGTCTATTTATTGTAGAATTTTAAAACCTTAAATAACTTGGCACTATATTAAATGTATATAAAAAAATTACTAATCTTCATCTAGCTATAAAATAATTAAACAAATCAACAGTTCTAACATTTAGAAAATTAAATAATAGAATAAACTGGTCATTTTTTTGGTTGATATAAATATAGCTACATTTATCAAACTTTGAAATTTTAGAGAGAAATTAATATTGATGCCAGATGTAAATATACATAATCAATTATGAAATCATATTCAATTAAGCAGAGGATAAGGTCTGTCTTACTTTTAACAAATAATTTGATTATTAATACAGGGATTGATAAAAATAAGACACAACCTCTGTCTAATTAGATATGATTTCATAAATGACTTTGTAATATTTACATTATTGCACATTTGGCAAATTTAGCTTTATTTATATCAAAAAGCATAGAGAAAGGTCTGTTCTATTCTTTAGTTTGCTAAACATAATATGGTGAATTTGTTTAATTGTTTCACAGTAAAATATAGCTTGATCACCTCTGCTCTTTTTTTTTCAAAAGTTATTTCCTATCTGAATAAGTTTCATTTTAGTTGATGAAGATTATGATCGAAGTAATTCTGTACACTAACATCACATGATATTATTATTTATAGCATTAATCATAATTAAATAATATATTAGCTCATAAATAAAGATGGATTTCTACCTTTATTGATTAAAGGTTGCCTTGACAATAGATTAAGATTGTTGATTGTTATTGATATTGTCTAAGTATTGACCGCTTTCAGTTAATTTATATTTATAAGCATTATTAGCTTTATTGTTTAAATAATACATTGTTGGAATGCAATTTGAAAATTATAATTGCAGTTTGAATGTTATAATTGACTATTTGTTAATCTCCATTCAGAACAGGTTATATTTATCTGCTTAATGAAGTTTATTTAAACTTCTTCATATCAATAATTTCACTCTCTGTAGTCAGGTTGCAGTCTTTAGTGACTATACAAACTTATTAGAATATAAATAAAAGTGGAATTTGACCTTTATTGATAAAAGGTTATCTTGACAACAAATTTGAGATTGTTGATTGTTATTGATATGGCCTAAGTGTTGACTATTTCGATGAATTTATGTTTATAAACCTATCTAGCCTTGAGCATTATTAGCTTTATTATTTATATATATATTAAATTAATATATGTATATAAACATCTAGTATATAACAATTATACTAAACACAGTATCACATTATATCCTTAGCTTATATTAATTCATTCTATTCTGCATAGGCATTCAGTGAACATCAGATGATAATATAAAAAAAAAAAGTAAAAATGGTGCTAGATGGCCTTGCCCTGTTTAAGGCTCGAATGGGATCTTTAGCAACAAGAGAATATACACATAAATGGAAAAATATGGGTGATTTAGTCTGCAAGTTGTATAAGGAAGGCATAGAAAATATTAGGCATCTGTTAATTGAATGCAAATGCCTGAAAGCAGAAAGGGTACAAATAATGAAGTCGTGGAAAGAATAAATATGAACAAAATGATTATACAGAAAATGGCTTATTGGTTTTTATGCTGGGTTTGGGAAAAGATAAGAGGATTTTATATATAAAGGCCATGGAGTTGACAAAAATTATGTTGTGGAATGCAAAGGGAAGGCAAAGTGGTTAACAGGTTTCTCTGGGCATAGTTGCTGAGAGATTCCTGACTCCATACAAGGAGAAGTCAACAGGAAAATAATGAATGTAGACTAGCCCTATTAATGTATATAACAAAGGATTTCATAGTATAGAGTTTGTGATCTAAGTCTCCTCCATTCTAGATAAAACTTAAACGTTTTTTAAATTCAAAAAAACTCATCATCAAATTAGCTAGCTAGCCAATCATAGTGTTTGGAAATGGGTATCTAACTTATTAATTAGAGGATGAATCAAAAGGAATGGAAAACTTCAGTAACCCTTATTACCTAGCAATGCTTTATTCTTTCCTAGTTTTCTACAGCAGATAATGTTGGAGAGGTTTCTGTCTTGCAGTAGATAAAAACTGTTTTATCTTTTACTTTTTTACCACACTTAATGCTGATGTATGCCAAAAGACTGTCATTTGAAATATTTCATTGTAAAAAAAAAAACAAAACATCAACCACACACATTTATGATTATTATAATATGCCAAATAAAGTATCATAAACTTCCCTGGAGTAATATAAATGGTTGATGTCAGTGCAAAATATAAAGAGCTTTGCAGTACAGTAATTAACAAATCCATTACACAAAATTCATATCTTGAAGTTTGAACATGTATCTGGTAAATTTGGAAATTTTTTTAGGTCACAAAGTTTTAGAATTTTTCTTCCCAATAGATGGCCTATAGCTAAACTGTTATGATCTCCAACTGTGCCTGGTAAATGAAGATTTAGATATTTTTAACTACAGTATTCCTGCAAGAACAGTTAAACTAACGAAAAATATGATGAATTCTTCATTACTGTTGGGAAAGTTTTATCAAACTCTAGACCTGGACTAAGATTAACTTTTAATGCAAAGTATAATCATATATCTTGAAATACAGAAATGTCTATTATATTTTAAAAGTTTCAATCTAAACCTACGAGTTTAATTTTTATCATTTTGTTTCACATACGTATCTCATCTCTTTCTCAAATTTCTATTCCATAAATAAAGTGATAAATTCTTTGATATAATTTCTAATTAAGGTTGCCTGATGGCCAAGTTTTTTGGGATTGTCCTGATTTGGAGATTTAAATCTCTTTGTCCTGTAACAGTCAGAAAACGTGTGACTCGTAAACATAGTGCAGAATTCGACCACCATACAGAACAGCAGCACCATCGAGTAGCGAAGCCACCCGTTGTACTGAGTTCGAACATAGTTTATCGGTTCCACAATACAATCCACGAAACAACGCATCTGATGCGACATTAGTAAATATTTCCTTAGGCACGGTGGTCAGGGATATGCAAGAGACTCATGATTTTATTCTCGAGTTAGCCAATAATCAAACTAATATTAATTAAACATTCATATTTACATAATCGAGGAAATATTATATAGAATGGGTATCGAATAAATGAAACGTAACTGCAGACGTATAGTTTAAAATTATTTATTCACACATTTTAATAAGACAATCATTTACTAATAATATTTTGTTGATTCAAAGCTTCAGTAGCGGGATTTGCGACATGATTATATTTTAAAGAATACATTTATTTATTTAGACATTAATTTATATTGAGGATTTCAGTAGCGGTATTTCCGATACTGTAATGTTTACAAAAGGAATACATTTATTTGAAGGCATAATCTAGCTACCTAAAATTCTCGAGTGAGTATTTCTAATGCATGCCTGGAGGGATTTATACCTTTGCAATGCAAGAGTCTAAAGTATGGGTTATAAGAGTAATGGCAGACATATATTTATTTAATTAAAATATTTATTTATAACTAAGGGCAAACATTTATTTGAGAGTGAATTATGCAGATAATGCAGAGGCGGAGTGATATGTTTAGAATAATAAAACTAAGTAAAGGAACACGTGGTACGCTTTAGAAAGGCGATATGGAATGGCAGTACATCGAAACTGCAATGCCGTGAATGAGTTTATAAGAATGTCGGGCTGGTCTCTGCCATCGGCCCGACGAAGTAAGGTGTCACATAAGCATAACCAGGGACAAGCGGTCCGTGTGCAGTGTGCCGGCTGGCTGCATGACATTGACAAATCCTACGGGAGCACCCATTATGCCCGCTTGTGTAGGACGACTGGGGTTAATTTCAACCCTGAAGAATCCGGAAATTTCATGGCAGAATGAGTCATCGCGTCTCTAAAACGTAACACATGTATACTGTATAAACGATTATGATGAGATTTAAATAGATTTCTGACTCGGCCCTACATTATCAACACTTACTAAAGAACGTTGGTGACTCTCAAAGAAATGTAATTTTCTGGAATTATTCATGATGATTTAATAAATACAAAACCTATATAAATTGGGAATTATTATAGCTAATACGTCAGCCATTTGCGAAGTAGTAGACCCTGCATTACAATAAGTGGTGCACTGAATGCATGTCGATTTATATGAAAGTTAAGTTAGTTATGGTTTATAAGAATGGCGGGCTGGTCTCTGCCTCGGCCCGACGAAGTACATATTAATGAAAATGTGACACGCATTCACTGTTTCAAACGATCATAGATTTAAACTTTGAAAATAGAGACAATTATGAGCATGCAATAATTAGATAATAAATATAGATAAAATGTAGATTTTAAAAATACGCACCCAAGATAGAATGAGGTAAGCTAGATTAGTAGAGAAATTTACACATTAAATTAATTATTCAATTTTAATTATACAAATGATAGTTTTTACATTTTACAATTTAGATAAGTAGTATGAAGAAAAGCTATAGCATATTATTAGAGTACTCTAGAGTTTGAACACAGACAGGTACCTGTTTTATAAGAAGTTTTCTGATTCCATTAGTTTAGCAGCAAAAAGTTCACGAGTGGCAATTCTTTCTTGTATTTAGATATTTCATTTAATTTCACAGCAGCAGCAGCTTTTTCATTTATTTCAGGCAGCAGATCTTCATGGTGAATTTATGACGGGCAATGGAAAGTTCGGCATCCGATAGGCCATCTCCCGATGGAGAATAATCTAGGTGCTTTACTCGGTCATACCTTGGCAGGAACAAATTATTTTATTATTTTTGGAGACTCTCAGTGATCGAGAGCAAAGCTAAAGTTTAAGTGAATGTCTCCAGCAAGTCTAAGATGGCCTCTTTTCTTATCTTGATCTCTCACATTTTTTGTTAAGATATTTTAGGTTCTACTTAATCTGCCCTGAGGATAATCAACGCATTTTGTTGGTTTTTAATTAAAGAAAGCTGCCGTTCTATTGTTTACATTTTACATTTACTAATTATACTTTGGGGAATTTTTCTTTAATTAATCTATTATCTATCACTGACCGATGCTTTTCAATTTCAAAGACAAAAAGGGAACATAAGATTATTTTAACTTTTAATTAAATATTACATCAGATTTTTTTAGAATTATTATTAAACGAAATTTAAACAAAGCAATAAGTACGAACTTTATAATGCAAAATAAATGATTAAAATTATACAAAATTATATAACTAAAAGAAATCTAAATTATATTATTTTATCCCTATTTATTGCGTTTAATTTGAGATCGAAATGTGTGCGTGTTTATGCTGAATTCTACATATATTTATACATTTTTAATATTGTTACACACACAATTCGATATCAAAAAGTTTAAATTTGGGCGGGATAGACCGGTCAGTGAGAGACGACAGAAAAAGGTGAAACTTAAGTTTCGAATACGAATCTTACTGTTTCAGTCCCAATAAGAGGTTTCAGAACCATTAAATTTCCCGGTTTACCAAAAGTTTGAAAATTGCACTTTTTCACTTATTTTGCTATTAATAATTAATTATTAAACTACACCTAGCTATTGTAGTTAATATTATATCAAAAAAATTTCAATTTGTTCAGTGTATTGTCTTTTAAATTGTATTTGAAGCATTGCATTGGTGAACCTCTTACATATACGCATGTCATTTATGAAAATAAAATTATTTTTAATTTGTGATATTTGTCTAAATTCCTATTTTGTATTTATAATTTATTTGTTAGTTTAAAATTGAAGTTTATAATAAATATGTATTGATGATACCATTTTTTTATTGTACCAATTTTGAATCTTTGGTAGCCTAAACTATTATTCATTTTACATAAAGAGTTGTATAAGTTCAGAAAGGGGAAAAAGGTAAGGTGAGATTACATCTATAAAATTTTTATCTTGATTGAAAATACCTCTAAAATTGGCCTTTTTAACTATCTTTTTAAAATTTTCTTTGGATCCTCCTAGATCATATAAACTCTATAATATTCAAAAATTTGCCTCTATTTCCATTACAAAAATTTAAAAATCTCCCTTTGTTAGAAACCTCATAGTTTGATCAAATATATCAACTATCATTTATTTCATAAATGTCCTAAAGTAATTGACACAGTTCAGACAAAATAAAAATTATTTAGATTTAGTATATAAATTTTCAAAAATTGCAAAATTTATTGAATAATTTTACAAAATTTTATTTTTTAAAAAATTGGTTTTTTGCTTTTTTAAGAAAATCAAACTATGAATAGATTTAAATAATTCATGGATTAGATTTTGAGTAGGGTTTGTAGTGCTATGAAAAATGCATAATCATGAGAAGTAGCTAAAACTATTGTCATGCTGCACATTATAGATCAATTTATAATTAAAAACACACAATATAATGAACAACGGTATAAAAAATATATTTTGTCAATTTACAATCATAACTGCAATATAGGGTAAAGACAACAAAAACTGAACTGGTTACGTAATGATCAGATTTGAGTGCAATAATTCTGTTTTGTTGATATATTTGGGAATCTTTCAGCATTTGAGTTTATTATTTAATAACACACTAAACAATTTGGAGCATTTGTCATTTGAAAACAGTCTCATAATAGCTTAATTAGAAATCAGGTATAATGTGACAGCTGCTTTCATAGGGTTTTCAATAAACGTTTAATTTGTGCAAACATTCTACCAAATAATTTGGGAAAAATTATAATTCAGGTCTATTACTAGAACAAACAAAATTCTTTGAGCTATAGAATGGTATATTTCACATATATAAACTTATCTTAAGCTATGTTTTTTTTGTACATGTGTATGTATCTAATGCTAATTTCTTTATTATCAGATGCCTAATTTAAGAATATTTGCTCTCACAATTTTGTTTCATATCATAAAACATAAATAAATCCTACCCCATTCTATTTAGAAGTAATCTTGGATCATAATCTAACTTTTTTTCCTTAGTCACCTAAGATGAGATTTAAAATAATTTCTAGGAATAATCTCCTTTGGAAATTGGCTGGTTACTATTTGGAGATGTGATACAAGCACTTTATGGATAGTTTCTTTAGTATTAGCATAATCTACTAGTGAATATTGTGAACTTCTTAGAGAGTACCAAACTTCTGGATACCTTTGCAGTGTTGTCTTGTTCTTTTACAAATTCTTCCAAAAATTTATTAAGCAGATTGGACTTATATATAATTCAAGATATAGTTTTACAATATAAATTCAAATTGAAATCCTCTTTCTGGATGTTCAACCAATAATCTTTTCAAACAATACCATAAAAGATATATTTTTATGAAGTTCCAAAAAAATTATTTTTCTATATCAACAATAAAGCTAAATTGGATGTGATCTTCCTAAATATCACTGAAGTGCCATCAACTGATTGAGGATAACTGATGGTCGATGCACTCACATGCTTCATAAATGAAATTTAACAGTCAGTGATTTATGCGTAGATATAGATGAACACAAATGTCATGAATCTCATAATTCATGAGTGTCAAATCTATGGCTACAGAGGTAGAATTGAAGAAGTCAATAAAGCTACAAATGAATCTATCTTTTGGTTGGAATTTTTTCTAAGATTGCTTTATAATGTGTTGTAAATAGATATCTAAAAAAAAAAGTCCATATGGTAAATAATATAAAATAAAAAAAATAATGCAAAATGACTTAAAATTGAGAATTGAAAATATTCTAAGGTTTTAAACATAAAACAACTTATTGATACAGCTATACAAATCTTATACTTTAAATATGAAATCTGAATTGGAGAAATCACATGATGTTTCATTCTGATTTTCATATATATATATATATATCATAAATGAGAAATAAATTTAATCATTAGTACTGCAGACCCAAGCATTAATAACAGCAAGTGTGTAATATAAAATAAACAGGCTAATCTTTCATACGATAAATGTTTCGGCTATTAGTCAGCTTCATCAGGTATGTTAGATATCTAAACATCTCTATACCACATCAAAATAGGAGCCATGTCTTCTTATATAATTATATTCAAACCATGTTATATACATTAGAAAAGAAGCTCTTTTCTGGAGTAATGGTTAGCATATTTGCTTACCTTATTCCAGATATGGGACTTATATCCAGACTGGATAAAACTAGGAAATGTTTTCACGTTCTAATTGGACTTAGGATTTTCTCCTTCAGACAACCAGCCTACAGCCAACTCAAGCTTAGATATGACTTGTATCTAACCATGCATAAGTAAAGAACAAAGTACAGTTAAAACTCAAAACAATTAATCTATTGGTACTTATTAAGGTGCTACATGTCTGTTGGAGAAATTCTTTATTCTGAAATTTGGCTATAAAAGCTATTTTCCTTTTACTTATGTATCATAAAAGAAAAACAAGAATTTATTTTAGTTTTAAATGTCAATTCTTGGTTCATAGACTCAGCAAGATCAAAATTAAATTACATTAAAATTCAAATCCATAAAATTTGTTTGTTTTATAAAGTATTAAGTATGTCAAATTTTTACTTACCTCTCCTGGAAAAAATGGTGCTAATATGGACATACAAAGATACGAAGTAAAATTGATTAAAGCTAATGCTACAATAGTTAATTTTTGTTGTCTTGTTGTTGAAGAAAGAGGAAACTGTGGTGGATGAAGATTTGGGGCAGAGTAAGATCTACGTGGACCAAACCGACTTATGACTTCCAGAGGGGATTTACGATAAGTAGCGGATTCACTACACACAGACAGCCTAGCTAGAAGCTCACCCGATTGGCTAAAAGACATATTTATACTGGATAATGAGGCAGAAAATACCCTGAAAAAGAAAAGAGTACGTAATATTTAAAATATATACATATATATTTAAATGATGCAACATCAAAACATATATATATATATATGTTAAAACGAAGATTTGCACGGGTTAATATATATATTACTTTATCTAAAAATTTGCAATAGTTGACTATAATATTATAGGTTAATAAGAGTGATCAGGCTGATTATCTAAAATATCTTATCACTTTATGCAACCAGTTTTGATAATAAATCCTCATTAAACTTATTAAGGAAAATACTATCTGATTATTGCAAAACTTAAATCATGGATTTAGCCTATAGAAGTGCTAACTACTATATTACAAGTGAAAAGATAAAACATCCCATAACCACTCGTGAAGAAATAGGTAAAAAAGCAGTAGTAATCAGGGTTGCCAGTTGATGAGTGGTGAGCATTTGGATGATCCATCCTTGTTTTCCCCTTTACTTAAGAACAGCTAGATATTAGATATTCACTTACCAATCACTTTATATATATATATGTGTGTGTGTGTGTGTAAATGGTTGATTTTTAAACCAAACATTGCTGCTTCAAAGATCTTGGAAACATTTTATAGTGGACACGAGTTAAAACTAATATTAGTAATTTTAGTACATAATTTATGTGATATTTAATTATATATAATCTATTAATATACAAATTAAAAAGTGTATGAAACACTTGAACGAGAAGCTATAAAGATTTCACAAATTATTATACGCTAAGTGCTTTCAAGGCCATTTCCTTCATATTCATAGCTATTAACATTATTACATTTTCTCCTTCCGTAGAAATTTGTGTACACCTATGATCTTACATATGGCAATTTTTGTTGAAAAATCACTTAACCTCTTGCATGAGACAGGCAACTGTCAAACCTAACATCATTAGCCACTCAGAACAGTTGGGATCACTTCAACACGATACTGTCAGATTTGATTAAGAAAAATGTGTCTTATAAGGGATTAGTTGATTTTTCATCGAACAATGCCATATATAAAACAGTAAGTTTCTATAAATTTCTCTGAACATTTTTGTGAGGATGGAAATACAATAATGTACATAGATTGTTCTTTTTCATCTATATTAATTAGATACCCCTTCATTATGTTACATAATGTATTAATATTATTATTTATAGAAATATATGGCATTACGTGAAAGATAATGTAGCTTTTGTTAAGAGACTAAAAACCTGCATATTAATTACAGTGTTAATACATAATCATATCTGTATTATGAGCATTAATATGTTCTACTCCAGAGCCATCTCTAGTAAGCTTGAGAAACCAATCCCAATTATATCCCCAATCTAAGTTTCTTGCTTTAGGACTCATCAGAGAGGAGCATTCATTTTTTTTATGCATGTACATCAGGTGTTCATTGTTTATTCAAGATTACCACAAATGGCTCTAGAATGCAATAGAGTTGTTTACTGCTTCTGGAAGCATTATGTGATACTATTTTGCATACAATTATTGATATACCTATTCCATGGCTGCAAACCATTAATTTCCAATTACTGGAATGTTTTATATTCTGAAATATCTGTCATATAAAATTGTCATTCCTTTCTGATGTGTTGTATTCATTATCTATTAAGTTTACTGAAACTTTAATCTTTTTGGTAAATTTCTTAAAAAAATGTAGAATGTGTATTTACCATATTATATCCAGTGAAAAGCTTATAAGACACCGACCACCATTGTTAGATAAAAATTATTAGTTTAATGCCATTATTACTAGTGCCAGTAAATTGCATTCATCTAGTAGGTTGTAATACTGAAAACAATTTTCCAATTTAACCTACTTCTTATTACACTTATTCTGAAGTTGGACACTTACAATTTCCTTACACTTATAGCACTGACTTTTGCATTCACTATCCAAAGCTACCCATTAGAAAGATCCTTTTATCTAAATTAATAAAACACTTCTTAAATGCATAAAGAGCATAGAAAAAAAGAGATCTATTAAAAAAGAAAGATAAATATTCAGTCAAATGTTATTTTAACATGTGACACACAAATCCATCATAGTTTAAGTCAGATTAAGCTAATAAAAACAAGCCATTTCAATCACATGATATAATACTAGCATTGACTAAAGCTGTTAATTCATCACATGGTATACAATTCAACTAGAGCTTACTTTATTTATAAGCATGGATCAGAGAATGTAATGTAGGATAAGAATCTAAAGTTCTTTGATACTAATATTTGAAATGCAGACACTCTTCATATACCTGAGCCTAATTGTAAATACAGGGGATTTGAACTCAGATTTTCAAGCATCTTTCGATTATCCACACTATCTCATATCACTAATACACATGACCACACATGTGTAGAAAAGATCAATAATCGCCAATATACATTCTTTGATACAGGAAAAATGGATTTTGCAATTCAAAGTATGCAGAAATCAAAAGAAAATTAGAAAAAAAAATTACGGAAAAACTCTTATTCAAGAAAATGCAATATATTTTTTTTTTTCATTCAACTTCCACAGTACAGTAATTCTGATATTACAGAAACCAACTTCTAAAAAAAAAAAAAGTATTGTTATCAGGAATATTTATATATGTGAAGTTTCGACCAGATTGGAAACTGGATGAAAATTAAGTTTCAAGATTTTACCTGACTAGTCTAAAAAATAGAGCATGCTAAATAAGTGTACAACTTAGTTTTTGGTAATTTACCCAGGTTTGAACAACCTGACTTAGAGGATAATTAATTAATAGAAGTTCTGAGATAGGTTTATTACCAAAGGCCAATTTTCACACCACACTAATGAGTAATCATCAGATCCTATGGAAAAACAAGGATATGTCCCATATTAAGTTCCCTAATATGCAGTGGGAATGAATTAACCAGATAAGTTATATAGTAATAAGCACTTTGCTAATTCTCCTTTTATTCTGATCATGAAAGCAGTGGAGCAAATCAGTTACATTATAGTTTTTAAAATTCCAGCATATACTAAATGCAAAATGAATATTGATTGAATACACAAAGTGGCACACTTGGAGAAGGCATCATCAATTGTAATAAGGTCTGATTAAAATATTCCTTTGTTAAGATAAAAATATGTGGATCTTTAATAACGATATTAATTATTTAAGCTTTTCTGAACAACTTAATGCAGTAGTGCAGTGATAGACTTAATAAAGTTCCTGGACTAAAGTTCAACTGTCGATTCTGGCATTTGTAGTGTAAAGTTAATATTCACACCTGACCAAGAAGTAAAAATGATACTTGGAGAATATTTACATATTAAATTTAATTAGTACTAATCAGTGCATCACTACTAAAAAACATCACGATCAACTCAGCCTACATTTAACATATACTGCTAGAAGCAATCCCATACCATAAGCTCAAAGAATCAGTTAATAGTAATTGACAGTGTTACCATATTCATATCCTGGATTAATTTCTAGATTACGAACTTCACCAATTATTAATAAAAGAATGCGGTATAAAAATGGGGTTTCTCTTTAGAAAAATGATAAAAGTTATTCTCAAAATGTCCAAATCCACAAAATAACCAGATTAAATTTAATGTTGCATAGCAAGTAAATAAAGAAGGTATATTCTAATATTAAATGATCTCTGAAACCAGACTGATTTTTTTTTTTTTTAAGTGTCATAGCATCAGCCGAAACGCGAACCTGCAACCCGGGCAACTGCCTGCAAGTGCAAAGCAGTCGTGCTGACCTCTCGACCACCAATGCAAGACAATGAGCAATGATTATGTTTCCAGTTGCTTCTTTTCAAAGTCATATATGATCATCTGTTTATGACTCCCTCTCCCCCAAACAAATGTTATATTCATATTTCTGCTGAATTGGGTTCCTAATTTACCAATAGGTGATGTTTGTTGGTTTACACAATCTTACTTACCCAAAGAAGTTATAAGTTCCTATAGTTATTAAAATAGAAATGAAACCACTAAATTATATTGTTATCTATCTAGTTTATATATTAAATCAGATGTACCCAGCATATAAAGGCCGTGGGTTTTTTTTAATTGGTTGCTTTAATAAAAATGTTTTAAGATTTAATATAAATTAAACAAAACAACTTGTACTTGGTCTTTTTTGTATTATGGTTTATTAATGGCGAAATTATTTCTAGCAGGTCTAGAAGGCTATTGTTCCCGAACTTTGGAAAGACCATGATTTTTTTTTTAAATTGGTTGCTTTAACAAATGTTTTTTTAAGATGTAAGTAAATTAAACAAAATATTTTTTTAATATTATATAAATAAATGTGATAAATATACCTGGTTATTTTTGCATTATGATTTATTAATGGCCTATAATTTTTCAAAGTCTATATAAATATCACTATATATATATAACATTCAATTTTAGTAATTGTTTTGTAACCTGATTATTACTCTGTGAATTTGATATATAAATGTGAGAAATTCATAATTAAAAAAAATAAATTATTTTTTTTATTTTCCAATTGTAAATTTGATAGCAGGACAAACGTAATTGTTTTTTTTAAATTGGTTTGACACGTGACAGCCTTATGAACAAACATCCATTCAACAATCAGACAACAGAGAAAATAAGTTGGCTTGCATTTAAAACACAGGCATTTTCAGGCTATTTAGCTTTATAATAATAATAATAATAAAAAGTAAAAGATATTTGTTGGATATGATAGCAATTCCAGATGTTGCCTTACTGATAAAGACCATGTTATGTCCACCCGTTATAAGACCCGCTGGCAAACAATCTATGCAGTAAGCTAACTTTCCCCTGCCTATATATGCATACAATAGTTATAATCACAAAGACTAATGCTGGTAGAATAAGAAAAGCAGTATTGTTATGTATGTGTATAATTAAAATACACATACACACAAAATAATAATAGTAAATATTGTAAATGGGGGTTTAATATTTACTATTATTACTTTGTGTGTATGTGTATTTTAATTATACACATACATAACAGACAACAAACTAGAAACTAAACTAGATATAGTGAAATAAAGGCACTGGTTAGTTCTAGCATTCAGTCTCCACAGATTAATCAATCTTAGGGTAAATAACTCTGTGGTAGTCTGGACAGAAGTCTCTTAACAACACTTCTTAACTTACGTATACAAGTGTATAATGTGTGTCCACATTCAAAAATACATACTTTATTTCATGAAAATTTAATACCATATTCACCCAGGAACATACACTTTAAAAGTACTTAATCCATTCTATTATTCTATGCAAGAGTTATTTATGCAAGTAAAAGCAATAAGTAATCCCATACAATAAAGTCAACTACAACCCTACTGGAAAATATTACATTGCACTGATCTATTTATCAGCCATTTTTATTCTTTTACATTATTCAAGTTAATGATTTGAAAATTTGAATATCCTTAAAAATTTGAATCCAAACTAATTTGTAGATATAGTTCTATAAGTCTAACATTAAATCATCTTCACTACATATTTTAATATTCTCAGTTACAAACTATACAAGCTAACTTTGGAAAAAGAATAATACAGTATATCCTATACCAGATAAAGCATCATGATTTTCCTGCTGACATTTTAGCATTTGCATTGGCAACAATAATCCATTCTATAACTACTGCATCTATGCAAGCATGATACTTAATTCAAGACTTTTAAAAAAGTAAACGGAAACATTTATTGAAATTACGAGAACGAAGACTGGTCAAATGGCACAGGGAATATATCAAGAAGAAAAAAAAATCAGTTCTTAACAATAAATAATCTAATAAGTAATCTTCAAAGTATGAAAAAAAAATGTCAATACCTGTCACCTGCCAAGCTTGTTTAAATGCAGAATGAATAGGATTTGAGCTTCGATGGCAACCACCCTAAATATAACAATCAATATAAAGTCAATTGTCTGTTCTTTCAAATGATTTAGCAAAATTAAGTCATAAAAAAATTATTTTTATTAAGAACATAAACCATTATAAAGGTGAGAAGATTGAATCCTGTCCATTAAAGTTTGAGGAATTGCTATCTTAATATAAACTGAGCAGTGATTGTATATATGTATGGGAGATTATGATCTGGCCCAACTAATGAGTGCTGGTTCTGTATTAAATATGTATATTAGAGATCATATATCTTTTGCATGCATGTGGTCATGTATATTGGTTGCTTAAGATGGAGTTGAGAATGAATAGACAAAAATTCTGAGTTCAAATTCCTCTAATTATTAATATAAGAAACATTCAGTATAAACAAATTACATGCTGCCTTAGAATTATATTTTATCTTAATAGTAAGATGGCAGCCATCATCTGACAGATGAAGAATTTGCCGGGCCAAACTTTTCAAGTTCACATGGTCAAATTTATAATAAAACATTAGTCTGATTATTTGACCATCTCACAAGAGGTGCAAGATGATGCACTTTTTATATAAACCAAAATAAATCTTTTACATCATAGTAATAGAGACCATTTTAATCTTATGTAAAATAATAATTATTTCTAAGGTAAAAAAGACTATCCAAAAATAACAGCTACAAACTTTAAAGATAAAAATTATGATCCATAATGTAATCTAAAGATTATAATGCACTTGTATTTAAATTTGCATTAGGAGTAGTAAACTGTTTATTCTACTCCAGAGCCAACTACTGCAGACAGGCAGAATTAACTAATATTGAATTTAAATTAATGCAATCCAAGACTTTGAATTTTGTATCATGACTGCACCAATGGAAACAACAGAGACTTTAGGTCATTCCTTTTAAACAGAGCAACACAAGTGGATGGGTGTTCTAATGCAATGTTCCCCATTGACAAAGACCATAGCAAAAACCTAGTTTGGAGATTTTATTGATCTACCGACTGGTGTCAAAATATAATTCTAATAAAAATAATAGAATGGATGTTCATTCTTAATACAAATAGCATCTTTACTAATTCTGATTATATATAAGCTAAACACTAAATCACATAGAAGTCATTCACACCAAACAAAATAGAATAGAATACCAGCTTCAGGTTTAATCGTGAAGATTATAGAATGCAAGCTACAGGATTTAATAGTAAAGGCTACAAATTATAACTTACAGGTTTAATAGTAAAGACTATATATAGAATATAAGCTACAGGTTTAATAATAATGATTATATAAAAAAAAAAACAAATATAGCCCTGTCAAGATGCCTAATACCTAAATGATAAAAGGGCAGAGACTGATAGCAATATGTGTCAGACATCAGAATTGTGATATTGATGACAGTTTTGAAAAGCTTTGAAGCATAGCAGTTAGCATATTTGCTTTCATGCCGATGACTTGAGATTCAAACATGGGCTTAATTAAAAAAATTTGGATTACAAACAGGCTTGAGTTTCTTTCAAGGAGTTATCCAACTAACTATTTAAAATTGGTCAGTAAATGAATCTAGGCTTAGAATAAATAAGGATAGAAATAGGGTAAAACTTTCATCACTCAACAGCTGGAAAGAGTGACTGATAATGATTTCTCTTTCACTGATAATCTTGTGAAAGACATTCGTAAAGGTATTTTTACCCTGGTACATATTATTTAAATGCCATTTAAACCTTCTAATAATATTTATAAATACAGTAATGGAAGTAAGCGATAGATATAAAATATTTAAAACATCATTTATAGAACAAATATGTTTATTTCAAACAAGGCAAAACTCTCCATACAGTAGTGCCACTCTGTGCCAACCAGAGTAATCAATGGATGACAGAAGGCTTGTGCATAAAATCCCTATCTAATGCCTTCTGGCAACCATTGATTACTCTGGTTGGCACAGGGTGGCACAACTGTATGGAGTTTTGCCTTGTTTAATAACAATTGTGCGTTAGTATAAGAGATTTTTTTTTTTTTTTTTTTTTTTTTTTTTTTTTTTTTTTTTTTTTTTTTTTTTTTTTTTTTTTTTTTTTTTTTTTTTTTTTTTTTTTTTTTTTTTTTTTTTTTTTTTTTTTTTTTTTTTTTTTTTTTTTTTTTTTATTTTTTAAAACATCCAAAAAAAAAAAAAAAAAAAAATTTTTATTTTTTCAATTTAATTTTTTTTTATTTTTCAAAAAATATATTTTAATCAATCTAATTAACTTAATCATTAACATTTAAAATATTATAAATATACATAATAACAAATTTTATAATAATATTAATTAATAAAATAATTTTTAATAATTATAAGTAAAAAAAATTGTTATAATATTTTTTTATATTTTTTTTTTTTTTTTTCCTCTATTTTACTTATTTTTTGTATCCCCCCCACCCACCCCCCCCCACCCCCCCGCGCCCCCCCCCCCCCCCAACCACCCGCCACGGGGGGAGTTAAGATAGTGATCATGTGCTGTTTATTTCAATATATCTAAATCCTATTCAAGCTATAACCTTTCCATTAAATAAAATAATTGATTGTTTAGGAGGATATGTGGTGTTCCTAGAGATAGAAATAACAGGGTGAGCTTTGATTCAAAAACTTTAAGCTCTTAAGTTCACCAGTCTTCCATTGTGTTAAACAACATGGGAACTACGATATAATGGTCAATGCTAAATTGATTATTTAATTATACTGAATGAAGAGAATCTTTATGGAATTTTACTCATTGAAAATGGCAACTGTTGATTATTTTCAATATCACACTGTTAGTAGCATTTCAAATCTTGGTAAAGCTTTACACTTTTAGGAATCACCATTTTTTTTTTAGAAAAATATTTACTCAATCAAATTTTTTCACATAAAAGTACAATAAACAAGAAAATGATACACAATGGTCTAACTCAGGGGTGGGCAATTGTTTTGGCTTGGGGCCGCATAGAGTGGCGGAGGGCTGCATTGGGGCCACATTGTGGAAGCAAGATTAGTGGAGGGCCGCACCTTTTTTCACGACACAATAAACACACTGCTTTATTCCCTGTATTCCCAAAGAAATGTCCATTCTTCATTAAACACATAACATTTATCACCAATTTTACATTTTTTAGGAGAGTTCATGGTTTCACTAAAGTTGGAAATGTATATGCTAATGCAAAGACAAAATTGAAATTAACCAAATCAACTGGAAAAGCACTGCACATTGTATCTACACTGTGTATTGATGTGGCCATCCTGGTGGAAAGTATGAGATGAATTTTCGGTCATGCATGGGAAGGAAATCTCAGTTCAAGGCAGATTTTTCTGATTGTCTTGGCGGGCTGCATAAAACCTCTTAGCGAGCCGCATGTGGCCCTCGGGCTGCTATTTGCCCACCCCTGGTCTAACTGAACAAAAAGTTATACACATACTTATTATGTTTAATTATGAAAAAAAATCTTTTCTGTTATTGAAATAATATTGTATTAGAAGTAGTAATGAACGTTATTATTAGAAGTAGTAATGAACGTTATTACTCTACACCAGAGCCATCTAGTGCAATCATTGTGGCAACCAAATCTCCAGACTAATTTTGAACTATTGATTTTCATCAGTGAAGAACAATAGATTTACACATATATCTAGCAGTCGATTTTACTTCTTCAATAGTATCCAAGTTAAGTGGATGAATTCAAATCCTCTTTGTCTATGTTAATACAGATTTGCACATAAGTGTACTAATAAAAGGACTGAACTAAAATATACAGTTATAGGCTATCTTAAGTTCAAAATTTTTTAGATATTTGAATCTTCAAGTCAAATATATATAAAAAATAAAAATTACTGCAGATTCTGTGATTGTGCAATTCCTCTGATGAAGGCTAAAACTGCAAACTAATCTGAGGATTTGGCTGGCCCCACCATCTATTGCTTATTGAAGGATCTAGAATAGTGAAATAAAATGATTACTCCTAAAGAAATATTGAAAGTAAGTTGAGATGGTTGTGTAATATTTGGTTTGATAATAATTTACTGTATTAGAAGAGATATTCTATAAAATCCTGTATGTAATCTCTATTTTATTATAATACAAAAAAATGTGAAAGTAGGATTATAAATGAAATTTGTCAAAAAAAAAGTCAATGATGTATACATAAGTTCTCTGTTTATTTGGATTTTACATATTCTATGTTCTCTATGAGATAACACAATGTTATATCCCATTACAATCTCCGAGTAGTCCTTGTATCCAATTGTAAATATGTATTTGGTCAGTGCATTCTCCAGATTTCACACCCATATAGAGTTGTGATTGGATGATGCCAATCAACATAATACTGAATGTTGTTAATGCCATGGAATTGTGGAACCACATTTAACATTGAATGAAAATACCATTTCCAAGAGATCATTATCATTTCACAAATCAAGTATCTTTAGTTCATATGTATCAAGTTTACAACTCCCCAAAGAATGCCATAGTAGTCAAAGAAATATAATTTTGTGGTATTTATCTGATATACCATAACCCTTTCCAAGTACTACATATATACATAAAAGGGATTTAAAAAGGGAGATAATAAATCGATCTACCACTACCACAACCTATTTCTTTCAGGTACAGACCTAAAATCAACCCAGATAATCATTCAATATTGATCAGTAAATGAATACCTAACTATTTTTAGTTAAAGAGTAAAATAAGGATGAAAAATTGCTCAAATTATCACTATTCTTAAATTTCCAAGTCTAGTGAATAATAGCTACTCAGTCACTCTCCCCTATGAGAGGTTGTTGGAGAAGATTTTGCCCTGTGAGGACTTTTTGAACCTTCTTTCACTTTATATATATACACACACACACATAAATAAAGACATAAATGGGATTAATTCCATGTCATAACTAAAGAAATAAGTTAGCACAGTTATTCCAAGTTATCAAAGCTAAATTAATTTGCTTTAATGCAGCAACTTTTTGGTCTTAAGTTCACTTAGAAACAAAAGGAGAGCCTTTTTCATTTCTAACACAAGGTTTTATATAAATTTAAAACCAGGAATATATTTTTATAAGCATGAAAAATTAGAAGAATTTCATCTTCTCTTTATATTCTATAAATATTATTTCATCTCATATGGAGAGCTATGTATGTGAAATATTTTTATTGTTTAATTATGATGAAAACAAATGAATGTAGGGTTAATTCCATGAAATAAGAAGAAAAATAAGTTAGCACTCATGTTTCTAAGGTAATAATCAATTACTATTGATAGCCACTAAAATATCACCTGACTCCACATCAAATGATTCCAGCTTACTGAAATAGACACGTTGTTTCATGCGTATATATTTTTAAAATTTATTTTCCCTTCCCATCTAAAACGATATTATAAAATCAAAATATTTAAATTTAAAAGAAAAAGATCATTATTTTAAATAACAATTAAAATGAGAACATATAAATCTTTACCATTGATTTTTATAGTTTTCAAATCAAAAATTAAGTAAATGTTAAACATTTAAAAAAAACTTGCATCTTAAAAATATTATATTTGTAGAGCTGAATAGTTGTGAATTTCAAAATAGAAAGCTATAATTCTTGCTGTAAGCAAAGAAAGTGATTAAATTTGGAAAACAAGACATATAAGAGACTAATTCCTAATCTGTTTCCGCTCAAACTAAAATGCCCAATGACTGAGGAGAGAAAAACACACAGTCTTAAACGAAAGCACCATCTCCAATCAGATTACTGTGAGTCATGCAAGATCAATCCAAAGACTTGGTGATAAAGATATAAATAGTGGAGCAGGCAGTCAAAGGGGGATTAGTAGTATTATTATTAGTGCTAACTATCATTGGAATAATTGTATTCACTGCTACACAGCTCGTCTCACTTTAGAAGTCCAGTAATACCAAGTTTGAAACCTGTAGTTGCTGGATGTTGAAGAAGAAAATTATTAACATAGAAAGCACAAGGATGGGTGGCTAGAAAATAATAGCTTTCTCTCTGTCTGCATCATGAATCTCCAAGTCAAGCCTGGGTGAATATCAATTGAAATTAAATATGCCATTCAGCCTCAATAAACAAACTGCTTTTTTGTAATAGTGACCTGTAATGGAGGAACACCCCAGATGAAAACTGAATTTTATATAATATTGGAAATACTTAAAAATAAAAAAATATATAATAAAATGAAACGTGTTTATATAGTAGAAAGGTTAATTGCCATCATGTATTGGAAAGGCAAAATAAAAGGTGATAATAATTATAATCATGTTCATTACTTTTTATAAATTGAATAAATGCTGATTTGAAACTAAATTCTATAACAAAAGTATAATAAATCCTTGTCCACTGATAAATATGCTTCATAGAAGATAAATATTCCATGATTTAAATATATACATGTATACATGATTTCCAAATAAAACAAATAAGTAGTAATATTACCTGGACGAATTAGAAATGCTTGGGTGTGTAATATATGTCTATACCTGAATAAATATTAAATGCTTGCATATAATAGAGATCTATACCTGAAGAAATTATAAATGCTTATAATTAAAATACATCTATATCTGGATAAATTACAAATGTTGATATATAAAATATGTTTATACCTGGAAGAATTAGAAATGCTGAGATATAATAGACATTTATACCTGATGGGATTATAAATGCTTGTAATTAAAATACATCTATATCTGGATGAATTACAAATGCTGATATACAAAATATGTTTATACCTGGAAGAATTAAAAATGCTGAGATGTAATAGACATCTATACCTGAAGGGATTATAAATGCTTATAATTAAAATACATCTATATCTGAATGAATTATAGGTGCTGATATACAAAATATGTTTATACCTGGAAGAATTAGAAATGCTGAGATATAATATATATCTATACCTGAAGGAATTATAAATGCTTATAATTAAAATACATCTGTACCTGGATCAGAATAATATTCTATACAAGGGTCATAACTCAAGGATTAATGGATACACCAGATAAATATATCATCAATGATGAATAAGTGAGCCATCTAACCTAGGAATATATATGCACATACAGGAAAATGGAATCCCAAAGATGAACTATGTCAAACATGAAATAGTAATAAACTTTTGTTGGGTTATTATCCAAATATTGATATATCCAAAATAACCACGGAGGACTTATGATCCAAACATTATTATGAAAATAAATATTGTTAAAATAAATTTATTGTTATGTAAAAGTAATCCAGTTGTTCAGTTTCATTTAGCATCACTTGTCATTCATTGCACTTGTTCACAAGAATCTCATGCCTCCGGAGCTATGTTCGGCATAACCAGACCTGGGTAAGTAATGGTGAGGTAAGCTGGAACTCTAGTGGCACCATTTGGGAAACTAAACAAACAAATTTTCTAGATGTTTCCAATCTCTTTAATGCTACATCCTCTGGTGAGCAGTAAATATTGTTGTAGGAGGGTGGGTTAGGTAAATATTGGGTAAAGCCAATCTTTATTCCCTTCCTACAATATGCTCACCAGGAAATAGTTCAACTGTATATTTAGGTGGACAAAGGCGGTAATCCTTCTAAACACTTTCCTTCTTCCTTTCCTTTATTTCTGCTATCTTCATATACAATATTGCAATTCAAATAATTCTTCTTACACTTTTGTCAGCAAAAACTCTTTTTTATTATTATTGTTACAGTTTTGACTATACCTTGTAGTCTTCATCAGATCTACAAAATTCAAATACATATAACAATACAACCATTACATAATACATTTCATATTTTATACAAATTTATCAATTTTAAAAATTATTAAACTTCTATTAACTTCTTAAAAATCTTTAATACATATTATATCTCTTATATACAATTACTTTTCTAATTTTTAATTATTAATTACTCTTTCCTATCTTCCTTTTATTTTAATATCCCTAATATTTTATTTTATACATATTATCTTTTATACATATATTTTATATATCATTCACTAACCTTACTTTTTTTACTACTCCAATTTTATTACCCTTATCAGTATTAATATATCATTTTTTATTCTTCTTAACTTTTAATTTTTATCTATTCTTACTTAATACATTTTTTACCTTATTATTATCTCAATTATTTTACATAAATATTACCTTATTCTCTTCTTCTACTTTTCTCTATTCTCCATTTTCTACTAGTAATTTAACTTCCTTTTAACCTCCCTTTTATATTCCCTACCCCATAGCTATCTCTATTATCTATTTTTATAACTACTTTCATATATTATCCTTATCTTAATAGGGATGGGGAGGGATAAGAATAGCGATAATATAAGAAAAAGGGAAAGAAATTAGGGGTGGGGTAAAAATGGTTAAGGATAATATATGAAAGTAGTTATGAAAATAGATAATAGAGGGAGCTATGGGATAGGGAATATGAATGAGAAGTTAAAAGGAAGTTAAATTACTAGTAGAAAATGGAGAATAGAGAAAAGTAGAAGAAAAGAATAAGGTAAAATTTATGTATAATAATTGAGATAATAATAAGGTAAAAAATGTGTTCAGTAAGAATAGATAAAAATTAAAAGATAAGAAGAATAAAAAATGATATATTAATAGTGATAAGGATAATAAAATTGGGGTAGTAAAAAAGGTAAGGTTAGTATATGATGTATAAAATATTATATGTATAAAAGATAATATGTATAAAATAAAATATTAGGGATATTAGAATAAAAGGAAGATAAGAAAGAGTAATTAATAATTAAAAATTAGAAAAGTAATTGTATATAAGAGATATATGTATTAAAGATTTTTAAGAAGTTAATAGAAATTTAATAATTTTGAGAATTGATAAATTTGAATTTTGTAGATCTGATGACGACTACAAGGTACAATCGAAACTGTAATAATAATAAAAAGTTCTTGCTGAAAAAAATGTAAGAAGAATTATTTGAATTGCAATATTATATATTACATATAGCTGTTATAGCAGCACAATTTTTCACAACTCCAATACCATTAATTGTAATAGTAAGTAATAATAGATGCCAGAGATTAATTTTTATTAAATCTCTATCCTGAGGTGTCCCATAGCTTTCATTAGCAAGGAACTTTGGACCTTGGACTAGTGCTCCTGAACCATTAAGATCTAATGTACTCTCCTTCCAGCATCCATCATTTACCTCTCTGTTATACTATCAAACTATCAGCCCAAATCATGTGATATTTTATTGGTTTATACCAAATTTCTGACCATAGAATAGAAATGCCTATAGTTATTAAAAAATTAAGAACATTATAATATATATAAAGTGAACTGGTTTCATATTTATATGGCTATACAAGCAAGTTAGCTTTGACTGAAAACATTTGTTTTTTAGTTTGGGCTAATAGATTGATAGTATAACAGAAAGGTTAATGATAGGTGCTGGAAGGAGAGTGTTGAGTGCATTAGATCTTAAAGGTCCAGGCGCATTGGCCCAAGATTCAAAGTTCCTCAATGATGAAAGCCATAAGCTTGAAATTGGCCTGGGAATACAAGATAGACTAAACAACAATAGTGGATTTAATCATTATTAACTGGTATCTATTAATCTTTACTAAAGCTTGTAATAAAATTACCTACTATTGGCAGACCTTAAGCTAAACTAATTTGCTCTAGTAGTAGTGTTGGATTTCATTCCTTGACAGAAGTAATTTAATATTAACTGAAAGTAATGAAACAAGTTGTGCATAAAAGAATTCTCATTCATCACAACTCTCATAGACCCATTAGCCCTGACAGACAGAAAATGATATATACCCCCCCCCTCCGTTAATAAACCTGTTTTTAAAAGATTTATAACAATTTATTTCATTTTGTATGCAATATGGACATTTCTTCCAGCCAAGGACTTCTACATCATATGTCCTAAGTCTTGTTTTAAATTTAATCATGAAAACTTTTGCTATATGTGTATATAACTAATCAAGTTTTACTCCAGCCTATATTTGGGCAAAGAACTTGACATATAGACACACACATTTATTTACAGTGCACTGTCAATTAAAATTAATAGTGCAAATACAAAACTGATAAATATTTCCTCAATCAAGGACCCCCACATAGGATGCCCCAAATCCTGTTTTAAGTTTAATCTTAAAAATCTTTGTTTTATATATATATTGTACATAGTGACAATAATCAAATGTTATTCCATTTTATCTTTGGGCAAAGATCTTGACATTAATATAAAAATATATATGAACACTAAGTATATATATAGTAGTGCATTTTGAATAAAAAATTTAAGTAGAAATTCAAAACGAATGTAATGTTCTGATTACTTATCAAGCACACAGGAAATCTGTGATTAGAAAAAGAAAGAAAGGGTCAACTTTTCTCACATGCATCTTAAATATTTGTATAATAGCCATACGATGTAGTTTTTGACTATAGAGGACCCATCTTATCTTTAACCAAAATTCTTATTTACATAGATCAATTTGAAGCATCTTGATCTGAGATCATGAAGATATTACTCTCTTCACATTTAAATCCACTATTTCCTTTCACAAATTAATTTTTATGCAAAATCTTGCAATTTACGAATTCATATTAAGATCTTTTTAATGGAAATATAGAAATTAATGTAATGTTCTGATTATAATAATCTTAAGATTAACTTGTTGTAAATCACAAGATTTCACGTAAAAGTTAATTTGTGAAAGGAAATAGTGGATTTAAATGCTCTCAAATCAAAATGCTTCAGATTGGCATATATAAATAAGAATTTAGGTTAAAGTTATGGCTGCTTCTATTTTTATAAAGTCCTTATCTTGTGTTGAGGCTTGAGAAATCCCTCTGCACTCAAAAACTACATCGTTTGGCTATTATAGAAATGTTTAAGGTGCATGTGAAAAAGTTAAAGGCTTCTTTTTTCTAAATACAAAACTAATAAAGTTCTCCATTATATCAACATATAAATATAGGATATCCATATTTCCACTAGACCTAACTGAGACACAATATCAAAACAAAACAAAACATCGAAGATAACTATATTTCAATATGAAATAAAAAAAATCACAAGACATATCACATTTACATTACTAATAACATACTCATTTCGTAATACAAACAAACACACAAAAATAATTGTTTGTATAGATATATTATCTATCAAAACAAAATCACAATTTAAATCACTTATTAATGGTGAGTCATTTTATCTTGGGAAAATTACTGATTAACCAATCAAAAAAATAAAACTAATACAAATCCGGGAAAGCTGAGAAATATGGACACCTTACACACACACACAAAGTAAATAATCTATAAATTGTTTTCAATTGTTGGCAACCTCATGAACAATATAACACAAAGTATGATCCTATAATTTATTTTTATACAATATTAAATTTATAAATTGTTTATTCCATATCATAAGTAGCTACTATATATTATAACACCCCCCCCCACACTCGATACTGATCCTACATATTATATGAGCAAATGCCCAGGGCACCAATTCTATTAATGAAATAGAATAAGTTAACAATTATATATTGCTTTGAATTAATATTGAGACTCTTCTACTTTTGTCTGACTTATAGCTTAGCTCAGTGGAGGGTTATAGAAAGTTAAGAATATACAGAATGTAAATAAATAAAGGAAGAAATACTATTGATGATTAAAATAAGATACATGCTTCATTTGTTAATCAATCAAATGATAGAAATCCATAAAGTTTTATTTATTCAAGCTAATAAACTATAATTTGCATTTGATTTCTTCCATCATCTAAATACACTCATAGATTAACTACAATACAGCTTTAAAATAAACATATGATATTGAATAACTCCACTATTTAGCACATTTTAATCTAAATTGCTAAATCAATACTAATTTGGAACTAGGAAATCAGATCTCAGGAAATCTTTAATACGATTTGATTAAAAAAATTCTATTACTCAATAACTTATAACTATTGTAATAAAAAAATAATAATACTGGAATGAATTGGGTGATGTTTCACTGGACTAGCAATTAAATAATGAAGGAAATAGGGTACCTTTTAATCTCACCTCATTGTCTAAATAATAACTAAAGTATGCAACCTTCTTCATAAGTTTATCAAATGGGAAAGTATTTCACATAATGTTTGGATCAAGAAAACAATATTATCAGATTTCAGTATATTTATTATCAAATTTACAAAATAGTGCATTTATGTTGTAATAAATATGTAGAATGTGGAAACTAGGATACGAATGCATATAAGAACAACTGCAGACAAAGTTTTAAATAATAAATAAAGCATTTATTTACATTTGCAATTGAAATAGATATAATTTGCTCACATTGGGACGATTTGTCTTAATCCTTAAATTTACATATACATTTATTAATCTGGGTTTGATATATTTTTTTGTTACACTTTTTTATCATTTATTGAGTAGACGTTTACAAGACATGAATTAACAAATACAATAATACCCTCATATTCTAACTTCGAATATATTTGGGCTGTTAACTCTAACATTTTTTTTATTATTAGCAAACAACATTGGGTAAATTAAATATCATATTCTGGGCACAAATATACAAGTTGGAGAGGTCACAATATCAATTATTAAGATAAAACAAATTAATAAATTTGGCTGTCAAGAGAGTAACCTTAAATAGCTCAATCGAATAATTCCTTTAAATATCTATACTTTTCATGCATTCAAAATAAAAGTAATCATTCTGATGATATGATGATTTAAAGTTTGTGGTAAATTATGATGATATAATTCAAGATATTTAATTCCCAGCATATAAATTTAACAGTATATTTTCATGCCTGCATTACGTGTGTGTCGCATCTTATGCTATAACCAAGCCAAAAATCAATATATTTACATCTTGTTAGTTTACTTATGAATTACTAAATAAGTATTATAATTCGGACAATGCTATAGACCAACCAACAAATATAACACTATTTCTGCTTTAATATTACATAAAGAATTTAATCTTACCATTTATTAATCTGCCAACTACATTACATATAGCCATGGTTCTATGATAACACAAAAATAAACATTCAAGAAAAATTTAAGCACATGAGGAATAAACAAGCTTCTTGGTTAACAAATCTAATGACAAATAATGAATCCTCACCTAACTTTGAGGTAAACTATTGGTGTGAAATTCAGTCTCACCACCAGAACAAAAGGGGCATAAACTACTCAGCTTCATAAAATATCATTTTTATAATGCATACATACGCAATCTAGGAATATACTTCACTCATGGCAAATACTTAGATATACTAAGGGAGAGAGTTCTCCATTCCAATCTACATAGAACATATCACAAATAACTTTTTCATAGCTATTCTATACATTTCTTTCTATACATTGAAAAATAAATATACATACACAGGTAGGATACTATTTCTACCAATTCTTTTAGCATACAGCATTATCCGAAATTAACAGAAAGAAAAACAGTCATAAAACTGAATATTTACTAATTATATGAAATAAATACATAAGACAGACACACATACATATAAATGAGATGAAATAAACTCAAATTATATAATACGCAAATATTATGGTAAAGTAAATGACAAACTAAAAATAAAACTTTTAGTTTGTGACAAATTATTAGCTGTTTTAAAATTTTTAAATGACAGTAGTTATTGTCAATGAATTTCACGGTTCCTGATAACAATATTTATCTTTCATACATTAATCATTCTCTCAGCGAATTTATTCATTTTGAGACATTTAATAAATAAAAAGAAAAATATACTTCTCTTCAATAAAGCACCCAAACGTATATATAACTTACATAAGAAATTCTATTTAAAATAATAATCATTTACCAGTGTATTGCGACTTGCAACACACTATCTGAGAAGTTCTTGAAGTAAAAGAAATAACATAAATTAAATAAGCAAATACATAAATAATAAATGTCTATCTATCTATGGTATATCAATTGCAACAAACAAAAAAAAAAGTCACTCTTCTTTCAACTTAAAAAAAAAAATTCACTTGTAAAGTTTTAAACATAAAGTTTGCTGAATGACATGAAGACAGGGATGATGATTCCAAATGAGTACGTGTTACTAAACATAAAGACAAGTTCCTATAGGATAGACATTCACAATTTAGATTTAATTCAGCAATCTCCAATGTTCTTAGCAATAGCTAATTGAGCTCACTAATATAGCACACGCAGTAATAAATTTTTATATAATGATGGAGATATAGATATATAATTTCAGCTATTTATTCCTTTTATATTTATCATTTAATTAATTCTGGAAATATTTTAATTTAACAGTAACTTTAGCAGGTTTCCAAAAAATAAACATCAGCTTCCCATAAACTTCATAAGCTAGCACGAATATAATTATTTTGGCCCATTGCTAATTAATCATTTATGTAAAATCTACAATACTTTAAGGTATGATATTTTTACAATAAGTCCACATACCGAGGAGAACAAAAAATATACAATATTAATGTCCTTCTACTTGACTTAAATATGTACATATTAAATAAACACTAGGAATTAGTTAATTATTTGTAAGCCATGCATTCACTTCTTGAATAAAATAGTTTATAAGCATGAATTATCATGTAGTAGTTTAACATATAGCAAAATAAATTATATACACATCCTCTCATTTTAGACTTAACCTTTATATAATTAGAAGAGAATTGAAATGGAGAGTCTATGGTAGGTTTTGTTAAGCAGTCCTGCATAAATTCCTTAAAAGATTAGAAAGTTCATGCAATTTCATTTTTTCCTTAATAATAATAAAAGACACAGGCAAAAGAAGTAAATTAAAATTATCAGCATATAAATACATTTTAAAAACGAGTGTTAATTTAACATTTAACTGAGTGGAGAAAATGAAGAAAATATATCTTTTGTATAATTTAGACTAATATCCTTCCTTAAAGCTGTCTGGTAGCTGGAATTCCTACACTGAATTTTATAAAGAAAATAATGTTTAAAATTTTACACTTTTAGAATAAATAATTTAATGAATGAATAATCACTGAATTTCTATTACTAACTATCACTTAAATACATTTCTTTTCCATCTATCAAGAGGTCATCTTATCCTCCAGAGGTTAGCTCCACCCTTTGCACTCGATTAATTAGAGAACAAATATTCAAGAAATCTTTTCTTGAAAAAAAAAGTCATTTTGATTTTCTAAATTAAATCAAATCAAATGATAAAAAAAATAACTTTTTACACTTTTGAGATAAATAAATATTAATTAATCAGTAAAATAAAGTAGTTGATAACACAATTTAATTTGTCAAATAATTCACCAAAATCCAGATATTCATTATTCACTCAAAATATATTTACATTTGTTATTAGAAATATTTACTGTAATTTTAAATGTTTTATTGTAGAATGTAAAATTTTATATTGTAATTAAATATAAAAATGAAATTGAAAAATATAAACATACATGCATACACACATGCTGCTATATGAATACTAAATTATCCTACTAACATATGACTGATAAGGATATGAGTTAAACATATTTTACTGATTATATTACTTATACATGGATGGGTGTGCCAATGAATAAACAGATTAGAAAACCATCTAAACAAACACCAACCACAATTCTACAAATAAATAAAACAAATTTACATCAACTTAACTTGCATATCAACAATTTCTGTAATAATCCACCCCCCTTTCTTGCATTAAATACTTCATCAAATATAATAATAGTACTAAATGCTTATAAAACTCCCAACTAACATTCATAAGCAACTCTCACATAAGGTTTTAGACCATTAACAAAAAAGTTTTAAAATTTTAGCGCTATTTCACTTTTTTTTTTTTTTAAGTTAAATGCAGTTATTCACCACTGACACAGTATTACTTTAATTACTTGTGCCCATTCAGAAGGTCACAATATATATATATATAATCCTTAAATAATATAAAATTCATTCAAAACTATTTGTTAATGAGCATAGCTCAAGACATTAGAAAAATGTAAATAATTCACATACTACATTTCAATTGAACTGTTATTATTGTTCTTATTTATCCAAACATTCAAATTAACAGCATCACTTTTTAATAACATGCATATATTCAATATACATTAAAAGCAAAAAAAGTTTATAACATGCATATATTCAATATATGTTAAAACCAAAAAAGTTTATATAGAAACAACTGTCATATTAAAACAAAAAAGTTTCTTTGGACAATGTACTCTGTCTAATAGAGCATTATTATATTCATTCTTTAAATCTAAAATTATTAATATTTTTTTGATCCAGATATATATTTTAATTTCACCTTAAAGATTAAATATATCTATTAAACATCAATACACGATGGAAATGTAATGGATAAAATTAATCATAAAATTAAACTTGAATAAAATGCTTTTGGTTGAACTAACTATTAAAAGGAAATATGTCTATGTATTTAAAAAAGAAATGTGTATCTCACTAACTCTTTCTTACATAACTGAAACTTGGTCACTTAACACCACTTAAGGAAGTATGGATATATATATATTAGGAATAAAAAGAAATCGAAGGTAAAAATACATGGACTAAAAAAACAGATAGGTATCATTCATTTCATTGAAAAAATAAAGAAAATGAAACTGAAATGGAGCTGAGCTGGACATACTGCTAAAAGAGATAATGGATGGCCAGTTAATGTTTTAAATCAGATCCCAAAAGATTGTAAAAAACTTACGAGACTATAGATGAGATGAAATAAGAAAGTTTGCTGCAGAAAAGATAAGTTTGAGAGATATTTGATTAAATTTGGGGGAGATCTTCACCCTTCAATAGATAGATGATGGTTAAAAATGAGGGTGAAAGTGATGTGATGCACTGTGATCTTATTTAGAGTCAGGAATCTCTCAGCCACTAAGCCCAGAGAAACCGGTTATCCACTTTATCTTCCTTTCCATTTCCCACCCTAAATTTTTCCCATAATCTTCTCTATCTTGCTCCATCCCATTTCCACAACATAATCTTTGTCAACTCCATGGTCTTTATATCTAAATCCCCTTCATCTCTTTGCAAACACAGCATAAAAATCAAGAAGCCACTTTCTGTATAATCACTTTGTTTATATTTATTCTCCCACAACTTCATTATCTGTACCCTGTTCTGTTTGTAAACATTTACATTCATCAATTAACATCCGCCTAATATTTTCCATGCCTTCCTTACATAATTTGCCGACTAAATAACCCACATTTTCCCATTTATGTATATATTTCTTTGTTGCTAAAGATCCCATTTGAGTCTTAAACAGTAAACTACTTTCCTTGCTATTATCATAAATTAACTTGCATACAATATTCTGTTTACTTCTATATATATATTTAAACTTTTTTTACTCCCCATACTAGTTCTTCATCTCTGCAACTCCCTATTTTTATTAAAGTATCTATTCTTCCATCCCATTCCTTGCCACTATTACCCTCAGTGCTTCTCCTAACACAATCATCCCATCTTTTGTATAAGTATAGTGACAAATTTTTTTTATCCAAATCTTCTGCATACCGTACTATCTTTCTCAACCATCTTGTTGTCTGCTCTTTGCTCATAAACCAATTAAATACTATTTTGGCTATTCTCTTTTTTATCTATAAACTGAAATCTACCAAACATTTTCATTTTGCATCTCTCATAAAAACTTGAGCATCCCATTTCATCTTTAAATGCCTTCTTTGCCATCCATACATGTCTTCCTATTTCTCTTTGTACTTTTTCTACAAAATCTAACAACCCTTTACTAACACATAACACATCATTACCATGCGTTAACTCTGGTCCTGACAATCCCTTCCATACAATTCTAGCTACATCATATTTATTATATGAAAACAATGTTAATTTCTTTATCAGTCCTTTTCATTTCTTTGCTTCATTTGTCAATTTTTCTCCCATTCATCCAAGCAATTTCTCTGATTACTTAAGACAATTCCTAAATAGGATACCTATTCACCTCACTTAACTTTATATCTTTCAATAAAAATTGGCTTCTCTTTCTCCAATATTAATCATTATTACTTTTGATATTTCTTCACTAAATTTAATCCTCATCTCTTTACCCACCTTTGTGCATGTCCTCAGCATAACTTCCATAACTTTCCTTCTTTCTGTGCACAAGAAGACATTATCTGCAAATAAAAGACCTGATAATGTATTGTAACTGTCAGATTTGTCTATCTCGCTAACACGCTGCAGAATTTAAACCCAGACATTGAACTCAACACTAGGAAGAGCTGCTTCCCGGGAATCCTAAGTTCGAATAGCTCCACAGTGCCAATTATGTGACAACGCATCTGATGCTACTAATAATATAACTTTTTTACCGATGCCGGTAGTCAGCGAGAAACAAGAGACTCTATACTACAATACAAACTTAGGTTTTCTAACTGTCTATGGATGGTACAAAATAGATATATAAAAGTGATGTAGACCGAGATAGTGGTGTGGATCAAGAAAGTAAATAATTAGAATCAAAATAAAAAAAATGGTATATGGGATGGCGTCTTGCCATAATTTCATTGGAAGTTGTGTCACGTGGCAGCTCAAGTCTGACCTCATCCAAGTACTTAGTGACTGTGTGACAACTGCGTAGAATTCCCAGGTGTGACAATTCTAGTACATACTCTAACTGGGAACGGCAGAAAGAAAAAAAAGGGGGAAAACAGTCTTAGCTGTTTAAAGCTCTTGAAGGAACAAAGCTGTCTCAAACATTTGATATACCTACTAGCAACACTCGAACAAACTACATAAAATATTTTAAAAGGACTCATTTTAGTTTAATAAGGTGCCTAATCAATTCCCAAATATTTAATTTTAAAAAAAGTCCGCACATTCACGATCTCAAAATTATAAGTTCTGAAAATTAAGCAAAAGAAATAAAACATATTTAAAATAGGAAAATGCATAATTATGGGGTTGTATAAGAACACAGGAATTAATACACAATCATGTATTTGTATACTATTCACTCATTAACCTCGCACATATCCTCACATTATATTAAAACAAATGGACATATGGATTCTTAAATGCAAAATTATTTAATGATTAAAAGATAGTAAGATAGCCCTCGAACGAGAGATTTAACGGGATATTAAAATAGAACCAATTTATAATTAAAATGCGCTAGTCGGCGGCATATTAATTTAACAAAAAGAAAAGGAGTAATTCATTCGATTGATGGCTATACTGGCACATCATCATAATAAAAGAAAACAGATTAATAAATGCAAAATATTAAACCAAGTATAGAGCACAGTAATTAGGTTACAGAAATTTTACAAAAAAAACATTTTAAGATAGGAAACAAATTAAATTAGCTATAGCTTATAAGAAGGAATATAATTTCACAAGAGCTCTTGGGTTAATTAGGTTACCTCATCAGAAGTAGGGCATTCGAATGCATTTTCATATGGAGACTTTCCTAGTTTGACGGCAGCAGCATTTACAAGAATTTGGCAGTAACTTTTGGTTCAAAGTTCACATCTTCAGCAGTGGAGACAGTTTTCAGGGATTCTTAAGTGAAGGCATCAGATGGCATGAAGTGCAGTAGATGGCCATTTCCGAAAGGAAAATAGCCTTCTTGCCGGCTCTACTCTGACATTTTAAATTTCTCGTTAAAGGCTGGGGTGTGCAGTTCTCCAAATACACATGGTTTTAGCTTCTTGTAGCGGAATAAATTTTTAACTCTCAGCAAATTCAACTTTTACCGAATATAGCTTTGTGACTCACAAATATAATTGAAGACTTTAAAATTTATTTGAAGACTAATTTCCGACTTTAATAACAAATTGCTTGAAGACTAATTGCCCATTACTTGTTAAAATAAAACCAGCCCTATATGTCTGAGAGCTGTACCCTGCAGCATAACAAACATACCCCAAAAAAAGATTTGCTATCTAATCAATGCTGTAATTAAACTTATCTGAACATCCAAAGGAATTTAATAAATGTTATAATTAATTTTATTATTGTTAATTACCTTGTAGATATTCGGATTAAAACTTTAATTTCATTTAAGAAAAACCTTCGCTAATTAAAAATATCTTAAGTGGACATCTGCTGTATTTCTTGATAAGCCACTAGAATATATTAATTAAAACTATTGTTTCCTAACCAACCCTCATTTACTCTTTACATAAAATTGACGGTGTGATTTTAAAATCTAAAATAACAACTTATTTACTTCTTTTAATTTTCAATGTTTAAATCCACTTATGAGATGAATATAATTTTATTTTAAACTAAAACAAATATTACTGAATGTGATATCTTTTTTTATGAATAGATTTAAACAGAAATAATTTTAAATAACAAATTATTATTTTAACTTAAGTTTTTAAAATGAATATATCACAGTATGTGTGTAAATACGACCTATATAATCTACTTTTTAAACGAATATCTTTATGTGTACATACACATAATTTATATTAGTTATTTATGCTGGGAATTAGAAATATATATATATATCATGTGCGTTTTACTCGTGGTTTAAAATTAGGCGGGATTTTTGGTACATAAGCATATTACAGGCACACTACGATACATTGAGGGTTTAAACTAAGGTATGAGGGCAGGAAAGATGTGAAAAAAGGTGAAACAAAGATCTGCAAAGCAAATCTTACTGTTTCAGTATATATTCCCTTGCCACCTACTCCTCTTTCTAGTGTTTCTATTGCTCTCTCCATTTCTCTCAAATACAACAAAAACAAAAATAAGTGACATAAGGCATCCTTGCCTTAGTCCCATCCCATTTTTAACTTTAACTGATTATATATTTCCTAATTGACACGCATAGTAATTATTTTCATAGCATGTCTTAATAAGATCTAGTAAAGCCATCCATTCCCAAATTTACTAAACTTATCCATAATCTAGTTCTATTTACTCTATCATATGCCTTCTCTATATCTATAAAAACTGTATATAATTGTCTATCTGTATTTCTACTCATATAAATAAGTTGTGTAACTACAAATAAACTATCTCCTATATGCCTATCCAATCAAAAAACTCCTTGCATTTTTCCCACTATATTATTTTCTTCCATCCATTTTGCAACTCTTCCAGCCACCATATATGTGAAAACTTATATAACACTGGTGTTACTGCTATTGGTCTATAATTGCTTAACTTTCTATGATCTTTACCCTTAAATAGTAGCCTTACCCTTGTATTACTCCAACTATCTGGAAAATCTCTCTTCTGTGCCATCTTATTAAAACATGATAATAGGTTTAATTTTGCCCTATGTTCTAAATTCATTACCATCTCTGCTGCCCATTTATTTAAACTTTTTGCCTTTCTACTTTTCAATTTTTTTCTGCCTCATTTATTTTCTGTAAACCTAATATTTCCATTACTATATGCTTTTATATTGTTATCACTCTGTCTTTCACATCTAACATCTTTTCTATATCCATTACATACTTGTTTAAGATTGTGGCTAATTCTTTTCTAAAGCTGCATTCTATTCCCTCACCATCTAGTAATTCTATTTCTCTCTTCCCTACACTCCTTCTTTTAATATATTTCCAAAACTTTTTATCCCATCTCTTCCACTTTTATTAATATCATCCAACAATTTATTATTTAATTTCATTCTTTTTCTACAATTATTTATTGCAGCCAACTTCTTTTTTTTTAAAAAATAGTTTTTCCATTTAACATTAACATCTTTCTCACTTTCTTTGTTCTTAATAGCACACATATTCTCTGAACGATTTCCCCTATCTTTTACATTTTTACTAACTCTCACTTTTTTATCACTTTTATTTTTCTGAATATTTTCACCTAAAACCCTATTTGCCACTTTTTCTATTTCATCACTCTTTATATTCATCCCCAACCAACTCTTCCATGATTTCTTAACTTTTATTTTATATTCTTCTAATTTATTCTTATCATTCATTCTCCATTCACATCTTTTACTATCCTTTCTAATTTTATTACTATTTTCCATCACATTACTAATCATTTCTATTATAAAAAAAAAATTATGATCACTATTACATATTCGCTCTTCATTATCAAACACTTTAATTTTCTGTACTTTATTCATTTCTTCTTTCTCTACTAATACATAATCTATTGTGTGAAATATATTGTTTCTAGACCATGTATATTATAGTCCCTCATAAATATTTGAAAATTTCCAATGCTCAAATTCTTCACTCTCTGACAAAAATTATTCAAAAGCTATCCATTCTTAATTATCTATATCAGCAATTTCTTCAATATGGCCATTCATATCCCCTATAACCATTATTCTCTTCCTCTTTTTGTTGAAACTCTATATATCTTTAACTAAGCATTCATGCATGCTACTGTTCCACTCCATTATAGTTTGAGTATCTTCAGTGGCTATATACACTATAGCCACTATCCATTCTTCTCATCCTAACCTTACCCCTAACCACAAATGTTCTTGACACTTAACAGTATTTAAATATTTTTTTGACATAACTTCTATACCACCACCCCTTTTTTCATTCTCTTTTGTATTTATACCTGCCATACCAAGTCTTCCAGTATAGGTTCTTCTTCTCCTAGATGTGTTTCCACTACTGCTAGTACCTCAAGCTCTTCATTTTTAACTGCTTTGTTTAATTTCAGCCACTTTTCTGATCTTCTACCATATTGCATATTCAAATATCCAAATTTTAATAATTTCTTCTTTCCTAACTACTCTTTTATAAAATCTTTTAGACTTTTTCTTTTCCATTACATTTATAAATAACTTGCTTACTATTAATTTTACAGATTCATTTCCTCTCCACACCTTTTATATCTAAATCAGATACCCTTTGCTTATTTCTTACATCCTGTTCATTTCTTCTTCTTTCTGATAACACTGCAATTTAAAACTTCACCCCATTTATAAGTTTCCTCAACTATATTCTTTATAAATCAAACTTCCTAAAATTTCACTTCCTTGTTTTGCTAAATGCAATTTATCTTTACTATATAACTCCCTCTTAGTAATAAAAATCCCACACATTCTTAAACATATCATTTTTCTTACACAATTTTGTCAATCTCTCATTTATAGAACATGCCTTATCTAACATATACCTATTGTCAGATCTTGGTAATAATCCAAGTATTCCTATTCTTTCTTTAATGTTACTCAAATTACTAATCAATTCTATGTATTCATCCATTACTCTCTCCGATAGCTCCCTTGTTTCTTTACCTTATCTGTAACATCCCTAATTCTAGCTCCAGGCAGACATATTCTTAGATACCTGTTTTTATTTTCCCTTGCAATTATATCTCCACATTCTTTAGTTAGCAAATCTCCTATCAATACTATCTCATAGTTTACTTTCTCTACTTCATTTATAACATTCTCTTCCACCTTCTGGACTTCCTTATCTACTTACTCCTTATCATTCTTATTCAAATAATTTATTCTTATTCTCTAACAATTTTCATTTTGCTTCTACATCCTTTACCTCTTTCTCTATTCTACTTATTCTTTGGCTAACCATTTTTATTGCACTATTTATTTTTTCATCCATATCTCTTGTTACTCCACTAAAAACCTATTGTATTCTATCTTCCTCAACTACATTTTGCTCCATTTCTGACTTTCTCTTTAAATTATCTACACTTAAAAACAACCTTTTCACCTCTTTTATCATATTTGCACACTGTTTACATAACCATAAACCTGTTACATCCATTCTAGTCCTATCTAAACCATTTCAAATGATAAACCTCATCACAAACATACACCCTACCACAGCAAGCCTAATTTCTTTCTGACCATTATATATGCTTTGGGGGATACAAATGCAATCCATATTCCTTATTTTTCAAGTCCCCTACTATATATTTAACTTTACGCTATTCTCTCTTGCTCTTCAAACCCCTTTATACATAAGGAGAAAAACTTTACTTTCTTCAATGGTGATTGATAAACACATGTTTCCCAACCTTAGGCCTCAAAATGTTATCTTCTTTCTCAAATAAATCACTTCATTTCTTAAATTAAAAAAATTCTTAATTATAATTTTATTTCCAGTTAATTATTCAAATATTGGTGGAAAACTGTCTCAGAGAACAAGTTCTAAAGGCCTCACCTTATTACCTGACTCAAGCCTTTGGGCCATGACTCTGTGTGCCTTCATCTTATTTAATTTTTCAATAGTTAATTAGAGTAGAAAATAAATCATAATTTATGATATTATTCAAATAGTTTTTTTTTTGAGTTAAATATATAATGCAATCAAAATTAATTTTTAGCTCATTTATAAATATATATTGCCATGGCCAGGGTATGTTAGATTTATACATACATGTAATAAAATTAAATATAAAGCTGTGGGTATGTATTAGACTGACACACATATACATATAATAAAATAGAATAAAATAAGGGTATTGGCATGTGTTATATGTATACATAAAAACATTGTAAAATAGCATAAAGTAATAAAACTATAATTAATATAGCAGAAAATTGTCTAACCTGAAGGTCAAATGAAAGGATCATTTAATGATTATAATTAGAGACTCAAAGAAAAGAATACTTAAAAGATTAATAATTGAAACAGTGGGCTAAGAATGCAAGGATTGCAAAATTAAAATATTAAAGTAAATGTAAGAATCCAGAACTAAGTAACTACTTTTATAAATAGGAAGTTAAAACATTTTCAGAAAATTCTAAAAAACTGCAGAGTAAGTATAAAAAGAAGGATCCAGTCATAACCAGCAATGGAGGCAAAAAGAGAGGCTAAAGAGACGATGGAGGTAATAGAGGCAGAAAGAAGAGGTCAATACAATGAGTCTGAAGTATACTGTAGATGAAGGACTCAGACTGGTTTCCATACCCAGTGACATCTGAGATGAAGATCACAAGTGGTATCTACAGACACTTAAAAGCCATCTTGATTTTGATTATAATTTTGTAAACCTATAGGCTACATTATTACTCTTTAATAATTTATATTATAAACATGCTTCATTCTTTGTAAATATAAAATATTTTTTCCATAAAAAATTAGCATTTAACATGTTTTATTAAATATTTACTCTCAATTTTCTATACTCTGTGGATTTTTTTTTTTGAAATTTGATTTATGTTCAGACTTCTTTTCTGAGCATATTTATTAGAGCGTTCAACAAGTTGGCAAACTGGCTAAACACTCCATACAGTAGCACCACCAGTGCAAGCCAGTGTAATTAATGGACGCAAGAAGGTTTGTGCATAAAATCCCTATCTAGTGCGCTACTGTATGAAGAGTTTAGCCTCTGTGAAAACAACTTGTGTAAGCATAAGAAATGGTGATCATGTGATGTTTAGTTGACTAATTGGCATACTTATTAGCACAGTTCAAGAACTAGTGAGACAATTTGCTAAGCACTTAAAATCGAGGCTAAAATCCAGAGAAATACCTTAAGGTTTCAACTTTTAGTTGATAAATAATATGCAACCGAATGGCTGGGAATAGAGAATTTGACAGTAATAATCCCTTTGGAAGATCTATCTACAAATTGTAGATAAATATTTTATAGTTAAGATGACATTACAAAAGTTGTCACATTACTTCTTTTTGTGGCTCTAGATTAATCAAAACTATAAATTAACTTTGTTAACCAGAAGACCTTACACAGAAATAGCTGTCCAATTATTTTAGTCTTGAACACTCTAAGCATATAACTCATCTTCATTTACATAATAGATGCTAAGTGAGAAGAAAAATGTAGAGATTAAGACACCATTTCAAAATTTCTTGAAGAATTCTGCATATAGAGATTATTTGGAGGAAGCTCTGGGTCATGAATGATGACAAACTTTGACATGTTATTGGACATACCAAACCTCTCTATATATGGAAACTGTCAAAAGAGATACAGGCCACAAATTAGTTCCTAGCCAAGCAGAAATTTCAGCAGCCTAGTATGAAAGATCTTGAACATGCTATAATTCTAGAAGTAAGCAAGTCCAAACATCTCAAAAAGATAAAATTTAAATAATATACATGTAAAAATTAGGCACGTAGCAAGTGAGTACAATTGCAAAAGTGATGGGAAAGTAGACTACCTAATTAAGAATTATTATATAAAAAAACCAAAAAAAGTACATGAAAGAAACTACTTCAAAATAAAGCCAAACCTGTCAAAAGCAACAATGAAGTTAATAAGGCTAACACAGATGATTTTCAACAAATAATGCTGACAGTATGAATCTGCAACAAATCAGAAGGAATGAAAGTAGATAGCAGAGGTGGATATCTCTCATATTGCATCAGATAAAGTGAACAAATGGTAGCCTCCCCTACAATAACTAAAATGGAACTTAAGAGTTAATGATGCAAACAGAAACTTCACTGTAATACTATAGTTAAAATAACAGCAGAGATGAACTATTAATGAAAAATTGAATTTTTTTTATTGTAAAATCAATGTAAAACTTATCATAGGCATAAAAATCTGTATAATAAACAAAATCAGTATTGGAAGGGGAATACAAATTGAATTCCCACAACTACTCAAATTAGAATAGGAAAAAAATAATTCAGTACTTATCAATAGCCGCAAGAGAAGATAAAGCTTGTTCATCATAAGCCAGAAAATACAATTTACTAAGAAATCATTAAAAACCAGTCAACACTTAGACAATCCCCATATCAATATAGTCAACAATTTCAACTGTTGTCAAGGCAATCATCTTTTTAACAATAAAGGTGGAATCCCTTTATTTTTATTAAGACAAAAGCTGAAGAAGATGGAGAGAATTTAATAAAGGAAGTGCTAATAAAACAATTGAATATTCAGAATAAGTGAGACTCATAGTCACTAATATAAAAACCAAATGACTAGATTCGTACATTTTGGGCTATAGGATAAATTGTTAACAAAGTACTAGATAAAAGTCCCTACATAGGGATCCTAATGTAAAAAAAATATTAGTGAGTTTGGACAGATCTACATTTTTCACAATGCTTGACTTGAATGCAGTGTGAATGCTGTGTTCCACCAGATATTGATGTCAGAAGAACAACTAATTTATTATTACAAAATGTAAAGAATTGTTTAAATACAACCACCTCCCTTTTGGAATCGCATCAGATTCAAACATTATCCAAGTCAAAATGGTTATATTGCTAAATGGAATGAATGGCAGCACACCATATTTACAGATATTCTAATACAAAAATTTCAGAAAATTTAATATACTATAAAATAATTAAAGTATGTGGCACTTCTTAAAATTTGGAACTAAACTAAATTACCAGAGGTACACATGGAATACAAAAGAAACAGGACCACATTATTACAAGTGCAGGGACAAAGCTTGATCTGGAGAAGGTTAAAATGATAATGAATGTGACTAAAAAATGTGAAAGAACAGCAGAACTTTCTTCAAAAACTTTTGAAGAAGTAAAGCCCATGTAGCCATGTGTTTTTATGGAGTTGGAAAGAACCACAGAAAAGTACTTTCCAATTGTTGTCATTTTGCTGTTTATTGGTATATTTTGACAATGGTTTGGAAATAACCTTATGAGATTAGGACTGTCTTTGGCCATTCCTTATAAATGTTCAATCGCATTTATGTCTAACACTTTCTTGAAGATTAAGAAAAATTACAGCCAACTGGATAAGTAAGCATTAGTAATAAATTTCAGCTATCAAAAATTTTTGTCAATACCTATATGGTCAATTATTTAAAATAATAAATAATAATTGACCATTATTGATGTTTTTGCAAATAAAAAGTCTGTGCCAGATCACTTAGTCAGATTAAACATGAGTTAAACATGCAGATGTTCTGTTTCATATACTCGAAACTTACATACAGTAGTGCAAATCATGTTAATTCATGACAAACACATCACCCAAAAGTATATTTCATGGCCAAGAATTGAAAAACCATGAAATTGAGTGCACATAAATCATGCAGATCCATTCACATTATATATTTGTAGTTCTAGTAGTGCTGGATCAAGGTGTCCAGAGTACAAACTAGTAAAATCATTAGCTCATTGGAAACTAAGTCTTAAAAAGAAACTTTGGTATGTCATAGACCACCAAAAGTCCTGCTGTCAGATAATTGCACAGGGTTTACATCTGCAGACTTTGAGGTTTTTTTAATCAAGTGATGGGTGAAATATGTCCATGTACTATAATACCATATGAACTGCAATGGGATTTCGAGAAAGCTATCCAGCAAAGTATTAACAAAACAAACTGTGATAATATATATGAAATTACATACTTCATGATGCATCACTAAAATAACACATTATCTCAACATGGGAAAGTCATTTGCAGATAATTATGAACAAAAAACTTAGGAATAAACTGTCTATACTAGCACCAGAAAAGGAGGCAGAAGAAGCTAAGAAACAAATATGCTGATGGGGGATATATCTGATAGTCATTGCAAGTTATGGATAGAGAAGAAAGTAACCAAAATAATCTCTACTGGAATAATTCAAATTCAACAACCTTGGAAATCCATTGTCTATAGTTACATAAATGGAGTCTCTTTTTGGCAAAAATTACATGTTGATTATCAGTCTCAAAGATTTGGCAAATTACAATGACAAAAATATGAGTGATAAAATTTTCTAAGCAAACTTTGTGTTTTTCAGGGATAACTCTGAATGCCATTTAGTCATTAATTGATAAATAGCTATTATCTATTTTGTTAGTATATAAATCAAAGCAAAAACCACTTAATAAACAATTCTTGATTCAATTCTGGATTAACACAAGTAATGTCTTCTCTAGAAAGCAATGTGGAAAGGTCCTTTGCCCCATGATAAGCTACTTAAGCCTGAATTTATCTCTATATAGATACAAATATGCTAAATAATCTTATTTCTGACACTATACGTAAGAGATCCCAGATTATATAAAAGAAAATAATAATAGCCTATATAAAAACAACTCATTAGCATAAACAATGTAGTTAGATTAATTAAAACTGAGAGACATTAATTCAATACCATAGTATTGATTTGTTATTGTTCTATTTAAAATATATTTCTAAAATCTGATAGTATCCCCCAATCTCCTATTCCCACAACAGTATGACAATTAAAGACATTCTGCTTATACTCATTCTTTATTAGCAATGCATCTTTGTGATGTCATTTTTTGATCAACTTGAATAACTACTACCATTGATCTCCACATAATTTCTTCAAAACATTCCTTCGTTTAGATGAATAAATCAATATAAATCAAACTGCAATAGTTCAAGTGTCATTCATTCAGGTATAGTAAAGGTAATTTAAAATGATTGTTTAATATCTTCATGCTCTCATTTCCAAATACTTAAGATTTATCCATACTTAAATGTTTGGGTTGAAAGGATAGATGGATTCATTCTATCTTTTCACAAAGACTTTATTTTGTGTTTGGCAAGTGAGAGTATTCATTTATAGTTAAAAATCCACAAAGCACATGTGCATTAGCTTAATGATTGATTATTATTACAGTTTAAAAACATCGCACTATGTAAAATAAAAATTTTATTTACATATGTTTAATTTCAACTAAGAATGACATATCGTAAATTCTAGTAAATTTTGCAAGTGTCATTCATTCAAGCATAGTATAGATAATTTAAAGTGATTGTTTAATATTGTACTGTTTATTTATATAGTACAAATATATTGGCATTCGGTAAGATATTTAAAAGCTAAAAAAAGAGAAAAAAGTAAATTTAGCGATCTTTTAAAAGAAAAACATTTTTAGATTTTTTTCTGATTAGTATAATTTATTTTTTTAAAACGTACAATGAAAGTTAAAATTGTCATTCATATTTTTTTTATGTAAAAAAAAATAAAAGTTAAAATTGGAGAGAACAAAAGACACACAAATTACCAATCTAGATAAGCTAAAAGAAAAATATTTTAGCTAATTAAAGATGGCCGAAAGACATTATAAAGAAGAGAACTTTGTAACATAAATTTTATAAAGAATGTACAAGATTATCAACGTATATTTTTGACAAACAAAAGGTATGCGCAGAAGTCTGAAAACTGGACCTCGAGTATAAAAAGAGGCCAGTTTGATCGTCTTGTTTCGTCTGTTTTTCTTATGGTCGGTCCTGGATAACAAAAGAATATATTCAGGATCACCCTATGCTGAAATAATTCTGCATGTTGGAGTGAACCGGAGCTTTTGCTGGCATCGTTCCTGAAGATGGATGCCAGAAAAGCTTTCATGACCGACCAGTAGAATAGACCAAGATCAACCGATGGCAGAGCTCATTCTCCCACAAAAAAAAAACTATGCATACTAATCTACAAGCTTCGTAAACTCATTAAACTTACCGGTAAGCTATAATTCATTATTCCTGATTGTGACTAAATTGTCAACAAACCATTCTTAAAAATAAGCTTATAATAGGATCCCGATATAGACTTTAATTTTATTGTTCAAGAGACTCTTGTTCACCCAAGAACTTTTTAATTCCGAAACTGTTGTTTTTTATTAATTGATTCATATCTGGATTAGTGTGTGTTCTCTTCAGTTTTATTTAATTAGTAATTTACCGTTAAATATTTTAATTTGTTAGAATAAAAATATTTATTTTTAATACCAACTTTTTCTTGTATGTTATTAATGATTATTATTAAATTTATTAATATTAGCTTAGTAAGATTTGAAAATATAATTTACCTTCACCAATATGTTTTGAATAAGTTCCAGGAATAATAAGATCTAAAAAAAATAATTCTAGTTATGGTAAAATATAATACAGATTCTTTTAAAAACATTTTTCTTTTTAATTTGCGATACATGGTATGACAGATTTCAGTGGATTCTTATATGAATCCTGGTGCCCTGATAAAAGAAATAAAAGCTGATTTCATCTATAGCATAAATCGTAACAATTACTAGGTAGAGTTGATCAGGAAGTATAGTTATGTTTTTAGAAATAGGAACGAAACTTTCTTCTTTTTGCATAACTTGATCGACTCACGCATTACATGTGTAACAAAGACCTAGCAAGACGTGGAAAATGTTACAATGGCTTCCCAACACGAGGCTTTGATACAACAACCACAACCTGAGATATATTGTAATAGTATAAAGAACATTACAATGATGACCTAAAAACCCATAGCCGGAAAATGAATAGTAATTTAAAAAAAAAAAACAACTAACTAACTAATTAAACCCTGATTATACAAGTATAAAAATATTTGTTCAATATGACTTACAGAAAGAAAAATATATATTCTTTTAATATGTCTAAAAAAAAACACAATCACAGCTGATGTAGATGTTAAGTCACAAGTATTTGACCGGATAGGCGGTTACTGAAGAGGGGAAAAAGCATAGCCCAGAGTCCGTGTATGCAGTATATAACATAAGACCATCTTTATATGCCCATCAGTCTATTTCTAGCAGGGATACCGATAAAGGGGAGGGTGGACCAAGTTGCCGTGAGCCTATAAAACTCAAACAATGAGCAACACTCGTATGTGCTTATAACTTGGGCTTCTTATTGTTAATATTACGCTTGAGCGAAAAGGACACAGGTGAATGTGGAAATATTTCTCATTCCTGCCGTGTTAGACCCAAAAGTGGGCTTTAAAGGCGCATGTCACTTGTTGAATGAGTCTACGATATATATCAGCACGCTAATATGAACTTAAAGCTTAAATATAAAATTAGTTTAAACCCCTATTTTATTCTCATCTCCTGGCCCCGGTGATATGTATCATTTATTTATATGGTACAAATATATTGGCATTCGGTAAGATATTTAAAAGCTAAAAAAAATAATTAAATTTAGCGATCTTTTAAAAGAAAAACATTTTAAAATTTTTTTCTGATTAGTATAATTTATTTTTTTAAAACGTACAATGAAAGTTAAAATTGTCGTTCATATTTTTTTTTATGGAATTAAAAATAAAAGTTAAAATTGGAGAGAACAAAAGACACACAAATTACCAATCTAGATAAGCTAAAAGAAAAATATTTTACCTAATTAAAGATGGCCGAAAGACATTATAAAGAAGAGAACTTTGTAATGTAAATTTTATAAAGAATGTACAAGATTATCAACGTATATTTTTGACAAACAAAAGGTATGCGCAGAAGTCTGAAAACTGGACTTCGAGTATAAAAAGGAGAGGCCAGTTTGATCAACGTCTTATTTTGTCTGTTTTTCTTATGGTCGGTCCTGGATAACAAAAGAATATATCCAGGATCACCCTACGCTGAAATAATTCTGCATGTTGGAGTGAACCGGAGCTTTTGCTGGCATCGTTCCTGAAGATGGATGCCAGAAAAGCTTTCGTGACTGACCAGTAGAATAGACCAAGATCAACCGATGGCCAAGCTCATTCTCCCACAAAAAAAAACTATGCATAGTAATCTACAAGCTTCGTGAACTCACTAAACTTACCGGTAAGCTATAATTCATTATTCCTGATTGTGACTAAATTGTCGACAAACCATTCTTAAAAATAAGCTTATAATAGGATCCCGATATAGACTTTAATTTTATTGTACAAGAGACTCTTGTTCACCCAAGAACTTTTTAATTGTGAAACTGTTGTTTTTTATTAAATTGATTCATATCTGGATTAGTGTGTGTTCTCTTCAGTTTTATTTAATTAGTAATTTACCGTTAAACATTTTAATTTGTTAGAATAAAAATATTTATTTCTAATACCAACTTTTCCTTGTACGTTATTAATAATAGTTATTAATGATTATTATTAAATTTATTAATATTAGTTTAGTAAGATTTGAAAATATAAATTACCTTTGCCAATATGCTTTGAATAAGCTCCAGGAATAATAAGATCTAAAAAATAATTATAGTTACGGTAAAATATAATACCAATTCTTTTAAAAACATTTTTCTTTTTAATTTGCAATACGTGATGTGACAGATTTCAGCGTATTCTTATATGAATCCTGGCGCCCTGATAAAAGAAATAAAAACTGATTTCGTCTATAGCGTAAATCGTAACAATTAATAGGTAGAGTTGATCAGGAAATATAGTTATGTTTTTAGAAATAGGAATTAAACTTTTTTCTTTTTGCATAACTTGATCAACTCACGCATTATATGTGTAACAGATACCTAGCAAGATGTGGAAAATGTTACAATATCTTCATGCTCTCATTTCCAAATGCTTAAGATTTTCCCATACTTAAATGTTTGAGTTGAAAGGATAGATGGATTCATTGTCTTTTCACAAAGACTTTATCTTGTGTTTGGAAAGTGAGAGTATTCATTTATAGTTAAAATCCACAAAGCGCATGTGCATTAGCTTAATGTTGATTATTATTATTCTATTATAGTAATTCAAATAATCAGAAAAAATCTTTTTTTCTTCTCTCAATTTGGATTGAAACAGGAATTAAAAAAACTAAATATTTGAATTGTCTCTAATCCCAGAAAGATTTCAACCTTCTACCTAAATTAGAGAGTATTTTGTAATGTTCTGGGACTACAAACTAAACCAAATACTCATACTACGCTATTTAGCAGTAATTTTGGACCCAGCCTAACATATTTTTATCTTTCAACAATTAGGTCTAAAATAATTTTCACAGGCAATTTTCCTGGAAAACTAGCTATCGCCAATTATGGTTGTTTTATAAGTGTTTTATGGAAAGTTTACTTAACAATAGCATGTTCAACTGCCAAATAGTGAGCTTTATTTGAAAGTGCTCACATTAAATTTCTGGATCCCAATTAACATGAGAATTATTTGTATAAATCCACTTCCTTTATAGCTTTCTATTCTTTCACATACTTCTTCAACAGATAACTAATGACAAAGTACTTCACAGAAAATGCTTAAAAAGCTCTTAAATAAGTTAAGATTTACCATTAATCCAATATATAGTTCACCAATTAAAGCATTTCTCAAATTAAAGTCTCCTTTCTGAATGTTCAACAAAAAAACTTTCATAGCAGCTAAAGAATGATGATACAAGGAATAGAATTTCTGTGATCCCATAAGCAAATATAACAAAGACAAATGGATTCTATCTTCTTAGATATACTACATTAATATATTTAAGATAACCCTTGACACCAGTTTGACCTGCTGTTAAAATGCAATTTAACAAGGCACAAACTACATATGACATATTAAATCAGGCAAAACTCTCTATATATATTGCCACTCAGTGCAAACCAGAGTAATCAATGGATGCCAGAAGGCTTGTGCATAAAATCCCCATCTAGTGCCTACTCATCGAATATCCTCAGACTAGTTTCTGTCTTGTGGCCTTTTTCAGTGAGAAGCCCTGGATCTGGAGGGTTGCATTAGATCCTAAGATCTAGGTGCAGATGAGACTGGAAATTAAAAATGCCATCTACTGTTTAAATGAGAATATGAATTTATAAATCAGTATGAATCTTATAACTGTCAATTTACATAATAAAGGAAGAGGATGACCAGTAACAAGGTGGATACTCCAATATGTCACAAGTTTAAAAAATAAAAAAGGGTAGAACACTTTGAAGAAATACCGTTGATATTCAGAAGTGAACATTGACATGACAGTACTTAATAATAATAAGCTAATTGATGTAGTATATAATTACTAAATATTAAGGAGTTAGATGAGGACTACAATTACATTTGAATGTAGCACCACATTTCCAAATAATTTTAACCTGCTTTTGGGCAGAGAATTCAATACCTACACATCAATATGACAAAATGGTGTTGCTTGTCATAATATTCTCATTCTGTCTTCAGAGAATTTAAGATCTAGCTTATTTAATTATTACAAGTAAATGTTAACATTTGATCATATCATTTATTTCCTTCTTACTACAATCCATCTTCAGTCACAGAATATAAGTACACATTTATGTAGAATAATACATTATTGATTTTAATACTATAAACCATTACTATAGGTTATATAATAAATAATTAGCGCAAAAGCCTACTAAGCCACACGGTATACCAAAATCATTCATGACTTCCGCTGATAATGGAGACGGTTTTAAGTAAATGATAAGTCTATGTAGCAATATAGATAAAGTAAGTACGCGCATCCTCGAGAAGTTCTGCTCTTTATAATTAAGGGCGCAGAGAGCTTGGAAAGTAGCGGAAACGATTTACTAAAGTTCTCTTTTTGTAAATGTGAACTTAAACACACACACATATATATATATTCATATTGTACGGGGAATGGAAATAATTTACAATCCTGTTTCAAAACAAAAATTATATATAGAAAATCTAAACCTTTAACTCAATAAGTTTAATTAAATTATAATTTTCTTAAATTGTAATTATTAATTTCTATTAGAATCAATAAATAGATCGTTGACATTCCGTCTAAACCTATCGAGTACAACTGAAAGCACTCAAGAGCACGTAAAATATCTAAAATATATAGTTTTTTTTTTCACTAGTACGTTGATTTTAAGACTTCATGATAATTATATAAGAGTAAAACCACATTCCGGAATAGGGACAAGAAACATAAAATACAGTAGGCGAATTTCCCCATAGATAAAATGATTCGTAATGTTATACGATAAAATGATTAAAAAAAAAATAAAGGTTATATGCATGACTAAAATAAAATAAAAAAAATTACATTTATTCTTACCGGAACGACCTACTAATAGAAAAGGCATAAATTCAAACGTGTACTCTATAATTCATATACAATATAGATATTATATAATACACAGTTAAATAAATTGGAATTTGAAACCCACATTATTTACAAATTAAATACTTACAGTTTATTTTTTTATTTTCTTAAAATTCAATATTTTTTGGCATGTTCGTTTTGTAGAAATTGTTTAATTGATAAATTGCATTTACAAGATATTGCCAAAAGTAATCGCTGCCGTGAGAGTGCCGCCATATTCGGTGTGATTTCACCGACTGAATTTTGCAAGTTTTATTCACTAGGTGACTCTGACCCACAACCTAAAATAATCGAAGAGTAGATAATCTTGATTTATTCTTTTTTTTTTTTTAAAAAGAAATAAAAATTACTGTACTTTATCAAATATAAACAAAATCTATAAAAGATAGATTAAAAATAATAATAAAACATAGCAAGATTTTAATTTTAGAAATTTGATACAGAGTACATGAAAAAAAAAGTATTTCTTTTTCCTATTTATCATTAATACAATTTATTTAAACATTTTATTAATGAATTAATTAGACTCCTTGACCGTTTATACAAATAGATAGCTTTTAATATTATATAAAAATATGATTAATTGCTCTAGAGATCATTTTATGACTTCGAGCATTAAAAAACGAACAAACTAAAAATAGCTTCTATTTTGCCACTTAGAATTTAGACTAATTAATTATGCAAAAAAAAAAAAAGGTCAGTTGTTTGGGATGCTAAGTGACATTAGAACACTAAAGTAATAGTCTAAACGCAATTACTGTATGCCATTAATTTAACAATTTTAATATTATATACATTCCTTCATCTGGGAATAGCTCTAGGGACATTTACCTTATGATTAAATTTTATATTCCCATCACTGGGATAAATTAGAGTAAGTTCTGTTAATGGCAATCTGACACTAATGATAAACAAATTGCTAATTGATTATAATAATTTATTGCCTCATTACTCAACCCATCTTTTAAACAGAGGCATAACATATATATTGCATCCCTATATTTTGGTGCAAAATATAGAGTTTGATAGGATTGATTTAAAATTTTCTCTGTCTTCTAGGTGACTTGATTATCACGACTTGCATTTTGTATCTACTTGATACTGCATTTAGAGTAACTTAATGTTGAGATTATGTAATATTTTGCCTTTCTTATTGCGCACACATATATATATTTAATGTATTAGAATTGCTCTTTTCCAATCACTAATTTAGATCAGATATATTTAACCTGTAAGAAACCAACAACATATATCAAATTTAGTAAAGTGTAAATAAAAAATAAATAAATCCTTATTTATTTAGAAATGATCATAGAAATTAATTTTAAATCAAAAAATATTTATTTAATTATTTTGAATTATTAAATAAAATATGATAAACACATTTTTTTTGTCTTTCATTGTAACAGAGGGTTCATAACAACAACAACAAAAAAGATGGAGTAGGAATGACATGTAGTAAAACATGTAACACATGTAACAAATATTATTTTTTTAAATTAATAATGAAATAAATTAAACTAACATTTCTCCTACATAATTCAAATTACATGATTGTCGTCAGTTAATAATGACATGACTGACTACATTTAGATGAATCTGTTCAAATCTGCTAACCAGAATCTAGCTGCTGATAATTTTCTCAACTATTTATAATTAAAATATATCAGAGTTATTAACCATGATAGTGGAAATGATAGCTAAAAAGGTCAGCTTAGTTGAAATATTTTCTATTGCTTACAAACTGTGTTATCCTTAAACAAAATATTTTAATTTCATGATTTATTCCGATAATTATATGTGTATAGTGAAGTGTCACAGTAATTTAAGATATAAAATTTTATGTTCATAATTTTAACACATATTACTATATTATACATATGTGGAGTGAAATGCTGTATTAATGTCTTTGTGTGCCAGGGGCTGAACAATAAGGAATGAATTATCCCATCTTGAACTTATTTTATCAATAACATTCCTACTATTTGATTTGTTTTATTATTAAAATAATGATAACAGTTGTTGAAAACAATAACAGCTAACTAAAAGAAAACTATTTTCTGACTTCCATTGCTAATGTTGGATTTTTAGATTGTTATTTGCTCAGATAATTCCTAGTTTTAGATGCTGAGTATAGGATGTGGAATTATTATTATTATTATTATTATTATTATTATTATTATTATTATTATTATTATCATCATCATCATCATCATCATTATTATTATTATTATTATTATTATTATTATTATTATTATTATTATTATTATTATTATTATTATTATTATTATTATGTGAAGAATATTCTAATTAAAACTCTACATGTTGTTGTGCTTTTGAAAAATTATCTCATATATTCATAGAGCCCACACAAGAGTCCATTAATTTGAGAATATTCATCATAAGTGGAAAACAAAGGAATATAATTAAACCTCTGAAGTTCTGTGTTATAATAGAAAAATATTTGGTTGTATGTGCTGTACATTAAGTGTTAAAAGATTTGCTGTACCTAATATGTTGTGTAATTTAATTTAATGTTATTTGAATAAGGGTGTATTTTATTATGATTTTATTTTCATTTGAACTTAGATATGTGAAGTTCATGGTATGCATTTTATTATGCTTAATGATTACATATTAATTTAAATTCCAGGTACTGAATTTATAATATAGGGATCAAAGAAAATTAATTGAAGGAACAGCACTTGTAAAAAGTTGAAGAATTATTTGGTGAATTTATAATGTGTATCAATACTACATGGCTCGTCTTCCCAGGGTCTGTGCCTATACTTGTCATATTTGTTATATTATTATTATGCTCACATTTTAAGCAGAATCAACCATTATCTTAATTGTTCTATATCATAAAATGCTTTTTAATTTTATGTCTGAAGTCATGCCACTTCGACTGCATGTGTTTTCTAATTTAGCAAGATTATTGAGGAGGATGATTTTACATTTAGATTTTAAGTAAATATTAATACTACTTTATAATGTTAAATGACATACTGGTGGTTAATCTACAGAATAATTATTTGTCATTTTTTTATATTTTTGCACTCGTTCCTGCACTGGTTATTAATCCACAGAATTATATGTAATTATAATTATGCCTGTTGCTTGATAGTGGTCTAGAAATCCACAAGGGCATTCAATGCTATGTTATTTCTATGTGCAGATGAATGCATCAACAGGAGTATCATTTTTCTTCATAAATGTATGATTGAGCTAAGTCTCTATATACTATGGTGCTAAAATTATCTTCCTTCATCTTTAGGTTCATTCTGCAAGTTCAGTTATTAGTTATAGTAGGGCATCCTATTTAAATTGTCTCCATAATGTATTAAAGGTTTGGTTAAATAATATTTTAGCTGAATTGAGGTTCAAACCTCCACTTTAATTCAATATTTCACTATGGCCAAATTTTGCATATAGGTCATTACTTATTGTTATTATAAGTTTAAAGTAAAAGTGCACTAGTTCTGGAATTGACATTGGATATTTCATAACTAAGTGTATTCTCTTCTTTCAGGGCTGAAGTTGAGTCCATTTGTAATAAAATTTAGTATTGTGTTTATTATAAAGCCCATGTATACTATCCATCAATTGAAGCAAATAGATTGAATGGTATTTTACTTATTTATTTGTTCACTTATATTGAAACATTGTATTAATCAACTAGCTATTTAATGATAAAATTGTAAATTTTTAACTTATAATTTAACTTATTATGCAATTGCTATATGTCGTTCATAAAACCCAGAAAATCCTACATATACATTAGAGCACATATTGTCACCGATAATGTATATAAGATTTACTAATATTCTGGGGGAATATTTTAATGCTTTTATTCTTGGATAGCTTGTGATGTATGGGGTATAATAAAATCCCACTTACCTCCTCCATCACTTTAGCTTTGCTTTGTTAGTTCCAAAATATAATCCAAAATTGGTTATTTCTACAAATGTTTATAATATTAGGCTCAAAATTCATAAATAAATTTGCTATTTAATATTATGATAGAATCTATTTTCTTAATCCTATGATTTGCAATTCATCAATCATTATAAGAGTCTGCTGTTGATTTAATTAGAAATTTAAATTAATGAAGAAGGAACCCAAAGTTTTCCATGCTTACCTATTGTTCCAAAGCACATACCTTACATAGCATTTGTACCAAAATCCTGAGTATATCTGAACTATAATCAATCATGTTATGGCGATACTTATAATTATTGCTTTCTTATTAATGGCTTGTATTTACCATGTGAAAGCTGGTGTAGATCTGGGGAATCATACATGTCATTCTGGAAGAATAATCTTTAACAGTTTCATAAATCATCCCATCATGTCCATGGTCATCTATAAGGTCTCATGCGGATAAAAATCGCAGATGAAGGTAAACATAAATTTATGATATAGTCATTAGAGTGAATGATAATAAATTAAACAGTTATAATTTATCTTGGGTAATCTATGCTCCTGCATATACTGCTATGATGGGTCTTCATGGTATACCCTGGCCGCAATCAGATTAGATCATAACAGTCTCATGTTATATCATTAATTTTGTCTGTTATGACCCATTTGGATCTTTTTGGTTACAATATATATATATATATCATGTATGCATGTAAAATAACACACCTATAGTAATAAGTCTAACATTGTTCATTGAATATAATAGTAGATTACTTTTAAATATATCACTTCTGTGCAAGATATAAAAAGCTCTGAATCTAATATATTTTTTCTTATTCATAACTTCTTCTAATTTCACATATGGTGACTCTACAGTCATAATCTTTTTCAAGATCCAGTTGAGGATTTCAACAATATATTCAGCCTAACTTCATTTCAGACTCTTAATTCTTTCAATAATATTCATAATACTTATTTATGATATTATTGAAATACTTCCATTACTCCTTATTAATTCTAATAAAATCATTTTTATAATTTTAAAATAGTATGCCATCTCTGTAGTTCTCTTCTATTAAGCAACCAAATCTCAGACCCATAGGTAGGTAGGAGTACGATTCATATATTGCAAACCTCACTTTAAGGAATTTAAAAGTATTTAAAAAATAATTGAAAGACTTATTGCTCAGGTATTCTCATAAGAAGTTTGAGCATCAGAAGTCATAGAGGAGAGTACATGGGCTTTGTGCTTAGTAGCCTGCTATTTCATTAAACCACACAGCATAAAAATAACCAACATAATTTAAGTTTGGGGGTTTATAAGAAATTTAAAAAAGGAAGTGACAGAGATAGGGTCATGATCTATAGGTCATCCAGGTCCAGTTTGCCACTCTGAATTTACAGTAAATAAAGCAGTATTATTTTAAAATATGAAATAATTATTAGTATAAGTATGGTCACTATAGGCTTTGTTTCCTGCACACCAATGGTAGTTTCTGCAGATGGGACAAATAATAATAACTTATCTAGAGCCTTAACTAATAGAAGTCTAGCAAAAAATCTGTAATTAAAATATATCAAAGGATTAATTTCATATATTTTTTATTCGAATTACATAATTAAGACAATGAAAACTACTAAATATATATTCACATAAAATATGCCCAAGGTTTACAGAAAAAAAAATTGTAACTTGGTTTATCTATTCATTTGTCCCTAGAATATCTTTGGTACACTACAGGGTCCATATGCTCTCTGATTAGCTTATCTTGTCACTGTGATGCATTTAGTTACTGACTCCTTCTCTAGAACATTTGGCCAACTTCTCATTTTCATCAAGTTGCTCTCTCTAGATCTTGATCATTTTTATGTAGAACATCATCTGGTTTTCTGAAGACAACATTATTGTAATAAACTTTAATCCAACAAAAGTTAATCTGGATTTATTCTTTATTTACAATCCTTTTGCATTTCAATTTTTAAACAATCATAGCATCTATTTTTACTTATTTTAAAAAAAAAAAAGTTTTTTTTCTATTAATGTTAATAAACTACCTTCTTGTAAATTATATAGTTTTTAAAAAGAAGTTAGCTTTCTAATTAATATTATTTATTAATATCCACATTTTAATATATAACAATAACAAATTATATATTTTCTTTCTTATTAGTTAACTCTCTCTCTCTCTAATTACTTTTCTTTATTATTGAATATTATATATATATATTGTGCCCTTTTCTATAGGTCAGTAATAGTTCATAACAGTCAATTACTAAAAATTTTAAATTTTAGAATATGTTATTTTAATATGTTAATTATAGTTTGTCAATTATAATATAAAGTACAATTTGAAGCTAGAGAAAATACGTAGTATATAAAATTATAGCGAATCATTTAAAAGTAGTTAAGTAAAGCTTAAAATATTGTTTCATATGGTTGTAAAAGCTGGCCATATTAAATAATACAGCTATAAATATTAAAAGTATATTTAAAAAATTCGATTTTAATAGTTTAAAACTTATAGTTAATAAATGCTATGTTTAAATTTATAATCATATTTAATAGTCAAAATTAATATAATACATTTTAAATATAAACTTTATGATGGTGAAAATTGTATTTAGTTCTATATTTTAAATTATTTTTCCAAATTTTTATAATTATATTATTTAATATAATAAGTGTATCAATTTTATTAGTCTAGGCAGAGAAATAGATTGAAAATCGTCTGTCAAAGTTATTAATCATGTGACTTGTATACTATATACTTTCACACACATGCTTGTTTGTATTTAAAGTAACAAAGTTTAAAATATTTTAAAAGTTATATTATAGAATTGGATAGAATTCTTGTCTATCATAAAAGCAAATAAAAATAAATATTAAGTTAACTATCGTATGTAATGTTTTAAATAATGTAATAAAGACGAATACAGTTAATAAAAAAAATTAAATATTTTGTTTAAATAAAAATAGATAAATGGAATAGGTTATTAAAATTATTTTAAAAGTTATTTTAAATGTTTAAATAATTTTGATAAAGTAATAATTGATTTAAAAGTAATATTTTAAATAATATTTTAAGTTCATTACATCATAAATTTTTATTTTCAAATATAATTCTGTAAAACTAAAAATATATGTAAATTTGTTCTCAAGTTAAAGTAAGAATCAACCAATCAAATGAGGTATTCTTACAGACTATAAATATGAATTGCACGGGGGTATAAGAGGAGATTAACAATGTATTAAAACCAGAGAAAGGTATATTAGTAGCTATCAAAGAGATAGTACTTAAAATTTTTATTTTAGTCAATTTTTTTAATGCTTTCTTATAGTTTTATTTACAGAAACTAACTGATAATTTTTAAGAAGTATTTTGCAAAAGAAAGTTTTAAAAAAATAATATATTTGGGAACTTCTTGAAAATGATTTTCTAATTTTTAAAAGTTACTTGCCAGGATTATTTTATCTGAAATTTGACCTAAACTTCGCAATGAAACAAATGGATATAATAAGTAAAATGTACATAAATTATAATACTATGAAAATGCATAGTATGTTCATTGATGCCATTATATTAATGCTTAACAGGAGAACTGTTCTAGTGCATAAAACCCTCAGTTCGGACATTATACGGAGTCTAAAAAAAAAAAATGTATTGAGACATATTATTTATAAGTTTATCCAAGATTTATTTTTTAAAAATAGTAATAAGACAATTATATCTTATGAATCATTCTATATAATATTATATCAAAAGGAGTAAAATGTTATATCCTTTCTGAAGGTAACATTTAAAAAAAAATATTTTCAAGAGTTAAAGAAAGAGCCCAGGAGAATATGTTACTGAAGTGTTTTGATATTAAAACCTCCAGTCTTAGAATTGTTTAAAATGTATTTAGAAAACATTTGTTTAAAAGTACTTGAAGTTTTAAAAAAGTGATATATAAAAAAAATACCAAACGAAAGTTTAAATGTATTAAGAAGGAAACATATATAAAAAAAGTGAACACATAGTTGAATAAAAAATGAATCCATGGAAATATTGTAAAAAAGTTTACCGAATATTTTAAAGTTAAGCTAGATGGAGTGATGCATCAGATACGCGAGAATATTGGCAGAGAATATTGAAGAAATTTCACGGGATTAATTAATATTATGATTTAATAATTATCGTCCTAAATACTAAAACCAAGGATTATTTTATATAAATTTTACTAAATGGATTAGTATTTATTTTTTTATTTTTAAACTTTAATGCGCTTGGAGGAGAACATTTTAAAACTCTAGAGAAAATAATAAACATTTTGGACTTATCAGGAACTATTGTCAAGAAAATATGTAATTATAGTTTTTATACCTTTTATTTTATTAACCTAGTTTAAATCTAAATTTTTTTTTATAAGATTAGGAAAACATAAAGCATTAATTTTTTGATGATCTAAAATTTTATAATGGAATAATCTAATAATTTAGATAAGAATATATTTTAAGATAAAGTGAATGAGTGTGAATTTTTATATCTGCAATGCTCAAGTGGATGAAGAAAAGCCTACTGAATATGATGACCAGATAAAGGTTATTTTGGTAATAGTAATGACTATTAATAATTTATAATGTATATTGTTTGTTTTCTTTAGATCATCTATGAATCGTAAGAATGAAGTGTAAAAGTTTTTTTAAATTATATGTAACGCATTTCATACAACATTTTAAAAAACATTATGAGATAGGATTGATTTGAAAATATGCATACGACGATTATTTTTTTTTTATATATTAGTGATATAATCCAACATAATAACAAATAATTATGTGATTCTTTTAGAAATTTCATGTTATTGGATATTCAAATATTGTCTAAGTAGATTGTATATGATTAAACATATAGAATAATGAAGTAAGCAAACTTTTCTTATGGAACAGTGAAATTGTTTTAAAACTATCAATGAATTTTATTTATTGTTTTGTAAATGCAGATAGTTATTTATCGATGTAAGATGTAGAAAAATCTTGAGAAATAATGTTGAGATAGTGGCTTGGAAGTACTATAGTTAGCAGGAAACCAAGATGATGTATTTTTTAAAAAAATAGGATATGATAAGGAATAGAAATAATATTTAGTCTTTATGTGGTTATCAGCATAGTTAACAAAGCCCTATGACTGATACACATTCTATTTGGACAGTGTTTTTATATGTCTTTAAATATTTGATGTTTTAAATAAAGCTGAAGAAGTAGCTTTAACATCGTTCATGTATTAGGGGTTATTAGACAGGTAAAGGTCATACCTCTTTGCACTGTGCCATGATTTTGAGATATATTAAGAGTGATATTCTAGCTTTATACCTTAAATCCTATGCATCTATTTCGCTATCTTTATTTCATGTAACTACATCGTTCAGTAAGATATTTTGAAAAGAAATAATAAATAATTTAGAACTAAGGTTATGCTATCGTTTTGTATAAGATTGGTTTATTTGCTTAGAAGGAATAGAATGTTATAACTTAAAATTGAAGGTCCAGTGAATCCTAAGGGAAAGAAAAGAATCAGAGAATATATTTTTGAATTTTATTTCGGAAATGAAATATACATTTTTAAAATAGAGTATCTAAACAAAGATATTTTCTTTTAAGTGATAATAATTTTTAATGCTTTATTATTATTTTTAGGAGAAAAATAAGTATTGCATATTTTTAAAATATAATAGTACAAAGTAAATTATATAAACAATATGCATAGTATATTTTTTGTTTATTGAATAACAGGAATATATTGATTATTAAACTTATATCATATTAAAGTAAGGCTAAATAAGAATATGTTATGATTAGTAAACATCGTGTGATAAAACACTAAAATCTAGTACTGAATTTTGGATGAATATTTTATGTAACATCTTTGACTTTGCAAGATGAAATTTTTTTTAATATTTTGAGAAATCCATACTCATTATAAAGTTAATTTCGTTTTTTTTTTCTGTAGAATGTTTTCCTATGATTTTTTTTTAAAAAATAAGATAGTTTAATAATATTAAGAATGAAATATTTTGCTAATAAGTAAATATATTTATAATAAGTTAACCATAATGAGAAACCAAATGGTAACATTTTTTTTTTAATTTTGTCTTAATTATAAATAAAGATATAACTAAACTATAAACTATTTTATATAACTTAGTAGATAAAAATATAAGATTAAAATAAGAATATCCATTGTAAATAGTGTACATAAATTGTTTATTTTATTTGTTGTTGTTAATAAACTTTGTTAAAATTTGTTTTTTCAAAATTTTTTGTGTCTGGATTGTTTATTTCTCTACTTCACTGCATGAAATCACGATATATTCATAACAATTGAAACAAATATATAATTTTGCACAAAAAGATAAATAGAGAATTATTTAAGAATTTTAAATATTTTATTGGTATTCATTTAATTAAAGAATTATAATTTTACATTGTTTTATTGGTCATAAATCAGTTATCACAATAGTATACTGAATTATATGCTATCAGTTGCCACACATCCTTTGTTTATCAGATTATCATATGCTACCACATATTTATTATATTATTACATGAAGGTAAAAGATTATATAAAATTATTTTATTATTTTATTACGGTAATAAAATTATAATAAAAGAAAAGATATCCAGTAGTAATTAAACAATGAAGAATATTATTATTATTAGTTTAAGTGTAGTAGATTATGACATAAAATCCCTTCTCATATTTTGCTACCGTATTTTAAATTAACTTAGAATAAACTTTATGAACCTGAGATTATTTTATTGAGCTAGATTATTATAAATAGAAGATTAAGATTTAACTATTAGTTTAATATTAGTGAGTAGAAGTTATTAAAGTCGTAAGAATACTATGAGTTTGTTATTTGAAATAGTAATAAAGGGGAGATAGTGTTCTTATGCCATTGAGGTAATATCCTGTGGGATATTGGCTCAATGTAATCTATCTTGTCACCTGTATTTTCACTTCAAGTCTCATGAAAATATTAAATATTTATTTAATTTATTTTTATAAACTGAACCTTATTCGTATTTTAAATTTGAGCTAGTGAAACATTTTAATTTTAATGCTGAATATTTTATTTATTAATTATTAACGGAGCTAGAACCCGTTTTATTTTATATCATATATTATCTGGAAGTGAAGATGCACAAGTCAAGGTTAGAATATATATATATATATATATATATATGGGTGTATAGAAATATAAATACACCATCTCTCTCTATATATGTATGTTCTCATCAATACTTGTTCTGCATTTAAAAGTAAAAATTCTTTCTATTTATATTAATCTAAAACCATCTGAAATTAGTTTGAGTAATAAGTGGACCGTCCTAGATGACAGCAGTGTATCATTTTTTTCAGACTAGCTTTAGCTAATGGCCATTTTCGGTGAGGTACATTCTCGAATCTAATTATTACCTTTACATTATCCAAGTGAATGTCATGAGATTTATAAATACCAAGAAATCTAAATCCAAAACAACATATTTGTATGTTTTACATTAGTCCAGTCTACTGTACATATTTATTAACATTGGTTTTATGTTACATTGATGTAAGCTTATATGATGTTTTATTTTTTTATACTTAAGTTTTAATTATTTTTTTGCTTTCATTGATATCTCTTAATATATATTTTTTGCAGCTTTAAATGCAAGCATTATTGCAGAAACCTATAATATGCAAAATCTAAATAATAATAATAACAATAATAATAGTAGTAGTAATAGTAGTAGTAGTATTATTACTACTACTACTACTACTACTACTACTACTACTACTACTACTACTACTACTACTACTACTACTACTACTACTACTACTACTACTACTATTATGTTTCAATAATGTTCTTTATTGTCAACAAAGGTTACGTGATGTTTACATACTTACGCCTTGGTTACAGGGGCATAATGATTTTTACAGATTTGATTTGACAGAGATTTTTATTGCTAATTACATAGTTATAGAAGTGCTGAATAGGGGTCTATATCAGTTAACCTATTCAATTACATTGTATTATTGTTATTATGTTTTAAAGGATAAACTTTATTAAGACTCAAAAAGGGTTACATAAGTTACATTTGAAAACATGAGATCTTAGATTCAAATTGATTTATAGTATTACATATATAATAAAGGTTTACAATTGTGATAGGAAAGAAAACATGATTTATATTAATTAAAAGAAAAATAATTATTACATAACAAGATACATATGTCAAATTAGATTTACGTAGAATTTTTAAATGTGATATTGAGAAAAATATATGGGAGCGCATGATAATACAATTGAAAACATATGGAGGAAGGGTTGAAGTTAGTGTTAGATTGAAATATGGTCCCATAAAATTGGGTTCATTTGGTGAGACCACTATAGTTTTCATAGCTAAGTCATATTGTTTCATTTGTTACATAAATTTCACGTGAAAAAAATGGAAAAATACTGATCAGCATAAATGGAATCTTGGGAAAACACAAAACATTGGTTCATGAATGGCATTCTGGGAGAATGGGAAAATACTAGTTCAGCAAGGATCGTATCTTCAGAAAATGGAAAACACTAGTCAGCACCAACTGCATTCTTGGAACATGTAAAAGCACCATTTCAGCATGGAAAAGCAACAGTTAGCATGCATTGAATCCTGGGAAAATGAAAACATTCCAGTTTAGCATAAATTGTATCTTGGGAAAATGGAAAAAATCCTTGTTTGCATGAATTGCATCTTGAGAAATTGAAAAATACTAGTTGGCGTAAATTGCATCTTGGGAAAATTGAAAAACACTAGTTCAGCATGGATTGTGCCTTGGAAAAATGGAAAAATGCCAGTCAACATGATTTACATATTGAGAAAATGGAAAAGCACCAGTTATTATGAGTTGCATTTCTTAATAATGACAGTTTTTGGGGTTGAAGTTTGAGAACTTGCCACTGTTATACAGAAAAAAAAACTCCGATTTGCTGCGGAATTATAATTATACAATTTTTAAAATAAAGTTGCCATCTTTATTTTATTTTTCATTTTGGTCAAAAATAAATGTGATTAAATTTTTCTATGTGCACATATGGAAAATTTTTTAAAAAGTATGGTTCAGAGTTTGAATAGCCTGAATCTCTCCCATGATGATCCAAAGTTGTAAATCTAACAGAAATGCTTGTATAGTTGAATGGTTTTTTTATAATCTATAGATGACATATACAATGGCAATGTATACTGACTGTTTCTTTCTATAATTTTTCCTAATACTTGGATATATGCTATAATCCTTTTTAAATACAACTTATTTTTTTAACTTGTTTACATTTTTTATGAATTTATTTATTTTATGAATTTATAAATTTATTTAACATTTTATACAGAACTAATAAAGAATTATTAACTCTGGAATTACTAATATTCATTTCATCTTTTTTTAAAATGTCAATATTATTATTGCATTTCCCAGTCTTCTAGTGTATCTTCATTATTTAAATATTTGACATCACAACATTAATTGTTTATTAGTTTACTATACAGTGTTACATAAACAAGAGCATCAAACTACTCTAATGCCATCTATAGTAAGTCTGAGTAATTAATGATTTCCAAATAGTAGTGTATTGAAATCATTATTCTCAGACCTTTCTCTCTTTTGCCTTTATCAATGAAGATTTAGAATTTAAAGTCAGAAACAATGTCCTACTACATACTAACCACTCATTGCTCAACTTTTACAATAGATTGTGCTGAAGTGGATTACCTTTTTTGTTTATATTTAAGCATCTGGTACATAGCTTTGCTAAAAATTTTCTCTTATTTCTTCATCTGCCATCTTTAAGGCAATGTTACATTTCTTAAAAATGAGATACTCCCCTACTACTATTGTTATTCTATTCTATTTTATTTTTTGTTCTTTATAGCTATGTAGTTCTTTATATAATTTTTCACATATTTTATTATATCATCCCTAATTTATTAAAATTGCACCATCTTTTTTAATAATTATTGAAATAACTTTCTAATGCCTAACATATATTATTTTCTTGAGACATTTATTGTCATTTATAGATTTTCTTACCCATTTTGTTTTAAGTATACACGACAAATATTTAATAAATGAGGATTCCATTTTTAATGCTAGTTAAAAATCGGCAGTCCTGAACTTTCTAAAAATTAGTATCCAATCAAGATTAGATATACAAGAGTGAGAGCACTATGATACAGTAAAAAGAGCATCTCTATTAACTACAACTCCTATTGTTATAAGAAAACAAAGCATTACAGTAAATTTATACGAGTATGAGAAATCATAATATATTTAATTTTTCTAGTTCTCATTTTATAATTGACACCCAACCATAGCAAGACAAGTATCATAATTTAACAGCTGTTATAAATGGCAAAGAGTTAATAAATGAAGACTCTGTTTTTAATATTATTTAAAAGTCTGCAACCATGATCATGGTGATCAGGTGATGATCTTTATAAGTTAGTAACCAATCAACACTAACTGTGTATAGTTGAGAAAAATAATACATTGTTAGTGTTATGATGCAATCAAAATCTATTAACTACAATTCATGTTTGTATAAGAATATTAAGTGCTATTATATATATATCATTAAAAGTCAGACAACACTTGGGCAATCCCAATATCAATAACAATCAACAATTTCAAATTGTTGTCAAGGCAACTTCTTTTTAACAATAAAGGTGGAATCCCACCTTTATTAATAGTCTAATATATTTATATAGTCATTAAATATTGCAACTTGACCACAAATATATACATACATAAAAGTAGTGAACATTTAAACAATATCAATATCAATAACTATTAATAATCTCAATCTATTGTCAAGGCAATCTACTTATTAATTCAAAGAAGTTTATATAAACCTCATTAAATGGGTAAATATAACCTATTGTGAAAACAGATTAACAAATAGTCAATTATAAATTTCAAACTGCACTCCAACTATATATTACTTAAATAATAGAGCTAATAATGCCCAGGGCTTAGGTATTTACATTATTTATCTATCTAGCCATGGGCTTTATATATATATATATGTATATATATAAACTCTAGAATAAACTCTACAATATTCAATATACTCTATAAAAAATGTTATAGCTAGCTTATGGCCTGTATGCCATCTTCAGTAGCATTTCATTTAACAATTAAAATTTAAAAAACCATATCTCATTCAAGTCATTCAACATTAAGATTTTCATGTGACTAGTCAACTTTTCATAATCCTTGTATGTATATTAATACAATTGTAGTGTTGTGTATCAGATTTATAAAATGTGACTTTTTGATTTTTTTCTTCAGGTAGTTTTCCATATGTAAAATAAAAACACTGTCAAAGAAAAACCTTCCATTACAAATAAATGAATGTTCAGCTATTATAGAGTTTAAATCTGTCCACAAAACATCACAATTTATGATATAAAAGTTCATGTTTCATGAATTTTTCAATGTACATTTTGATTCACCAATGTAATTGGATTCACATCAGCACCCCACTTTATAAACAATATTACCTTTGTTGATTTTCTCAACAGCATCCTCTCTATTATTAATTAATATCTATATATATATTCTGTTTTCAGTATCTTTTTACTTGTATTTTATAAAATTTCAAATACTTAGTTCTTTTACATGAGATAGTTTAATTTACTTTCATATTTATTATTTTTTGCTTACACTTTGGTCTCTATAAATGCCTACTGCTACTTGTTGAAGTATGTGTTATCTTATTTATCTCACTCAAATCAGAAATATTTTCAATGTTTGTTAATGTTTTAAAATATTTTGCAACTTTAATTTAAACTCATTAGAATTTCTATAATCTAGGAATAAATCCATAGCATATTTTTTCTTAGTTACTTTTGTCTCTCCAGCTTTGGACTAATATATGTCTTAATATCTCTAATGATTATTTCCTATTCTATATGTTATAATCTTTAAAAAAGTAAATCCTATTAGATAAAATGTAATGCAAATCTGCTATTTCATTTGGATAATTCCATGCCATTTCTGCCTTAAATTCTTTTTTTGAAAATCCAGAAGACTGTATTCTCTTCCTTCTGTGTTCCTACCATAATTTACTCATTACTTTTCCAGTTTATAACTATTTTACAATTCTAATATTAAAATCCACACAGTAATTTTAAAATGCAGTTTGTTTTATTCAGAAGTATTCTGTATATCTATTAAAAAAGTCTTTGATTTCTTTATCAGAACTTCTGAAGATATAAATCAGAATTATCTGAATTTAATATCTCTTATGAATTTTAATATCTAATCTTGCTCCACTGGATGACTTAGCATCAATCTCCACATTACTTTTCATTTATTATATATTGATAATGAATTGTACTCTTTTTTCAATTGTTTTGTGGGTTTTCTTTATTACAAAGTAATAATAGGTATATATAAAGAGATCGTCATCAAATGGCAGCTGTGATTAGTAACCCAGTAATTTTTAACATTTTATACTTTTGTCAACATCACTGTCTTAATTAGTAATTTTGTGGTTTTCCGATAACTTGAGATCATATTTTACTTTTATCTATTATGCCATAAGTGGAAATCTAAAGAAAATTGATATTCCCAAACACACACATGCACAGACTTTCATAAAACACAATTGATATATTATAAACAGGGTTTTGAGAAGAAGATCATGTTGCCATCATACTGAATCATACGTGCTAGTATTAATAATATGTTGGACTATTACTATCACCTAATATTAAATACTGAATGTCTTTAGAAAAATCCAAACTTTATTTAAATTTTCTAAATAAATTCAACTGTTAGTAATAGCACACAGGTTAATATATACTGCAATATTTTGAGTGGCATTCTTTTCTTCAGGTATTGCTAGCATGACCAAGTTTGATTCCTATTCCACCATTTGTCAGGCCAGCAGCAACTGAAGAGCAGGGGAAAATTATATGACTCAAAACATTATGTTATATATCCTGTGTTATTCCTATCAATTCATTGCATTTGAAATGCTTAAATAAAGTTTGGACTTTCTAAAGATTTTCATTGTTTAATATTAGATGACGGAAATAGTCTAACATATAATTAATACTAAAATATCATTGTCACAAACGTCAGGCATCACTATGTGTTAATGAATAGAGCATGTTGATTTATGTCAACATCAGTGTGAAAATAAAACTGCAATGACAAGAATGTATGAAGTGGATATTAGGAATTTGGCCAGATCAGTCTTTATAAAAATTTCATGGAAGAATCATAAGATCAGGTACTTTGTATGTATAATATGTATATTATAAACCATGTTTTCAATTGCATCTGTATTTAATAAAATAAATGCACAAAAACATGATTTATAAAAGATCTTTTGCCCATGAAAACATTTATTTTAATTATGCATATTATGTTTATGCATAAAAATTATCTCCTGGGCAGCTGTGATATCAGGATTAATTGTAAAAATATGTTCTACAAGAGGTTAGTTGATTTTTCATTTTAAGTTTCTATTATTAGAAGGTATGTAGTCATGTTAATAGATTACATACACAAATATATTAAATTCCAGAAGCGAAACTAGATAATATAATAACCCAAGCATAGCACTTCATAATTAAATCACTAGCCAAAGTCAAATTTAAAAAATCACTACCAATGCATTTTATTACCATTTTTATCAGTAATTTAATTGGGAATTGAAATTTATTAAATTATATATATATATCTGTTTTAAGGAGTAGAATAACATCAATTTAATGCCTAGAGGCTAAATTTCTAAGTGAATTCTTATTTATATTGCATTTTTTCTATTTTTAAATTTCTGAGAATATCAAATTAAAGATTAAGTGGACTTTTAATTTTTTGCTGGTGGGTGTAAAAGCAACTGACTTCCTTAATTCACAGTTTTGTATTCCTAAATTAAAGAAATAATCTGTATAGTTTACCATAGTGATGAAACAAGTCAAACTCAAAAGTGAAAGATTTATGCATGAATTCCCAGCTGAAAAATCTATTGAACGAACCTGTTATACTTTCAATTATCATTGACATTAGTGAGGTAATTAAAAGGTTAAAATGGAATTGGAGTGGACATACTTCTAGAGGAGATGAAAATAGCTGTTAATTGAAATCTTAAAGTGAATCCAAAGAGATTGTAAAAGACCTAGAAAAGATCACATGTGAGAGAGATGGATGAAAAAAATAAATTTGTTAGTGTAATGTGGACAAAGAAGACTATAGATCAGACAAACTGGATTAAACTTGGAGAGGTCTCTATTCAGTATTGGATAGGTTGAAAATGATGAATGATGCTTGAAGAAAGTTTATTATAAAACAGGCAAAATTCTCCATACAATAGTGCCACTCAGGTCAAGGCAGAGTAATCAATGGATGCCACTAGTGCAGTGGTCCCCAACATTTTTGCACTTAAGAGCACATTTTATAATACCGGCCAGGTGTTGGGCACTATTTATTTTTTCAATGTAAATTTATAGTTGGATATTGTTAATAATAGACTCTTTTACACTATAAAAGTATAGTATGACCTACAATTTGATTACAATATAATACAATAATTTATAAGAAATCTTAAAAATTAAATTTATTTGTATCAGATAAATAATTTTTTATCGTGTTCGGATAGCGGCGGGCACACTAAAATGGTCTGCGGGCTCCATGGTGCCCATAGGCATAGGGTTGGGGACTCTTGCACTAGTGTATTGAGAGTTTTTCCTGTTTTAACAACAGTTATGAGCAAGCATAAGAAATGGCAATCATATGATGTTAAATTTTATTATACTGTTCCAGTGTGACTGATTAAAAAAATATATAATAAGACAACAACAACATAAGGATTATAAGGAAATTATTTCAGACTGTTAATTATTGAAACTCAAATTTACATTAAAAAATGTGAATATCATTACTTGGAAACAGATTATAGAAACAACCAGCAGTTAATAATTATAATCATAATTAAATTTAAATTTTCAGAAACATAAATTCTTTCCAGAACCTCTATTGTAGGCATACTTAGTGGAAACTAGATTCCGTTTTTCCTTACTAGTTTTTATTGACATTTTTTTTTGGCAATCACATATATATAATCACAAGGTGGTAACTATAAAACTATACATTCATTGTTTTGCATAGTGTTTTATACTGTCTTTATTCTTATATTTATATGTAAGTCAATCCAATGCCGTTTTTTAAAAAAAGAATATAACAATGACCTGGGATACTTTTTGAGATACCATTTAATTATCGTAGAAAATTGAGATATTTGGTTAATTTATAAAGTTCTATTGTATTTTAAAATAAATTATAAACTTTGTCACCAGGGGAAAAAATTGCATAATTTTTTTTAGTAATCTGATTGGAAATATTATTCTGAAACAAATTTTAATTATTTTGCATCAAAAATTGTTTTTAGATACACATTTTGGACCAAATCTGGGTAATTGGTCAAGCAATATTCATCATCTTGGTGCTATTTTTTTACATTTTAGACATTGACTATAATATGAATTTCACTTATTTAGGTATGATATTTGTTATCAAAGAACCAACAGAAAGTGCATTAGAGTTTTTAAATCATCAGACTGCATCAAAAATTTGATGACATGACTGTTATCATTGGTATTAAAAAGTTTAATGTGGCACATTAAAAAAAATACCCGTAGCTTAAAAAATTCAGTTTATTATTTACATTGGTTCATTCTGTTTTATTACCGGGATTTTTAATAAACAAGAATATGTATTGATATAAAAAAAGCCATTAAATTGAAATCCATTGTCTTTTATTGTTGCATCATATCTCACTTCTGCATCCATGACTGAATTTCATTGGACAAAATCATTAACTGAATTATCTGACAAATTAGTATTTGGCTATTTGATACATCTTATAATTAACATTTATATTTTTCAACGTCTCTGTTATGACCCTGAATGACCTCTATTATGAAATTAATGATGGATGATTAAGTCCATATATTAATATAACAAATACATATTTGGATGAATTGGAATTTTTTATCCATGAAAGATCATGCTTTAATATGATAGAAAGATTATTAGATAGATTCATTCTATTCTTGATCTTTTGTTCAATATTTAAAGTGCTTTTAATTCATATCCTTGAGGAGATGATTTACTTCCTTTGTTTATATATAGAGTGAGCTTATGAATAATTTAATGTTTATGAGTATATAGAAAGATAAGTTCTTAGAGTAACAGATAGAAAGATAGAATTATATAGAGGGAGGGATAAGTTGATGGGAAAATATATAGGAAGATATATAATTAGATGACAGATTAATACAAAGACAGACAGAAAGATTGACAAATAGTTAATAATAAAGTGCATATATGGTTAATCATTCAGACTAACATGAAAATAAAAAATATATGATGATTTCTTAACATAAGTTTATAATCTAAATCACTAAAACTTGACAATCCATAGCAAAGTAAAAGTTATTCCTAATATTTCTTTTCAATGATCTGGATTTAACATTTTCTTCCATATAAAGCAGAAAATTTCCTTAATCAATAATTGTACTTCGAATACGTTTTTTTTTTCAAGTAAGCTTTTATTTCTTAGCATCCAATCTAAAGTTGTCTTAATCCAATTATTATTATTATTATTATTATTATTATTATTATTATTATTATTATTATTATTATTATTATTATTATTATTATTATTATTATTATTATTATTATTATTATTATTATTATTATTATTATTATTATTATTATTATTATTATTATTATTGTTGTTGTTATTATTGTTGTTGTTGTTGTAGTTATTGTGTTATTATTATTATTGTTGTTGTTGTTATTATTATTACTTTTGCTACTATTACCACTATTACTATTACTACTATGACTATTTTCTTCACCAGAAGAATTTTAATAATCATAAATTATATATTATGCCTTTTACATCCGAGATTTGTTAATTTATTGAAAAAAACTAAAATAATTTGTTAAAAATTCATTTATAAGTATACAATCTGCTTGTGGTCTTAGTTTATTTTACTTGTGTTACTCAAATTTTAATAATATGCGACCTTGCAGGAAACCATGCCTACTATGAAATGATTTAATTTATGGAATCCAAAAAAGTATTAAATGCTTTATTAAATCTCACATGGATTGGTCAGGATAATTTTGTATGTCCTGTTCATTTAGAAACCGGCCAGAATTTATAACAGTTAAATATGGCTGCTAGTAATTCAAATACAGAAGTAATTATTTTTGGAAAATGTTTAACTGAAATTAATGCCGATGAACTGAAATTGATTATGAAAAAAAATGTTATCAATTTTTTCGTCTAAATTGCATGAATTTAGAAGTTATTGATTTAAATTTACAAATTGATAAGGACTGCAATAATTTTATTTATGTTGACTGTTAAGACATCAAGAGGAAAATATTTGTTGTAATAAAACAATTTTATATGAAGATGCACTCTCAGGCATAAAATTAACCATATTAATAATTTTTGTTATAAAATTTTGCAGGTTTAGATTGCTTACAGGTTTATTGATCATTATAGCAAATTTAGCTAAAAAAATTAATAATCTTGATAATGAAAATCAGAATTTGAAAGATTATTTATTATTTTCAAAATAATATTGATTTTAGGACACAGAAAATACTACTGTAGACAATTGTCCATTTCCTCCTAAACAAATTAAAATTTCTAAATTAGACACAGATTATTGAGTAAATAATGTTAGCAGGCTTATTTCCTCCTCTCTCTTGAAGATAAAAGGAATTGTCTCAAGTTGCTATTTTTACATCTTAAACATAACTTGATAATAAAATACGTGGGTTAAAGGGGAAGAGATTAAAAAGATAAAAATTAAAAATAAATTCCCTTGTCAAGTAAATTTAGCAAAGAAATATTTGTTGATAAAACTAAAAATGGAGTTTCCATGGAAGCAGACAAATTCATTTCTAAAAGTTTGTTCTTTTGTCACTAACATATTTCTAAGAAAGAATCCAATTTTTAGTAATGGTATTAAGAAATAGAGTAATCTTTTATCTGAAGATTTAACTGTAGAAAATACAAATCTTAAAACTGCATATAGTATATTAATAATAATTAAGTTAAAGGCAATATTCACTATCTAAAAAAGTTACTGACACAGAAGAATTGAAGTCAGTGACATTTAAAGAAAGAAGACGACGAATTTAATTCTTTTTAAAAAATACTATTACAAAAAGTCTTAATGTCATGCAATTTAAAGCTGTTCCTGTTAAAAATATAAATGCTTCTTTTTAATAAGGTTAAATCTTGGAATTACATCAAAAGATATGATATGGTTTTACTTGCAAATAAATTTTATTTCTCCTTTTATAAATCTATAAAGGAGAATGATGTCAATAAATAATTCAAGTTTTTGGGGAAAAGACATACATCTTTATCCATTTTATGGAAAATTAAATACAGATTTGATTATTAAAGAACATACAAAGAATCAAGTATTCAAGGATCATACATAATAGATTATTACATTTACAAAAATTCTTCACATAAAAATATCAAAAAGTTAATTAGTAATTATAATTTCAAATTTAAAAACAAATGTATTATTAAAGTTTATATGCAGTAAGATAAAAACATTTTCTTTTGTTAGAGACAAAATGTTAGAGGATTAAGAAGTAAATGGCAGCAAGTAAAACATGCTATTCTTGGAAGAGCATGATCTGATAGTTTTGTCAAAAACAGGGTTGAATGACCAATTTATTATTAATTAGATTCTTATTAAGCATATAAGCCATGAATCGAAATATTTTGCAATTTTTGATTTTTAAATGAGATAGTAGACTTAATTAGTGAAGAACTTACTAGCTTCACACTTTGAGCTCAAATCAAAATCTATATAATTAGAAAGTAGGTTGAAGGTAAGATGGCCGGTTTTATCTTTATAAAGTTGTAATCTTGTGTTAAAATTTGCAGAGGTTCCTCTCATGGTAAAATTAAGCACTCAAGGTGCATAGTATTAAGGTTAAAGCCTTATATGTATTTAACAATAAGATTGTAGACTATTGATATTTATTACATAGGCATAATTAAGTAAACTCCAATCTTTCAAAAAATGGAGGCATATTATTAACTATTAAAAACAATATTGTAACAAAGCAAGCAAGTTTAAAACTGAATTTAATTGATTTTATTTGGATTGAAATGACATTAGAAAGTTAATCGTTTATCATTGCTAATATATACATTCCACTTCTTATTAATAAAAACAAACTAAATAATGATTTGGAGCATTTGGAAAAATATTTATTTAATTATAAATAGAATATTTTATAATCTGTAATAACTTTAATGTATGCTATGTAATTAAAACAGGCAAAACTCTCTATACGTATTGCCACTCAGTGATTGCCAAATGGTAATCATGTGATGTTTATGCTATGTAATGTTGGCATATAAAACAAGAGAGTTGGTCAATAGGGAAATTAATAGAGAATAAATAATTATAATATTCATGAATATAATGCTTACGAATAAACTGTAAAGTTTATTTTAATTAACTGTATTTATGGAAACATAAAACATAATCTCCTGCTATATTATTAAAGAAAGCCTTTCACCAACTAGCATTTTGGGTTTTTTATTTACACTGAACTCTTCTTAAGTAATAAAGATATGATGTCTTCAAAGAGAAATGATAAATTGAATAATTATTGTAATTTTTAATATCAAATATGCTGTTTGGAACAAATAGTCCAACAATATAAAGCAGTTGATTTATTTAAAAAAATTGTGTAAAATATTTTAAGTTTATTTGTATTTACAACAGTATTTGTATTTATAAAAGGAAAGTTAATCATCATAAGTTTTAAGCAATCAGAATTGATAATTTGTTATAATAATTCATAAATTTTAGACGTCTATTTAAAGTCATAGAAGAAATTGACTACAAAGAGATATTGAGAAATTAAAGGATAACATAAAATATAATTCTCATTATTTTTGGTCATTAATATAGAAAGTATTCTGGTGAAAATGTTAGTGGAGAATAGAAATTTTATAACTAATAACTTTACTAATTATTTTTCATCATTCACTAATAAAAGTATGCATCCCAACCTTGCAAATTACTGCTTCTAAAATGTCATTTTGGTGGATGTTGACATGATAATTACTGATAACATCTTGTTGGCAATAAACCGCTCAAAAATAAGAAAAAGTTTGGCATATGTATTTCATCTGGGAAGGATATGCTGAGCTGTAACTCCAGTGCTTAGTTATATCTTTAATGTCTCCTTGCTGCAAGATAATTTTCTTGATTCATGGAAAGTTGCAAAAGTTGTGCCAAAACCAAAATCCAAGTCAAATGATATTGGTAATTATAGATCTATTTCTTTGCTATGTATAGCTGAGAAAATCTTTGAAAAATGTGTGTATAATAAGACAATGGATAAAGTATCTGGATATTTAACTAAAACACAACATGGTTTTATACTAACTAGATCTGTTGAGTTTAATTACTATAAATCCAGTTGATAATAGGCTGCAACTAGATGTTATTTATTTTGATCTAAGCAAAGCCTTTGACAAAGTTGATACTCCAAATTGATTTCTAAATTACATATTATCAGTTTTACCAATCAACTTTTGCAATGGTTAGTATCTTTTATCTCATATAAGCTAATTTTGTCTTATGGGTTTATAATACTGTATACATATTTCAGTACTGCTGGATTGTCTCAAGAAAGCATATTTGGACCACTATTGTTTTCTTTTTATTATTTGGATATAGAGCAGGTGCAGTTAATACTAATATTCCTTGTTTGCATAAGATATTAAATTGTATAAAACTATTATAGGACGATATCAAAAGATTTCAAGATTTAGTGCTAAGAAGCCATATGAAAATTAATGTAAAAAATGTATTGTATTATTCTCTAAATATCATATACAAGCACGATAATTACATTCTTATCTTCAAAAATTATTCTAAAGAAAAAATAACTTAAAGACTTAGGTATTGTTTTTAATAATAATGGAACAGTTAATAATTATGTTCAGTATTAAAAAGCTACAAAATAATGGGTTTAATTTTTAGAGACTAAAATGATTTAAAAAAAAATACTTGTGTATTTATTTCTTACACTAGTTTTACAAATTTTAAATTACGATTCTGTGATTTGGAACACTTGTAAATTAAGTCATAGATTAGCTTTGGAAAAAGTTATAAAATTTTTTCTAAAATGTCGATGGCCTAGTGGTTAGCATAGCTGTCTTCCAAGCAGCTGGCCCGGGTTTGCTTCCCAGTCAATGCATTTGACATATGAAATATATATATATATTATAAAATAATACACGTTAGCAATTCACTGTACAAAAGATTAACCTTTAATGATATGATGTTTTTAAAGAATATTACATCAGGTGAGATAAACATGACACATCGCCAAACAAAAATATCTTTTAAGATAAAAGTAAAAGATATTAGATTTTCAGATTTGTACAACATTTCAATTTTAAAAATGAAACCTTAAAAAATTCAGCATTATTAAGACTACAAAGAATCTACAATAAATATTTTAATGCCATTAATATTTTTGAACCCCAAAATGGAAAATTTATGATTACTATACAAAAAAACTCTTCAAATGTTTAATGAATAATGTTAACTGCACATTTTTGCTTGGATGTAAAATCTGTTAAATATAAATAATAATAATAATAATAATAATTATTATTATTATTATTATTATTATTATTATTACTACTACTACTACTACGACTACTACTACTATTATTATTATTATTATTATTATCTGTTAAATGCTACTTTCATTAGCTTCTTTAATTTTTATAATGACTTTAGGAATAACTATCTGAGATTTAATTCATTTTTTTTATATCTATTATTTCCAACACATTTTTTTCTATATCTTCTTATATCATTTAAAATCTTTGTTTTATTTAAAATTCCAAATCTATGGTTTACAAGCATTTTAGATCCCTTAATTAAAAATTGAGATTGGATTCCCTATCATTTTATTTGCAACATATTTTCTTTTATACTTTTTAGTGTCACTTGTAATCTTTGTTTATTTAAAATTCCAAATCCATGTTTTACAACCATATATCAAAATGATAGGATACCTGGATAAAGGCTTTACATACATATAGATTTATTTTTTGAAGCAAACTTTATTCATGCTGCTCCAATTCTGTCACCTATTGTTAACTTGTGGAATTAATAGTTTGTTCCTGAAAAGCATTTTATTAGCTGGGGTCATGTAATGTTTGTTTGAGATTAGGCTTACTTTTTAAAAAAATAAAATTATAATATGAATTGGCTAAAACTTATTTCAGCATATTTTTTTATTTTATTCTTTAATTTTATTATAATATTGATATAAAACCATCAAAACATTACATGATCACCATCTCATATGCTTATACATACTGCTAATATGAAGGATTGCACATGATAGCAATAGTATATGGAGAATTTAATTTCTTCTTAATTCTGTTTGTAATTGGGTTAATAAATAAATGTCCATCTTGTTATTTAATTTTTTTTCATTTCATTTTATTTGTTTTAATAGATACTTATAGGCTAAATATAAAAAAATAATTCACAATAAAATATAGCATTATAAGAGAGGAACTAAGATTCCTTCTCTTTAAATATATACCAGGAAAATAAAATATTTTCAATACAAGAGAGACTAATTCCATTATATTTTATATAATTACAACATCTAACTGATATGTAAAACTGATAAATTAATAATATAGTGCTAAACATAGTTAATAAAAAATTATGACATAAAATAAACAATAAAAATATACATAAGCTTCTACCTCTAACAGCATTTGCATGTACATTAAAAAATAAATAACTTCATGATAGGGATACATGTAACACATTTAAAATACTGCATTATCAAAATGTCAATATACTGAGAACTCATAATAAATGTACTTTATAAATTATTTATAAAAATTATATCAAAATGCATAAAATAATAACAATATATAGCATTTTATAATAGCATGAATATTAAAACTTAATAATTATATCCTTTACCAAAATATAAAATAAAATCCCTTTATCTTGGCATTTCTTCCATTTGACAGGCAGCAATCACTGATTTAAAGTTCTAAAATAGCTTTCAGATTTCCAGGATTTTGTAATATAGCATATTTAACTTACACACATACAATATTTCAAAGAATGGGATTAGACAAAAATCTTTAATGGCGCTAGCACAAGCACATATAGCCATTCAAATTGATGAGATATATTTCATGAATAAAAGCACAAATATGATGTACACTTAATATTTCAGTAGAATGGATTAAACTCCTTTATCTTTTGAAAGAACATAATAATGATAAGCATCAAGTAACAATTTTTCTCAAAAGAAACATTTTATAATGGAGCATAATTCTAATAATAATAATGATGATGATATTGACAGTGTCAATATTTGCAAAACACGTTAGTCGACCAGCAATACACAATGATTTGGGACTACATAACATAGATATTTTTAGAATACAAAAGACCACAAACCTTATAATAGCCACCCTCAGACATTTCCCAGAACACCAGTATCTAATCCAAATAATACCTACAGACAAACCTCCACCTTCACATTTCTAATCTATCATCAGTTATAAACCAGTTCAGAATCACACATACTCAAATATCACTACAAACAACAACAAAATATTCATATTGGCAGATATATGCAATAGTATACCCAGGATATACATCAGATATTTCAACACAGATGCTCAGAATAAACAACCAACAGCTGCTCAAAAAATTTTAAAAATGGTCCATGGAATCCAAATTCTTTGATTTCCTCCTGGGATTAAATCTATATGCCTTGCCAACATCATATTTCTTAAGATACAGATGATTGTATACAAAAATAGACCCCTTCTGCATGCTATGCCACTGAGCAAAAGAAACTCAACAACATCTGTTTTGCAACTGCCCAGCATTAAACAATATTTGGCATGAAATAATGAATATATACAGAAAAACAAACATTTCCCTGCAAGATATTATCAGTGCATTCTGCAGAACATCCACCCCAACAATCTGAGTAGCAACCTTCGTGCTTTATGCATTTTGGTGCATGTGATGCACATTTGCTTTTGGCAATAATACAAGGCAGCATCCATCAACTTTTCACAACAAATTAGCACAATTAAAAAACAGAGACAATAAAATAGCATACCCAGACATTTTCGCGGCTACTTGGTCACTTGTAAAACAACGCTCAAATCTCTAATAGTTCTGCCTTTCCTCAATAATAGACTCAAAAAGAGAGCAACAAAATGGACAGCAAAAATCCATGTATCAATAAATGATAACGTAGAATAAACAATCCATCACTCACCCTGTATATATCTGTAAAGACTTGAAAAAAATTTAAACACAATATATATTCCTCAAAAATATCAATGTAAACGCATGTATATGAAAAATTATTAATGTAACTTGCTTTTCTAGATTGAATAAAGGTCCCCCTTTTTGAATAATAACAACAATAACAACAATGACAACAACAACAACAACAACAACAACAACAACAACAATAATAATAATAATAATAATAATAATAATAATAATAATAATAATAATAATAATAATAATAATAATAATAATAATAATAATAATAATAATAATAATAATAATAATAATAATAATAATAATAATAATAATAATAATAATAATAATAATAATAGTCTTGCATTGATGGTCAAGAGGTCAGCGTGACTGCCTTGCACTTGCAGGAAGTTGCCCGGTTTGGGGGTTCGCATCCTGGCCGATGCTATGACACTTAAAAAAATAATAATAATAATAGCAGCAATCAGATGAAAACATTTCAATGTCATCTCACATATTAAGGATCCCTGAAACCGAGAGACCATTTACCATAGATGACTTTGCAAAAAAACTAGTTAATATACCAGAAGCTTGCCACCCAGGTAGCCCTGGAATCCCATTGTTTGTTTTGAAACACTTAAGCCAATTCACAACAAAATATGTCTGTAACTTAGCCAATCAACTAGCACAAAAATTCAGAACATAGAAGAGATTTACCCTATTGCAATTGTACCATACAATAAAAAACAAAAAAAATATTCCCTCTGTTGCAGACTTAAGACCAATATCTATGGGCCCATTGACCATAAAAATGATAGAAAAGGTGATCAAGGAAAAAATTGAACAATATATTGTACCAAAGTACATTGATATTAAACTAATCGTATGAGTCCCATGTTTTAAAAATATATACAATTTAATATTAAGAAAATAAAATGTAAAAACTAAAGAGTAGGGGGGGGGATTTTGTATTTAATAAAATAAATTGTAAACGCTGTTTAAAATAATAAATTGTTTAAAGTAATAAGCTGTTTAAAATAAAAGATTTTTTTTGTGTTTAAAAGAAGCAAAAAATATTGTAATAAATAAATGATTTAATATTTTTTAAATGAATTTTTAATAAAATAATAAAGAGATTTTGTTTTATCTTATAATAAATAAATAAATATATGTGCATGTGTGTATGCAATTTAATAAAAAGTAGACATTAGAAGCTGATTTTATTTCACAAGACAAACACTGCTGCTAAAAATAAAGTTTTCCATTGTTTAAAACAGTATAAATAGCTCAATTTTGGTTCATTCTTGGTTCTGACTTTTTCATTTTAATAAAATATTTCTTAAAGTAATATTTCCAAAAATGTTGCATTGTTAAACCAGCTTATTTGCAGTTGACCGAAAACCACTCTTTACGCATTTAAGATCTGCAACTAGTTCGTAAAGTAATCATGTTGAAATAGACTAAATGGACAGCGGAGTGTGGGGAACACCAAACCAGCCACGAAAATCATAACAAGTCACAGGATCCACGAAGGAATCAATTTAACTGGACATCGATGATTTAAGAAATAATTCCATTATACTGTTTCTGTCGTATATAAAAACCTAGGTAATTATTTGACTTTGAGATCTAAACATTTCCGATTTCCTTTAAAAATAAAGATAGACTTTATTAAAAAAAACTTTGAACTTTTGAATTAAACTTTAAAAAAAAGAATAAACTTTAAACTTCAAAAGATAATATTTGAAATAATAAAATAAATAAAAGCAGCTTCTATTAAATAATATTTTTGGCATGTATGTATATGTGATTTGATTTTAAACTTAAACTGAAGAAATAATAATAATAAAATATGATGTAACATGTATACTTTATTTGCTTAAGTAATATATTAAAATGCTTATTTTAATCTTTAAAAAAAAGTGTATGTGTGTTTCATTATAAGATAAAACGATGCATTTATTTTAAAATAAAGTAAAACATTTAAATTATTTTTCTTAAAATAGTTATGTTTATTCTGATGTGTTTGGGTAAGTATAAATATTTATTTTCTTAATAAGAGTAGGAGGAAAAAAATACAACCATTAATAATAGTATTTTAGAAAAGATTCGCCAAGTTAAATCTATAAATGTTTAGCATTCAGTATAATGTTGTTATTAATAGTTTAAAGGAGCGAAGTATTATTTTGAATGGTTCGGGGGAAAATTATTTTAGTTTTATAAATAATAGTAGCAGTTTAGAACAGGCGGGTGTTTAAGATACCTTTTATTTGTTTCCTAGTGGGTGGTTGGAATCGACTGACCCAGCGGACGTTTCAGGCACCGGTTTATGCTGATCAGATAGACATGCTAATTCTAATGTAATTATCTGGTGCCTAAGGGGTTTTCTTTCTTCTTTAAAAATAATAATAAACTGTTTATTAGATCAGTATATATTTGATAGTCAAGTGTTGAATGTTATTAATAGTTCGCTATTGATAATAGTTGACACTTTCCCTGAAAACCAACCATTGTCTGAAAGGGAAATTTAGGAGGACAAAATATCATAAAATATTAGTTAATATTTTATTTGTCAATGCTTAGTGTTTGTTGTTTCCCGTAAGTTTAAGTAATAATTTTTAAATCGTAAGTTTTATAGCGTTAAGAGTTTTGAAGGTAGTTTTTTTAAGAAATAGTAGTTAGTAGTAGTCGTTTTCGTTAATGTTTGTTCGGAGCAGGTTTGGTTCATTTGGTGCCAACGTGGGGCAAAACTGTTTTCTTTTGGTGCATTTGATATGGCGCAAAACTGGTTTATGTAGCATGCCAATGTGGCCCAAGAATTAGACATTTCGAGTGGAAGAACTGACGGAAATTGTAGTTTGTAGGGCCACATGGCATTATAATGTAGTTAGATGGACATTTATTAGGCGTAGAACATAGCCCAGAAGTGGTCATTTTAAATGGAGAAACTGATAGTTGTAGTTTAGGAGGGGTACACGGCGTATTAATGTAGTTAGTTGGACATTTATTAGGTGCAGTAACGTGGCCCGAAAGTGCTGTAGTTTGGAAAGGCATTCAGCGCATTAACATAAATAGTTGGATGTTTAATAGGCACAGTAATATGACCAGAAATTTAGTTGTCATTTAAAGTGATAGGACCGTAGTTGAATAGTCATTTGCACATTAACGTAGGATCAATGTAAAGGATAATTGGACGTTGATGTAGACATTTAAAGGAACCTGAAAATATTTTTAGCAAATGATAAGATTACTATAAAACATAGTTGGAAATTCATTTGGCGAATCGACGTGGCTTGAATTGTAGTTAGTTGTTTAAATGGAGGGTCAAAGGTGATCATTGTTATATACTAATAGGGGATATTTGCTGAAGAGAAGTGTAATAAAGGTATTGGTAGTATTTGCATTTTTTTCCCTGAACAGGCTAGCTTTGGTATATGATAAAAAGTTGATTTTCGTGGGTGTTAGAAAGTAGAAACATGTTTTTTTAAAGATAAAAAAATAATGCGCACTCCGCATAGAATTAGAACTAAGAGAGTAGAGGTTGACTGTATATACGTTTGGAAATTAAAAATTTTTGTTGTTTTTTTGTGTTTGGTTAAAATAATGCTAAATATATTGGTTAGAAGGAAAGAGCCACATGATCAGTTATAGGATGAAATTATACTGGGATGAATTATAGTGGATAAATAAGAATACATGTATACAGTTAAACAAATGTTAAGTAAATAAAATTAGATTGTTTATAAGTTTAAATTTTGAGAAAACTAAAATGCTCAGAATGATATTTTAGTTTAGAGGAGGGACAGAGATAATGTACCAAAGTACATTGATATTAAACTAATTGTATGAGTCCCATGTTTTAAAAATATATACAATTTAATATTAAGAAAATAAAATGTAAAAACTAAAGAGTGGGGCAGGGATTTTGTATTTAATAAAATAAACTGTAAACGCTGTTTAAAATAATAAGTTGTTTAAAATAATAAGCTGTTTAAAATAAAAGATTTTTTTGTGTTTAAAAGAAGCAAAAAATATTGTAATAAATAAATGTTTAATATTTTTTAAATAAATTTTTAATAAAATAATAAAGAGATTTCGTTTTATCTTATAATAAATAAATAAATATATGTGCATGTGTGTATGCAATTTAATAAAAAGTAGATGCTAGAAGCTGATTTTATTTCACAAGACAAATGCTGCTGCTAAAAATAAAGTTTTCCATTGTTTAAAACAGTATAAATAGCTCAATTTTGGTTAATTCTTGGTTCTGACTTTATCATTTTAATAAAATATTTCTTGAAGTAATATTTCCAAAAAATGTTGCATTGTTAAACCAACGTATTTGCAGTTGACAGAAAACCACTCTCTACGCATTTAAGATCTGTGACTAGTTCAGAAAGTAATCATGTTGAAATAGACTAAACGGACAGTAGAGTGCGGGGAATGCCAAACCAGCCATGAAAATCATAACAAGTCACAGGATCCACGAAGGAATCAATTTAACTGGATGTCAATGATTTAAGAAATAATTCCATTATATTGTTTCTGTCATATATAAAAACCTAGGTAATTATTTGATTTTGATATCTAAACATTTCCGATTTCCTTTAAAAATAAAGATAGACTTTATTAAAAAAAACTTTGAACTTTTGAATTAAACTTTAAAAAAAAGAATAAACTTTAAACTTCAAAAGACAATATTTGAAATAATAAAATAAGTAAAAGCAGCTTCTATTAAATAATATTTTTGGCATGCATGTATGTGTGATTTGATTTTAAACTTAAACTAAAAAAGTATTAATAATAAAATATGATGTAACGTGTATAATTTATTTGCTTAAGTAATATATTAAAATGCTTATTTTAATCTTTAAAAAAAGAAGTGTACGTGTGTTTCATTATAAGATAAAACAATGCATTTATTTTAAAATAAAGTAAAACATTTAAATTATTTTTCTTAAAATATTTATGTTTATTCTGATGCATGTGGGTAAGTATAAATATTTATTTTCTTAATAAGAGTAGGAGGGAAAAAATACAACCATTAATAATAGTATTTTAGAAAAGATTCGCCAAGTTAAATCTATAAATGTTTAGCATTCAGTATAATGTTTTTATTAATAGTTTAAAGGAGCAAAGTATTATTTTGAATAGTTCGGGGGAAAATTATTTTAGTTTTATAAATAATAGTAGCAGTTTAGAACAGGTGGGCATTTAAGATACCTTTTGTTTGTTTACTAGGGGTGGTTGGAATCGACTGAGCTAGCGGACGTTTCAGGCACCAGGTTATGCTGATCAGATGGACATGCTAATGCTAATGTAATTAGCTGGTACCTAAGGGATTTTCTTTCTTCTTTAAAAAGAATAATAAATTGTTTATTTTCTCAGTATATATTTGGTAGTCAAGTGTTGAATGTTATTAATAGTTCGCTATTGATAATAGTTGACACTTTGCCTGAAAACCAACCATTGTCTGAAAGGGAAATTTAGGAGGACAAAATATCATAAAATATTAGTTAATAATTTATTTGTCAATGCTTAGTGTTTGTTGTTTCCCGTAAGTTTAAGTAATAATTTTTAAATCGTAAGTTTTATAGGGTTAAGAGTTTTGAAGGTAGTTTTTTAAGAAATAGTAGTTAATAGAAGTAGTCATTTTCGTTAATATTTGTTTGGAGCAGGTTTGGTTCATTTCGTTGGGTTGGTTCAATATATTACCACTAATTTCCAAAGTGCAACATGCAAAAAAGGATCATCAACAGTACAGGCAGCAGTACTTTTTAAGGCAGCACTCTCATCAATTAGACATAAGAAAAAATATGCACCTATTGTAGTTCAACTGGATATTGAGGCTGCATTTGACTCAGTTAACATTAAAGTTTTGCTGGAAATGCTCAAAAGCACCAACATTCCTAGAACACATCTATATATCATTGCAAATCTACTTATCAATAGAGAAATACACATATCTATCAATGGAAGAAATTCACCATCTTTCACACCAAACCAGTCTTTATCACAAGGGTCACCACTTAGCGCACTGCTTTTTATATACTACATCAATCCTCTTATTAAGAAGATACAGAAAACATTTGATGGGATTCAGATACCTGGAACAACACAGCGTATAACTTGCTTAGCATTCATGGATGACATTACAGTTTTTCTCTTATCCAAAAAACAAATTCCACGACTGTAGCAGATACTGGAAGAATACACTGCACATTATAAGCTTAAATTCAACCAAGCAAAAACTTCAGCATGGTCTCTATTCACAGGAAGGCCATGTGTGATGATCTATCAAAACCAACATCTTTCCTGGGTTTCCCATTTCGTTTGGGAATCACAGGGATGAGATGTAAAATCCAAGATAGGATTAAGAAAAAAATAAAACGAATTGCTGACTCCCTTTCAAAAACTTATATGTCTGTCTTCTCCACAGTGCAGTTAATTAAACAACTAATTATGACAAAAATCAGCTATTATTCACCAATTATCAAATCCTCAAAGGCTTTAATTAAAAAATCAAAACAATAGGTAATCAGTTACTCTGGTCCAAAAAGACAGTTGCCATATTGAATAGGAAAATGTCTCAACCACTGATAAAAAATGGACTGGGTCTCCACGCAGTTGAAATCTTCCACATACAAAAGTTGAGGAATGCAATTATTATGACTATGAAACAATTCCTGAAACTAAAACATATAATTGAAGTTACTCCTACTGATAGACCACCACCATCGGGATCATACATTTCATCCATAATTTATCAATGTAAAACCAATAAGGACATACCAGAACAATATGAGAACAAATATTCATATTGGGAAATATACAACCTGATAAATAAAGAAACTAATATAAATGAACCTTCACCAATGTTGTGAATCGATAATAAAAACTAATTAAACAATTCAAGTGACGAGCATTGGAACCTAAATTCTTCAATTTTATAATAAAAATGAACCTCACTGCTATGCCCACAACTTTTTTTCTCTACTAGAAAAGGATGTATAGGGATATAGATCCATTTTATGGACTATGCCACAGAGCAGCAGAAACAATTGAACACCTAATTTACAACTGTGAAGGTTTGGCAAAAATAAGACAAATGACATGCAACATATATAGAAGGAGAAACACCACGATGGAACAAATTATTAATGCATACCAGAGTCGAGCGATACCAAACATTAGGGCAGCTACATTTGTCCTATATTCTTTTTGGTGCATGAGATGCAGCTTTATAATGAGAAAAAATACTCGACATCATCCAGCCACATTTATTAATAAACTAATACAAATCAGATAGAGCTAAAACTATTGTTAGACCAGATTTATATGCTGCAACTTGGTCACTGTTAAACGAACAATCAAGACTATGAGAAATTCAAAACAAAGACAATTGAAAATGCTGAGGTTGCAGCATTATTTATAAACTATAGAACAAGGAACAAGTTAAAAATTGCCACAAAAAAACTTATGTTTAAAGAAAACCAAAACTGTAAATTTTACTAAATCAAATTTTAAATATAATGTAATAGAAACTATGTAAACCAAAGAAAGTAATAAAGTACCTTTTGAAACATAATAATAATAATAGTAGTAGTAGTAGTAGTAGTAGTAGTAGTAGTAGTAGTAGTAGTAGTAGTAGTAGTAGTAGTAGTTATAATAATAATAATAATAATAATAATAATAATAATAATAATAATAATAATAATAATAATAATAATAATAATAATAATAATAATAATAATAATAATAATAATAATAATAATAATAATAATAATAATAATAATAATAATAATAATAATAATAATAATAATAATAATCTTTTTATATTTATTACAAGACAATACATATCAAAAACAACAAAAAAGTTTTAATATAGAACATATTACATGATTATACAAGTGGTATACATTTATGCAGTATTTATAATAAGTTTTTTATATTTAAATAAATTCACTACATTTAAATATAACTCTAAGAAGCTTATTTAGTTTTTATATAGGATGTACAAGAAACAGAAACAAAAAAGTAATATAATTAATTGTAAAAAAGTAAAAGAAAGATGGCAATATATATACTATGTCTATAAATTAAATCCAATTAAATTTTAATATTTTTATTTTTTTGAATTTCTAATAATCTTATTTAGTTTTAAGTATACTACAAGATTTAAAATAAAAACACCAAGAAAAGAAGAAAGATAAAGTATAAGTTATAATCTATTTATACATCAAAAGAAAGAGGGGAGGGAAATTACTCTTTAATAATATAGTTTTCAGTATTATTTACGTTCTCTAAAGGTTTTTAAATTATTCAAATTTTCAGATGATACATTTAAACTTTTAGAAATGTAACGACTTTTAACTCTATCACTTTATTTATTAATATTTACTAAAACAATAAACCTAAAGCATGTGCGATTGAAAATGCTTTAGGTTTATTGCTTTAGTAAATATTACTTACGTAATCAATGTGCGTTAAATAAATTTATAATTACCAATTTATTTATTTGTAAATTTGTAAACATTATTATTTTTTACATTAAAAACATTAATTCAGAATGTTGGTTCGGGCAATTTTAGGGAAATAAGAAGTGCCATCTTCCTATTATATAGTATTTGGCTAACCCGGTGTTCACTCTTGTTTGACACAAGTTGCACAGACCCTCTAATAGTATTTATCAGGAAAATTAAAGCAATAAAAGAAAGAGACTATCGGATTGCCTCGCAAACAATGCTAAAGTGTACATGGGAATAGACATTAATAAAATTGCAAGAACATAATAATAAAGACATTGTTTAATAACTTTGAGCAATTTCTTCAAAACATATTTGTAAAAGTTATTTTGTAGAATGACCTTAGGCAAATTTTGCTCATAAAAACTTATTTGTATTATTGGCATGATAACATACTTATATTTGCATGGTTGAAGGTTTACTATGGGCGATTTAACTCGTGAGTAATTGTACTAATAGTTCATTACTATATTTAATTATAAAAATTATATTGAAAGTTCTAGTATAACTAATAAGTAATAATAAATGTTTTGAATAAAAAAAAAGTTATTTGTTTCTATCTACATTTCTTATCGAAATAATTATTAAAAACAATTATGTAGTTTAATAAGTTAATCAAAGTATAATATTTTGAATTTACAGAATACGTGTAGTAAATCGTCACAATTATTAATAAAAATTAAACTTATTAATCCTTTTTGAAGTTTGTTTAATCGTTGTAAATTATAACAAGAAGTTAAATCACAAAGTGTAATTCCATATTTGAATAACGATTTGCACAATGCTTTAATAATAATAATAATAATAATAATAATAATAATAATAATAATAATAACAACAACAATAACAATAACAACAACAACAATAATAATAATAATAATAATAATTCAATTTATATACTTTCAAAAAACTACAGCATTAAATCATTTACAGAAGTGCGCCATACAATAATATAAATAAGCAAGTATGCTCATACCAGACTGGCAGAACATGAAAAATCAAAGCATCATTTGGTTGCAAGGTTATAAAGTACAGAATTTCAAAAGACTTTCAATTATGAAAAGTTTATTTAGACAAGATACAATAAAAATTATTAATCAAGAAAAATTGCAATTATTTTAAGTTTTTGAAAGATCATCAATGATACGCCATGTTTTTTTTGTAAATTATTTATAAATTTTTTAAAATCTAATTCAAACATATTATTATTAGTAAAATATTAATTGCATGTAATAGCTAAATAAAACAAAAGAGATTTTAATGTATTAAAGTGATAAACCTTAATGCAAAATAGATTACGTTTCATATAAACGATTATAAATAGTAATATTTGAGACTTTATTAAAATAATTTTCCGAATGACAAGAATATATAAGAATTTAAGATCTCTGACCTTTCTTTTAATAGATAGGGATAGATTATGATTATTTAATATATTTAGAAAATTTATTGTAGACTAATTAAATTGTTACATTTTTATTTACTACTGTCAAACTCACTCCACTCACAACTTTGACACCATCCCCTCAGATAAATATAATAATGATTATTACTAATCATTTTCTAAACTAGAGATTATCTCTAGCATAGGTATAAACTTTAAATCTCAGTTAAAGATTAATATATCTGATTTTTTTAATTTAAAATTTTAAACTAAATGAATCTGATATCTCATTATCTATATTTCAAAATAAGCAGATCGAGAAAAATGATTTATGTTTTGTAAAGTTATTAAATTGTTTATCATGTCTTAAAATTGCATTCATAATTCTAAAAACTTATGGTGAAAAGACGCGTTCCTAGCGAATATAATACCTAAATCTTTCTAAATGTCGACCAAATTTATTTTACATCCCTCAATATAATAAAGAAAGTTTAAAAATTCAAATTTCTCGGAATAAGAAACAGGTGATCATTTTTTTATATTAAGATGTATCCTTTTATTTTTATGTTAATTGTTAATATCTTTTTGTAAAAGAATACAATCAGTGATTGAATTAATATTCCTAAATATTAATCATCTGCATAACACAAGAGGTGTGTGCTCCAGGTACTCTTACATTACAATAGTATGGATTTAGAAGACTTGTTATTAAATTTTATATAAGCCATATTGATTCAAACCATTTAAACAAATTCGGAGACAAACATAATTTATACATTTTAAGAAGCAATATGTATGGTCCACTTTTATTTAAAAGATAGATTAAAATTGACAACATCCAAACATCACTGATTCCCAAAAGCATTAGCACATGATCAAGTTAAGTGGAAAGATTAGTTTTGGTTAAGGTATTCAGTTAAAAAAACATGCTGCATTGGAACTAAAACTTTCTTTACATCATTAATGCTGGTTATTAAATAGGCAAAACTCTCCATACAGTAATGCCACTCTGTGCCAACCAGAGTAATCTGTGGATTCTGGAAGGTTTGTGCATAAAATTCCCATTTAGTGCCTACTCATCCAATATCCCTAGGCTAGTTTCCGGCTTGTGGCCTTTGTCAATGAGGAGCCTTGAATCTGTTGGCACTGCACCTAGATCTTAGGATCTAATGCAACCCTCCAGCAGCCACTTTTTGTCTCTACTTAACTACAAAACTATGAGAATGAAATTGAAAACACAATATTTTTAATCTAAGCTCAATAGCTTATATAGTCATATGGGTCTGAACTCAGTTCAGTATCCATACATTTTGGGGTCTTTGGCTCTTTAACAACCATAGCCACCACTATTCTATTAGATAGGTTTGGTGTTAAACCACTAAACGTTACATGATCACCATCTCTTATGCTAGCACCTGTTATTAAACAGGCAAAACTCTCCATACAGCAATGCCACCCTGTGCCAACCAGAGTAATCAGTGAATGCCAGAAGGCTTGTGCATAAAATCCTCATCTAGTGCCTACTCATCTAATATCCCCGACTGGCTTGTGACCTTCATCAGTGAGGAGCCTTGGATCTGAGGTGGGGATTTTATGCACAAACCTACTGACATCCATTGATTTCTCTGGTTGGTACAGGGTGGCATTTCCATGTGGAGAGTTTTGCCTGTTGAATAACAGTTATGTGCTAGCATAAGAGATGGTGATCATGTGATGTTAAGTGTTTTAACACCAATCCCGCCTAATAGGATAGTGGTGGCTATGGTTGTTAAAGAGCCAAAGACACCAAAATGTATGGGTGCTGAACTGAGTTCAGACCATATGACTATATAAGCTATTGAGCTTAGATTGAAAATATTATTGTGTTTTCAATTTCATTCTCATAGTTTTGTAGTTAAGTAGAGATAAAAAGTGGCTGCTGGAGAGTTGCATTAGATTCTAAGATCTAGGTGCAGTGCTCTCAGATCCAAGGCTCCTCACTGATGAAGGCCATAAGCCAGAAACTAGTCTGGGAATATTGGATGAGTAGGCACTAGATGGGGATTTTATGCACAGGCCTTCTAGCATCCATTGATTACTCTGGTTGGCACAGGGTGCCATTACATTACTGTATGGAGAGTTTTGCCTGTTTAATAACAGTTATGTGCTAGCATAAGAGATGGTGATCACTAATGATGGAATGACTTCTTTCAAGTATGCAAGTGATTGTACAAAGCTCCGAAATAGATCTGTAATTAGTAACATTAGGTTTTGAACCATTTTTTAAAAATTGATATAACTTTGGCAAGTTTAAGAGAGTTGGAAAAACACATTTTTTAATGGGACAATTAAGAAGTTACACTTGGGAGTAAGTAGCAAGGTAATCCCCGCATCCTATTCAAATTTTCTGCAAATCTCCATTTTTTTTTTTTTAAAGTCATAAGCTTCTTGGACAACTATTGCTAAAAATATGACTACTAGGTAGTCGAAAACATGTTCGGCATACCATACTATTAAAGTATTAAACTAAGCTTTTCTTTATATACTTTCTGTATGTATTTATTTAGAAATAAAAGATCTAATATCATAACCTAAATTTGAATGTAATTTATATTCTTTTATAACTGATATTATTGTTAAACAATTAATAGAAGTGCTATCATGAAGATATGCATTAGAGAATCTAAACTCGGAAGACAATTGAGATTTTTCAAATATTCAGGAAAGTGAATTGAAAAGTTATCAGCACATAAAGAGGAGTTACAATTCATTTGATACTTTTTTTCAGTAATGCCAAAATCATTAGTAAGTCCAAAATTCTCTAGGATTATTTGACAAGCCGAGTTCAATATTTTTTAATATATATTTTTGAAAGTCAGTTGTCTGAACAGATTTAACTAATTTTTTATAATTAAGCAAAGTTATGGCAAAAATTAAATTTTGAGTTATTACGTATTACCTATGAGAGGATATGATTACATCAAGAATGAAAATAATTGTAAAAGGGATGTTTTTTCAGTATATAAAAATGAATCAAATCACTAAATACTTGTTTAAATAATTCATACACAATTAACATCTTTTGAGGAATATGATGAATTCCAATTGAGACTAAAAATTGCTTTACACAGACCAAATTAATCCTCCTTTTTATAGCATCGTTTAATATTTAGAGAATGAGATCATTTGAAATAATTTATATCAGGTGAGTGACGTAAATCAATAAGAAAAGTCAGAAATGAAACAACATTTAATTTCTAATAAGTTACTTAAAACATACCAAGTGATGGTTATTGGAATTTAAATAGAATTGTATTGTTTTAAATCCAGAAAATAATAGTAATAATAATAGTAATAATAATAATAGTAGTACCAATAGTGGCAATAATATCAATATTGGGGAATCAAAGGGTCAATGATTTAATCTTTGATATTATTGATTATAAACAGAGCAAAACTCTCCATACAGTATTGCCACCTGTGCTAAACAGAGCAAAACTCTCCACACAGTATTGCCACCTGTGCTAAACAGAGTAATCAATGGATGCCAGAAGGTTTGTGCATAAAATCCCTATCTAATGCCTACTCATCCAATATTCCCAGACTAGTTTCTGGCTTGTGGCCTTCGTCAGTGAGGAGCTTTGGATATGAGAGCACTGCATCTAGATCTTAGGATCTAATGCAACCCTCTAGCAACCACCACCTTTTATCTCTACTTAACTACAAAACTATGAGAATGAAATTGAAAACACAAAAAATATTTTCAATCTAAGCTCAATAGCTTATATAGTCATATGGGTCTGAACTCAGTTCAGCACCCATACATTTTGGTGCCTTTGGATCTTTTACAACTATAGCCACCACTACCCTATTAGGCAGGATTGGTGTTAAACCATTAAGCATCACATGATCACATTTCCTATACTAGCACATTAATTGTTGATAAACAATTAATGTGCTAGTATAGGAAATGTGATAATGTGATATTATTGATTAACACAAGCTAAAAAAATCACCTTATTTATTCTAATATAACAGAGATATACATAGAGATAAATTAAATATATAAATTAATAAGCTAATATTTAGATCGAGAAGTAAAATCCTAACCATGTAATAAGGCCACTAATATTGAATTAGTCAAGACTGACACATGCAAATGCTGCTAAAACACCTTTTACAACTAATCAAACATTTGGAGTTTCAGCAAATAATGCTAATTGTAATAATATAAGTGAAAATAACAGAAAATATCAATCTAACAATTTCACCCAATTTTATCACTCAACTATCAATAAGTTAATAAACTTTTACTTGTGACAAACTTGAAGCTAAAAAGATAATGATAGACAGCCAATAAACGTCAATGGATAATGAATAAATTTAACTTCACAATTCCCAAACAGTTTGACTTGTTAAGAGGTTCTTTACAGAAAGATTCTAGTACTGGTTATCACTTACATACACTGCTTATTACTATACTGATTAAAAAAAAATCCTTCATGAAACTAAATACACACAACATGTAAAATAGAATTTAACAAATAACAGAACATCTAACCCAAGATACATAGCTAAGAAATTCCATAATGAAGAATAAGAAGTAATTAAAAAAACCGATAAAAATGCTTCTTGTAATCAAAGTAAACCAATAGGCAAAATTATATCACTAGTTAACTTAGAAGTGCGTAACAAGAATAACATGCTATTACCAAATAAAAAATCAGGACTATTAGACCAAAATGGACTTTGTAGATAATAGTGATTTTTCATCTAAGGCTAAAAATAAAATCCACTAACCAACTAACAAAGAAAATATAAAGCCGGTCATATATCAAAACAGAATTGACAATCAAACTCATAAAACATAAGAATTTTTAAATACCAGGGAAATGCCAGCAAATATCATGAACTCACCAGTAATTTTTTTTATCCTTCAACCAGCCCAACAAATGAAGAGCTTAACACCAAATGCATGCTTTATCAATCTTCACATAAAAGACAAGGCACAAGAAGGTTTACATCATAAATAAAAGTGATGAAAAAGATTCTCTACCAATGGCTGATATCAGAAAGAAAGAACTATTGCATAAAGCAAGGGTGGGCACGCATGAAGTCAATGGGAACCGCATGCCAATTCTTTTATATATTGTAAAAAGCCACCCTATATTATTTAAATACACAAAAATAGATACATATAGCCAAATTTTATTTAACTTAATTAATATGATGATATAGTTTACACAAGTTTTAAGTGCTGAATAAAGTATATAAAAAAAAAAAATTAAAAAAAAGAACTAAAATGCAAAATAATTATTTCAAAATTTTAATAAAAATAGAACATAATAATAAAAACTCATTAAAAAGAAGTATAACATTTAATAAAGACCTTTGATTAAATATTTAAAATCTGTCGAAAATTTTGTTAAAGCTGTTGGCAACAATTCTGTGAGATGTTGATCGGTCAACTGCGAACAATATTTCGTCTTTACGAACTTCATTGTGGAATACAACAATTCCCAGAAATATGAAGCACTAAAAATTGAAATTAGATAGCAAAGCAGCTTTCTTTAACTGTGGATATTTTAATTCTGGCACGAGTTTCCAAAATTCAATTAGAGAATTAGATTTGGATGCATTTGCAATGCCTGATCCTCTTTCATCTTTAACAACTCCAATTCCTCAGCCACTTTTCCTACAAATATTATTTTAGAAATTGGAAATCCATCTTCAATAATATCACAAATAAATGAGTTCACAAAATATGCAAATGTAGATTTAAAACTTTTCAAATCTTCAAACCTACATATGAGTTTGAAATCCTTTTAATTTTTTTTTTTGATATTAATTATATATTTTTTTTCTCGTGGAAAATGATTAAATATTCTGGATTTAAGATTGTGCACAAAAAGCCAGTTTCACTTCAAAACTAAATACAGTTTGTGACAAATCACTGATCACTTTTTCCTTATGTTCCATAGAGTCTGTATGGAACATTAAATCAGAAAACCAGTTTTCATTTTCTAATTATGGATATTTTTTTCTTTTTCTTTTAAAAATGTAATGATAGGATTTAGGAGTTCCACCAAATGGCTCAAAACATTCTACTTTGACAGCCATCTTATAACAGACCATAAACAGAGATTACTGGACAATTCATCTGCTTCATCAATTAACTCTTCAAAAAAGGTTTTAAACTGAAGGGGTGATTTGGCATTTGTTCTAATTAAATTCACAATCTGCAAATTAATCTTTCACACATTTTTGTATTTTGAGTACTTCAGTACTTTGCTATAAGATGCCTGCTGAATTATGCAGTGAAGAAATACAAAACATGGAATTTTAAGATTGTTGTTTACAAGACCAATAAGATCTAGGTTTTTCCCTATCACTGCTGGGAATTCTTTAGTTACAACACTTAGAAGTTTATTAAAAGTCAATTCAAACGTGTTCATGACCTCATCAAGTGCATTTTTGACATTAACACTGTGAGTTGTTTCAGTAGAGGTAATAGGTCTAACATTTCTTCATTTACATTTATGTCTGCAGATACATAGTGAACAAAATGAACAAAGACGGCTATTGTGATACATTCTGAATGTCTGTAGACCCCTCCAATGCTATATAATTTTTCAAACTACACATCAAACTATGTTTAACATTTTTACTAATTTCACTAATACAACATTCACTTGTATATCATGACATATGAACTTGAGCGATCAATTTATGCAGTTTTGTATTATCTGGTTCCAAAACTTTAACCACTTTTTCCAAGTTTCTTTTAATAAATTCTCCATATGGATATTAGGCATGAGCAATATTCCAAGCTGCCAAAAAATTAGCTTTAAAGGCTCTGGCACCTTGACTAAAAGAAGACAAGAGTCCTTGTGCTTATGAAGAGACCTGATTGCAATAATTTAAGTTTCTCTGTTGCAATTTTGAATTGCAAATGATTTACTTCATAATGTCGGTACGTAAATTGTTTACTTTGTAGTTTGCAATTGTAATTTTACTAATAAGACACAACTTTTCATTATTGTCACTAAAAGCAAATTTTTCTACCCATTCTTTCGGAAAACTTCTATTTTCTTGTTCTTATTTTTTTATATATATATTTTCTGAGATCATGTTAACAAAAAATTTAAATAAATTTATTTCAAAAATCTGAAATTCAAACAAAATACATAAATAAATAATTAAAATAAATGCCTAAATATTAATTCTTGTTTTAAAGGAATCGTAAATAGGCAATAAATAGTCGAAGAATCAGGGCTTCTTAAAATAAAATAAAAACAATTTAGAATAATTAAAAGCAATTTTGGATTACATTTATTTTTGGTTGATATTTTCCTGATAATTGTTAAACGTCTGTTTTATTATTATTTACAACCAAAAATAGAAACAATATAACCAAAATCAAGCAAATGTATTCCAGTTTTATTTTCAAGAGTTTTTTTTATATAATTGCTTAAAAAACATAAAACTCTAAGTGCACTAATTATAAACAATTAAAATAAAATACTTAACCCGCACACGTCTTTCGAAAAGATGCGCAGATTCTGCGAAAAAAATACTCATCATAAACAAGTTTAAATTGCATAATAAACCAGTCTACTTGCCAGATTTTTTGAAAAAATAAAAAATAAGACATTTAGCAGATAGGAAAACTATCACTGAAATATACAACTATAAAATTGCACAAGTCATAAATATACACATGTAGTCAATCCATACGCGCATGTAATAATTTTTATAAGATTCAGTAGATATCATCAACGAATAGAGATCGCCATTATATTTGAAAATAGTACGTACATATATACATCGTACAATTTTTAATAAAATAAGTAATACAATTGTTTGAGAAGAATTTCTATCATATTACAAATTTTTGTGCAATTAAAAAAAAACTGAAATAATAAAAATAAAATCGCATGCCCACCGTTGTCATAAAGCATCCATGAAACTGAACGTGATCTCTCTTGAACTAATAATTGGGATATGACAGCATTAAACTCTCCATTAAAAGATGATAGAATAGGCAAAACTCACTATACGTATTGCCACATACAGCAAGCTAGAGTAATCAATAGATGCCAGAAGGCTTGTGCATAAAATCCCCATCTAGTGCCTACTCATCCAATATCCCCAGACTAGTTTCTGACTCAAGAGCACTGATGAAGGACACAAGCCAGAAACTAGTCTGGGGATATTGGATGAGTAGGCACTAGATGGGGATTTTATGCACAAGCCTTCTGGCATTCATTGATTACTCTAGCTTGCTGTGTGTGGCAATACGTATAGTGAGTTTTGCCTGTTTTAACAACAGCTATACACAAGCATAAGAAGTGGTGGTCATGTGATGAAGATGATAGAATCACAGTTGATTTAATTTAAGCATTAAAGTAATAGAAGTATTTGTTTATATTTGAATCAATAATCTAGAATTTTTCTTCTTTTTATATAATACCAATCTAAAAAATTGGTAAAATCAGTTTTAATATTAGGATATTAAACTATCCTAAAAAGTTTTCAATTAGCTAAATAGTTTGACATTATTCAGCTCCACCTATTAGATTTACTCAAAACAAAAAAAAAAATATGTAGTAGCTTACAAATTGACTGATCTAACCACTTCCATAATTGAAAATTTTTAACGTTTTTCAGTCAAACAAATCATCTTCAGTGAAAAGCGATTTAATTATGACTAAATAATGTTTTTAAAATCATTCAATATATTCTATATTGACCCTCACAAATTAATAGTCGCATTACATCAAAGAACAATTTGTTTTGAACATTGCATTTGTTTATATCTCCCAGGTTAGTACATTATAAATAAATAATTATTGATTCTAAATTCATTTTTTGCAATCTCCCCATACTTTTAGGAAACTTTAACATGGGTTCCATATTTCATTAATAATTAATAAAAACTTCTTATCCAACAATTCATACTCATTTAATAGAAGAAGACACATATCACTAAAGGATTTGATTTTCTATTTCCCAAGAATATGTCATAAGCTCAATCTCTCATTGAAAAATCTCATTTTTTTTTTTAACATTTAGCCATAATAGTATTTATAAGTCTTGAACTATTGCAAAAGGCTCAGTTCCATATTGAGAAAACAATTTGTCTTTTCTTTCCAACCAATATCTCGGAATTCCTTTTTTCAGAATTATACATGTCAATATATTTAAATTCAGCAAACTAGAACAAGATCTCATATAAATCTAGATCACATTTATTATTTTAACATTCTTTTATTCACTATCAACCATATCACCAGAACTAACCCTCTACTGAAAAGAGTATTAACATTAGAAATTGAGTCAGCCCTTCAATATCATTCAATGGTGATAATGTAAGAAAGAAAATTCTGAGAAACAATTTATAAATCTACATGTAAGATACATGTTTTTTTTTAGCAATTAAGAAAAAAAGAGAATTTAACTTAACAAACTTCACACATGGTTAACAAACTACATCTGATGGACCTTAGAACAATCCTTGACCATCAAAGTATCTGAAGACAGTATATACATGTGACAATATGCTATATTCCCTATTTATCCACTGTAATAAAAGCAAATTGCAAAGCAGGGAGGCCTTCAATCCTCCAAACTTACTCAGACAAACAGAGAACACTCACCTCTTCATGCTAGAAAAACTCAAACTCACTTTTCTCACACTCATGCCATTCAGGTATTCATGGGATCTTGTATTTTGTTTTTAGCCATGTAAATCATTTACAAAATAATAAAGCAAGCCTACCATATACACAGGGTTTATTCAATATTATATGTATCTTTATCAAAAGACAAAAAACCCTCTCCCTTAAAAAGTCACAAACCTATATCAATGGCTTCCATAGAAATTAAGATTTTTGAATCAGCATTAAAAGATAAACTCACCCCAACCTCTATGCTTTATTCAAATACCAATTTACAAAAACCGATGATTTAACAAACCAAGCAGCCTTTTTATTTAAAACAACCATAAACACAGTAAGGAAAAAGAAAAAAATACAGCCCATTAGTAATTAAACTTAACATTAAAGCCATATGGTTCAAATAGATTTTATCAGCACCCTAGTGAACTTATGATAACTAAATGTATGCTATATATAACAAATATAAATCATGAAATAAACATAACATAAATGGAGGATTCATCTCAGTTGTTTCCTCATATTGTTCAATACCATTACTGCCACTAAGTGCCATTCTCTTTTCTTCATATATCCCTACTATTGGAGAATAAAAAAGTAGGAATATATATCCCAACATTCAAAATCAGCATCTTGGTCATTGCATATGTAGATGTCTTCCTTCAATTTCTAAACAAATTCCAATATTACTAAGGATTCAAATTAAATTTACTATGAATTATAAAATAGAATTTAATATGGACAAATCATGTGTTTGATCAATTAATATTAGAAAAACACATAAACAACACTTCAAAGAAAACACAACTCTTTCCTCAGATTCTTCTTCTATTTAGTAATTCAGCAATCTAACCCTGATACAAAAAAACAAAAAACAAAAACAAATAAAACTTCAAAATCATATCTATCTCTTTATTCAAAATTTTCTCTTTTTAACCTCTGTATTAAAACAGAATTTAATATTTCTCATCAATATTGAACTACACAAAAGCTTTATAAGAAATATATTCTCAAATGAAAGCACTCCTTTGGACTCACTGCAGCTATTTCATTCAATCAACTTGAACAATCTTTAATTGTCAATGGTCTTGAATTACATATGATAAATATATTTAGAATCCAAAAGCAGGAAAACTTCTTATTTTCTATATCAAGTTATTACCACATTTAATAGAAAAATCTTATAACTTAATGACAGGCTATCACCAATATTTAAATTGTGGGAAAATCTTATCCTCTCCACTCAATTTCCAACTCCATTCTCCTTTCCTCTAGTTATAAATATTGCTGGATGTTTAGACTCATTGGAACTTCTCTTTCAGATTCTGAAAATAAATCATAAACAATTAATGAACTGATTAAAAATTTAAATTCTGGTCACTTGAACCCAAATAAATAAATGTTCGCATCAAAATAAATCCTATGTACACTGCATTTTTACAACACAGAAGACAATTCAAAAATATCAATGACAATTCAATCTTTGTCATAAAATTACTGAAGCCCAATACCATTCCTTCTTTGAATGTATAAACCATGATAATATATGCATAACAATACCAAAACTATTTAACAATTTCCAATATAATATGAACACTCTGCATCAGATGTTTTAGAGGGTATATATGAAAACGTTTCTACTAGCACTTTTATATAGCAATTAATTCATTATACAACAAGCTACTATGGAAAAGAAAATAGTAGTCATCACAATAAAACAAGTAAACTGTCCTACAAAATGGAATGGTTTTGGACTATGCGATATCAGTGTTTAACACTCCAAAACAATAAACCTATCTATAGCCATATTTAGACATTTTCCAGAGAAACCAGGTAATAATAGAAATTACACCCACTGAATGCCCTCCTCCCACATATAACTACATCTCTACCCTACTTGCAATATGTGGAATCATAAAGAACAATATAACACTAAAAAAAAACAAATACACATATTGGCAAATACAAAATCTATTGTTTCCAGACCAAGCAACAAATAACCAACCCACAGTACTGGGAATAAATAATGACCAACTGTAAAGCAAGTTCAAAATATGGTGCTTGGAACCAAAATTTTTTGATTTTATTATCATATTTAACCTGAATGCCTTACCAATAACACACTTTATTCAGTACAAAAGATTTTACATAAATATCGATCCACTATGTATGCTATATCACAGAGAGGAAGAAATGCAAACCCACTTCCTATATGATTGCCTAGCTCTAGAAAAAGTGTAACTAATGATGTAGAACAACTACAACAGGTAACATACTAGATGTACACACAAAAAACAGCAATACCAATAATATGTGCAGCCACCTTCAGATTATATGCATACTGGTGCACCCATTGCACATTCACATTTGAAAACAATCCAAGAAGACACACCAACATCTATTACAGCAAACTAAAAAAACTTAAGAATAGAACAGTATTCATGCACCACAGGATATTTTTGCAGCAACATGGTCCTTCTTCAAAATGTGCTCAGTCTTATGACAAGGATTGGAAATAATATTCTTAAAAAAAAATAAATTAAAAAAAATGAGATCAGCTAACACAACCCCATTGATGGTCAATCATCATAACAATGAATGTTTTTTACCTGGATGAATAAGGTAAGTTTCAGAATCAAGAACTAAACAAATATTAAAACGAATTTTTCATATAAATATGTGTACCTGATACTCAATAAAGTTTGCTTTGAAACACAATGATGACAACATATATAAAAGGGTATAAATTAATTTGCAAATGGGCTTAGGATATTTTCCCTCAGATAGCTTGCCCACATTAAGATAGCTAACTATATCCATCAGTTACTGATTAGCTATTGGTATAATAGCTATTGTTAATTAGAGATTAAAGGTACAATATTAATCTCAGTGGATTAGATGATTACTCATAAAAATATAATCGAATAATGCACTCTTTGTCATTGGTAGGAAAGTTCCCCCTACACAGGACTCATGGTTTATCTTTACAGTTCAGTGCTTAAAATTTGAACCAAATGTCATCAAACGTTTTTAATTCTATATATTTAAATATTAACGAATTATGTGCAATAATATAAATAATATTAATTAAAACAAAATTGCCCTACATGGGTTATTTTGGAAATAGAGATGTGTGTGGACTTGAGAGTTAAAATTTCTTGGATCACAGTTTGGCTGTTATTTTCAGACTATTTAATTAATTCCTCTGTATTAACAAATTCTTGATAGAGGTTCAGAATTCTTATAGTAGTATATAGTTTTTGTAGGTTTGTTTAATGTATGCATGGAAGCAGATATATATATTCTAACTTCATAGACAGGAATAAGTGATAATATGGAGTGTAGAACACATAAATGATTGCTAATTAAATGAAATGATTTCAGAACTGGATGTAATATTACTTTCCCTTTTTGATCATTAGAATTTTTAAGCTATAAGTTGGGCTTACTTATTTCCAAGTTTTTTAAAACAGAGCATTTATTTTTTAACTCTGTTATCATCGGTAGTAGCTATTAGTATTTGATCTAGATATTGAACATTTAGATTATGGGAGCAGTTTCAAATGAGTTTCCTAACGTCTTTTATGTTGTACAGATAAGGATCCACATTGTCGCATATATAAGGCATACTAAATGTGAGTAAGTATAAAATATTGAAATAAAATTTCTTGTATTTGGGTAATTAAAAGATGAAAGTGACTTTGAGCATACACAGATCTTATTATCACAATTTTCAGAGACATGATAGTTGGCATGAAAAGCTCATGATAAAACTATACCAACTTAAGTGATTTGATATAATGAGATAGTAAAGGGAAAGAAAATGATAAATTAGAGATAAAGAAAACAATAAATATTTCTTGTATTGGAAACAATATTTAGCTTTTAATGGGACAGTACACCTTCTATTAAGTAATAACAGATATTTTAATCAGACTATTTATGAATTGCAACTAATTTTCATATCTCTTCTTATCATAATTAAGTAATAACAGATATTTTAATCGGACTATTTAGAATTGCAACTAATTTTCATATCTCTTCTTATCATAAAGAGCTAACGCATTGTCTCATCCTCAATCTTTAGAGAAGCTTTATCTTATATTTCTAATCCCTGCCTTTCTTTTAATGAACAATATATTTTAAAAAACAAACAAACAACAACAACTAAATAAATAAATATATCTACATCATCTTTTAATAAATGTGTATTCCTAGTACTTACCTATGAATTGGAAATTGGATTCTCAATAGAAAAGCAATACAGAGACTTCAGAAAACACAGAAAAGTTGGGAGAGATTTTAGGAAATAAAAAGAAAAAATCAAAAATGAAATATTTTTTCAATAGTGTTAATGATTCTTATTTGTTTAGTCACTTATACAAAAATTTCTGAAATTGAGTTGGTCTGAACATATTAACAAAAGAAATGTCTCTAATCTAATGAAATCTTAAACCGGATCCGAAAAGATTGCAAAAGATATAGAAAAAGACCACGTGTGAGATGGATGAATAAGAAATTAATTGAAATAATGTGAAGAATAAAAGTTATGAATATAATCCAAGAATTTGTAAATCATGTTGTAACATCTGCTATCTATAGGTTTCACTTTTCCTCTGGGCTAGGCTGACGCTATTGCCCTAGTGAATCAATAATGATGATGATTACGTTGGTGCTCATGATGTATTTTATTTATATATCTTTTAAAACAAATCCACTTATTTATTATTAAATAATCTGAAAAATTTAAATACAAAATACCCATAAAATTATATTACTTTATTAATCATTTGACTTAAAATTATGTTTCATTAACTATTTTGTCGTTAGAGAACGCTAAATTATTAAATATTTAGACTTTCGATATCCGCTCAAATGGAATCTAATCGCAAACAATAATATCTAAATGATTGCATAAAATTAAATTATAGCAGTGAAACGTCATCAATCTAAGACTGATCCCATTTTGTTTTTGATTATCATTATGTATAAATTGTTTACCAGAAGAATGAATTTTATTACTGTTAAGATATATACATAGTAATGAGATAAAATGTGATTTTTTTCTAACGAAAGAGAAAGGAAGGGGTAGGCATTAGTAGTGTTAATAAACGAGGCTCTTGAATGATAACACTTTTTTTACTGTTCTATTACTACTACATTTATTTTTTTTTAAATTAAATTTCTCTATACATAATATGTTATTTTTGGAATATGTTTTTACTTACAATATGTAATTATTTTTACTTACACAGTTCTTTAAATCAGTAGCAAAGATTTATTGAGGAAGAACAATCTATTACATTTTATTATTATTATGACAACTTTTGGAGCAGCGAATGGAGAAAATGATGAGTGATAAAAATATTGTGAAGTAATAATAGTTGAAGTGAAATCGATCTTTAATAAGAAAAACGTAAAAACCATTAAACATCGCGTGATTATTTCTGGGTATAAGGTAAAAACAAAGAAAGGATGAAGAATAAGAAATAACGATATTTTTAATAGGAGAAAAAAGAGATTGGTTTATTGGGAAGAGGGCATATAAGAAATTTGACCACCGGAAATAATGTAATGAATCTGTGATCCACAATATTGAATACAGAGTCTGCTATTCGTCTATGGCATCAAATCTAGTAGAACAATTTTGAGAATGATTTTGATAATACACATAGAGTATATATTTCTTCATTTAAGTCTTTTCACTAATATCATAATAATATGTTGGATTATTTTCTTTATCTACATTTAATTATTAAAGGTCTTTAGAAAAATTCTAACTTCATTTAAGCAAGCAAACACAGATTAGTGTATAATACAATGTTTAAGTATGGTATTATTTTCTTCTCTTCTTCTGGTGTAGCAGGTATGACAAGTGACAATACTAGAATGGCAATCAAATTTAGGATGTTTAGATTTGTGAATACTGACATTAAGATATTGCTTTAAACCATGTGGTTATTCGGTACTCATCTTTTAGCTAAAGATGCCGCTCTATGGCGTGGTTTTTGGGCCAAAACACATAAAAATGCCGTTTCCACGGACGACATGTTCGAACCCGCATTTTCTATAATACAAGTTTTTTGTTGTGCTACAGAATGCAGGTCGTTATGTTGCGTTGCAGTACAGCATGTATGTCGCATAGCAGCAAATACATTTTCCGAATTCGCACAATTTATAAAATAATTACGGCTTGATGAGAGAGTTTGTATTTGAATTGTATTGAAATGTTGTTTTCATTGGATTTTTTTTTATTTTAAAGTATTAAAATGTTCAGATTTTTTAAAGCAATAATTCGAAGACTTTTTACAACGTACTGTATTGAACTTTTATTTGGGAAAATGTTAAATATCTATGTTTTTATTGAGTTGCAATTAGGTAACGTGTCAAGTAATGTACTGTTTGTAACATTCCACGAGACAAAGAAGATTCTACCGTCTGTATATTTTTGAAGTAAAAAAGAGCGGTACGAAAAAAATATCCAGTAAGAAAAGTCCAAATATACAGGTTTTTTTGTAAATTTCATAAAAAGCAAATATTATAAACATGTTTAATAAGTAAAGAAGACATTTATATGTGTTTGTTGTTGTTTAAAAAAGTTTGAGTTTCTTTATTTTGTCCAAGTACGGTTACGATTTTGAATTTTTTTATTTTAGCATTACAAACAACAGAACACTAACCATAAAACTAACCCTAACCCTAAAACTAACCTAAACCTAAAAAACTAACCCTAAACCTAACCCTAAAACTAACCCTAAATGTAACCGTAACAACTTTTACTTTTGTTATGATTATTATTTTTTAGTTAAACAACAACAAAAAAAGTCGTAACACAAGTAAAAAAATATCCGATAGAAAATTGATAAAAAAAAGCCGTAATACAATTTAAAAAGTATACGATATAAAAAACACGAATCAAATTGTAATTTGTTGATTTTATTTTACATTTATTATTATCATTTAAATTGTATACGTTAATAAAAAATAATATTTAAAAAAGACGATTTTGTTTTGTTTTTATTTTCGCATTACAAAAAAGCACAGCAAAATTATTATAATCAACGGCCCGAGAATGGTCATATTTTATAGTTTTAGCGTGAAAATGGCACCATCCAATGGAATCTTTATCTATAAGACAAGCACCGGTTATTTTGTCAAAGACAACTATTCTGTCAGACAACAGTGAATACAAATTTTACACATTTATTGAGAATCAATCCTCTTGACTTCTCCATTTTTTTTAAAGGCAAGGTTAATGATTGATTTCCAAACAGGAATTATCACAGTAGATTGACTTATGTGCCATTATCAAATGAGCAGCTTCTTTAAATTTTTTTTCATTTCACTTTTTCCTCTCTGCCCAACATTCTTATCTTTTCTCAATTGAACATACATTTATTAATATATGTTACACTCTAATGCAATTTTTAGATACAATTCCTTCTTTATTTTTCTAACAGCTTCTACTGTCTTGCAGTCTTCATCAGAGCTTTTTATAAACTTTTTCTTTTTATATTTATAACTGACTCAGTTATAAATATAAAATATAATTATAAAATATAAAAAGGAAGAAGGTTTTAAAAAGCTCTGATGAAGATTGCAAGACAGTCAAAACTGTTAGAAAAATAAAAAAAGAATTATAGATAAAAATTGCATTAGAGTGTATATGAGGAGATTTGTAAAAAAATAATATTATAGAATATATGAAGAAATGCAAATAAAGTAAAGGAGAAGATATAAGAACAATATTGGTATATGTATAATTTGCTGATTTAGATAAATATAATTTTTTTTAGTAACTATTCTCTCTGATAGAATAGCCTAGTTGGTCAGAATAGTCCTCATGAATCTAAAGGCCCAAGCTAGAGTATCGCTACTGATTGGCCTAATAACATCTAAAAAGGGAGAGTAATACCAATCAAAATGTGTTATACTGTATATTAATCTATGTGCCGTTACTAATAATTAAATATATTTGAAAAGTTTAAATAAATTGGAATTTTTCTAAAACATCAATTAATTCTAGATAATGGAAATAATACAAAATATAATTACAGACAAAATGCCACCATCTTTAAATTTTCAGCCATTCACTAAAATGACAAAAAATTTCATATCAAAAGATCTTGGCTATCCCATTTCATCAGGTCAAACTAAGATCTTAGTTCAGTAAATGAGCTCATTGTAGAGTGAATCTTCAGCTTATAGCTAACAGTAATTTAAATATAAACTCAGCAAGCAAATGATTTACTAATAGCAACATGTTCAATCCCACTACATTTTAAAATAATTCAGAAGAACCTTTATCTAAGATAGAGAGATAATTTTTCCATAGACTTTATTTTAATCATATTAAATTCTACAGCAGTTATATGAAATTATATTTAAAAGTATCATTTTCTCTTTATAATATACTAGAAATTTTTACTCAAGTCAAAATAAATTACTTAAATAAATAGTTTTGGTTAATTTGAATTAAAAACAACGATAATCTTTTGTTAACTAATTTGTCACAAGAGGGCGGTAAATTATTAAGCATTTAAAAAAATAGATTTATTAATAAGTTAGAGAGATGGAGAACTAGTATGGAGAGTAAAAAGAGTTTAAATATATATAGAAATAAACAGAATATTAGGTGCAAGTTAATATATGATAATAATAAGGAAAGTAGTTTATTGTTTAAGGCTCGAACGGGATCTTTAGCAACAAGAGAATATACATGTAAGTGGAAAAATATGGGTGATTTAGTCTGTAAATTATGTAAGGAAGGAATAGAAAATATTAGGCATCTGGTTAATTAAATGTAAATGCTTGCAAACAGAAAGGGCACATATAATGAAGTTACGGAAGAATAAATATGAAAAAAGTGATTATACAGAAAGTGGATTATTGGTTTTTATGCTGGGTTTGGGAAAAGATAAGGGGGATTTAGATATAAAGGCCATAGAGTTGACAAAGATTATGTTGTGGAAATGGAATGGAGCAGAATATAGTAAAACTTAGACTGGGGAATGAAAAATAAAGTGGCTATCAGGTTTCTCTGGGCATAATTGTTGAGAGACTCTTGACTTTGTTTAAGGAGAAGCTACAGTACATCACATCGCATATGTGATTTAGTGTGCAAATTGTGTAAGGAAGGTATAGAAAATATTAGGCATCTGTTGATTGAATGTAAATGCTTGAAAGCAGAAAGGGTACAAATAATGAAGTTATAGGAGAATAAATTTGATCAAAATGATAATACAGAAAGTGAGTTATTGGTTTTTAAGCTGGGTTTGGGAAAAGATAAGGGGAATTTAGATATAAAGGCCATAGAGATGACAAAGATTATGTTGTGGAAATGGGATGGAGCAGATTATGGGAAAGCTTAGAGTGGAGAATGGAAGGGGAAGATAAAGTGGCTAACAGGTTTTTTTAGGCATAAGTTGCTGAGAGATTCCTGACTCCATTTAAGGAGAAGTCACAGTACATCACATTACATCACATATTCTTAATCTAATCAAGTATAATCTAATCATAGACTACATTTATGTGATTGTATAACTTAATGTTGACATTGAAATGTCATCAAATCTCAAAGATTATTTTATTTATTGAAATAAATTTATTTGTTCATTCCACAAATATGTTTGTAGTTCTATCATGTCCATGGACTGCTTACTTAGTTTCACTTACTCACTGTTTAAAAATTTACTAAATAAGAAATAAAAGAAGTTGAAAATTCGCAAATGTAAATTCATAAAATGTACATCCACATCCATTTGTATGAATATCAACAAAAATCATTTCTCTTATAGTTTCTTTTTTACTTTCTTTTTAGATTTTTTATTATACTGTCTTTTTTATAATTGAAATATTTCATTTATTATTATTTATTTCTAATGATGACTAAGGTGTAACATTTAAAAAATTAATTTATATTGTCAATATATATATATATATAAGAGACACCTCCACAGTTCTCATCTTTAAACAAACTAATAGAATATCAGCAATCTGTTATCCAGACAACATCACAATTAGGCAGTAAATGGATTTCATGTATTATCTGATTGGTTGTGACATCAACTTCTGATATTGTATTGATTTGTTTATATGAGGGCTTTGGTATGTAATTTACACATAATAATAAGCTATTGGCATTGATGGTTTAATATATGTATATAATAAAATATATGTTGTGATGACAATTAATCAAAATTTGAGGTATGCATAGAAAATTTTGGCAACAAATGATAGCAGATAGGGACTCATTATGTAAAGTAATAAACATATAAACTGTAAGAAGAAACCATTAGTTGTAAAACCTCCATATTATGTTTTTCATTTACAAATAATCATAAACTCAATTATAAAAACAAACTACTATATCACTTTTAATAAAAAATTTATTGACAAACAATAATTAATATTTTATCAAATTCTATTAGCTATTATCAGAATTAAAGACAAAAAAAAAAATTACAAAGAAAACTTGAAAATGTGAAAATGAAGTTGACAGATAATAATTGTATAAATAAATTTAAAAATATATTTATTGTATAAAAACATTATTGTATAAAAAACATAGTTTAGAATATTATATGCCAATAATCAGTCTAAACAATAAAACAAAATGACTATATCAGTGCAAAATCAAATCACAAACAAAATTAAATTAAAAATTTTAATTAGTTTTTCTATCAAAGACTTCTCAAGTACAAAATAACACGAAATATAAGTATATATTATGCAATTTTCCTACAATCCCAACTCACATTTTCAATCATGTTTAATGTTAAAATAAATTTTATATTAATTCATAGTTTCAGCATCATAGATCTTTGTTAAAGGAGATTTAGAAATAAAATGTTATTTAATATATGAAGAGGAATAATTATAATGTTAGAAATGAGATGCTTTGAATGGAGATAATTTTTGAAGGTCTAATGTAGCTGTGGTAATTATGTTAGATTGTTTTTTTAAATTAACCTATCTTCAACATTATTTTTGAAATGAAAGCCAATTTGAATTTTGAAATAACTGACTTGAATTCTGAATAAAATAAAGTGAACCTGGATAAATTTATCTTGAACCATGTGATTTGTAATATAAACAATAGGAACACAATTGTTAGCAAAAATTACTAAGTCACATAATATATCAAGATTCGCCTCTCTCTGAATTACTCTTTTTTGAATTCTTAATCTCTCCCACTCAGTACAGTATTAATAGCTGATGATGCTGCAGCTTTTGGGAAGACCACAATCGTATTTAGTATTTTTACAGTCATCTGATTGATGCAGCTTAGCATAAATTTTTTACCTGATATTGTCTGGTTACCTAATTGATTAATAGTGAATGATTGGCTGAGATAATGAGCCAATTATTCTTAATATGATTGTGACTAAAAAATTTAAGGCTCATTCAATTTATATTACATCCCAGATTGCAGGAATAGAATATGAATAATATAGTCACTTATTATGTATGAGACATATTCATGGGATAATCATTTTCAAACAGTATCAGACCATTCAGAATAAAGGTCTTTCCAAATTTAATCTAATTTCTCTGATCCATAATTTTTCTTTAACTACATAATTTCCATAAACATCGTTTTCATCCATTTGATTTACATATTTTTTCCCTAGATTTTTAGAAATTCTTGGGGATGCAATTCAAGACTTCAACTTTTTATATCCATATCTTTTTAGTTACGTTAATGACATCATTAATGCTATTGTTCTCTTATCCATGTATTTTGCTTTCAATTCCTCTTTTCTACTCTCATATGTCTTCTCCATATTTCATAGCATAGCTTTATTTTCTCTTAAAGATCCAAGTTTCAGATCCACACTGTAAGAATTGATAAAGCTATTTATTAAAACTTTTTTTCTTCAAACACATAGGCATAATTATTTTAATATTAAATCACTTTTACCAATCATTGTAGAATGAAAGTTTATATCTATTATTAATTTTCTCCATGGTATTTTCATTTGTATTAATAATCACACTAAAATATTTATAACTGATAATTTATTCTAATATATTTACTAAGGCAATAAACCTAAAGCATGTGCGGTTGAAAATGCAAAGGTAGGGACCTCTACATGTCTTAACCACAAGCTTATTCATTGGAAGAAAAGAGGGGAACCTTCTTTACTTCAACCTACTTTCTATACAAATAGGTGAAGCTGAAGCAGTTAGATCTGAGAGCATGAAGCTATTCAATATTTCACTGATTAAATCCACAATTCCTATTATACATTAGTACTCATGAAATCTTTCGATTATAATAATATCAATCTTTAATTTCTTCTGCTGTGAAAGCCATTGATCATAACTTTCTTAATCCTATTTTCTTGATTTTGTCTGATAGCTTTTGCAATACCTGCAAAAACAGCCAAATTTTTCAAAATTTAAATGATTTACATAATCTTCATTTATTTTTAGTCTCCTAGTTTTCCATTTCCTTTATGCTGTGCATGAATTGATGCAATGATAGAGTGAAAGATTCTGGAATTCAAATTCCATGCATCTCATACTAGTTCTGATACTTCAGGTGTTCAAACTTTTTGTAAATTTTTAAATAATGAGCAATAAATCATTGATTTTTTTAAAAAAATCCATAAAATATTTCTAATACTTTTATTGCAAGTTTTAGAGATATAAAATTAATATGTCATTTATATTTTTTATTGATAAATCAGCATTTATTTTTATAGTGTCTGTATACAATTGTAATTACATTCATATCGGCCTTTCAAGCCAAATTGTGCAAACGCTTTTGTGAGTGTTAAATAATAAATGAATACCCTCTGACCAAACAAGATATAGAATTCCTGCATAAATTCTATATCTTGTTTGGTCAGAGGGTATTCATTTATTATTTAACACTCGCAAAAGCGTTTGCACAATTTGGCTCGAAAGGCCGATATGAATGTAATTACTTTTTATTGATAGTAATCTTAGCATAATGGTTGTTATCTTTTGATAAATAGTCGTCAGAATATAACAGTATCCCTCATGATTTATTATATTTTAATGGTCCAAAGGTTTAATTTCCATGGATATGATTATTCAGACAAATGCCTTTTTTTAATTAATAACTCCAAAGCATAATGTGTCTCATATTCACTGATCCTTTACTTAATCCACTGTGTTGTAAATACGTTTAAATCCAATTTATTTTGATTGGTCAGAGTCCATCTTCCAACTCTTCAGTCATCCATATCATTGAAAATCTAATAATGGGGCACTCAAAGCCCTTGTTGATGCCAATATTTTCATACGTTGATAATAATACTGGCATCAACAATGACTTTGAGGGTTCCATCATTAGATTTTCAATGATATGGATGACTGGAGAATTCAAGAATGGAAAATATTGAAGTTTGTCCATTAAAGTTTGAATGTTTGCTATCTTAATATAAACTGAGCAATGATTGTATATGTGGGTGGGAGATGTTAATCTGTACCAACTGAAGAGTGCTGGTTCAGCATGAAATATGTATATTGAAGAAAATATTTTTCACATGTATATGGATGTGTGTATATGTTATGTAAGATGAGGGAATAGCTGTAGGGGGCTTGAAATTCTGAGTTCAAGCCTTTTATAATTAATAAACTTATAGTAGTTTGTATTATGCTAAGTCAATTTTGATTTTACCAGTGCTTTCACTTTATGCTAAGTGGATGTAACTAGAAACAAGACATTACAACCGAATGTTAATATTTGATCATAGTTGGTACCAGTTTTTAATACTGTCCCACCCTCATAACATATTCATGATAGCATCTCAAAATTAAAGCTAAAAGAGGAATATTAAAGAGCTTAAATTCTGTCTAAATGGGAATGCCGGTGGCAGAGAATTTTGAATTTAATGTTGGGCTAGTAATTATATTTTGAATTGATGAATTTAGCTTAATGTATAATTACATATTCTAAATTAAAGGTAATACTAATTCTACTTCATAGTATGGAAGAAAGTGTTGAATGCCTCAAACATAATCTTAATGCATTTTTAATGCTGAATAAGCTTGTCAACTTCAGCTGTTATATTCAAAATAAAAATATAAAATTATATACATTTAAGTAAGCATATTCCAAGTCAACAAATGACAATTAGTTTTATTGACTATTTTTTGAAACAAGTTTATTTAAATGTTTAATTTTGAATTTGCATTTTTATTTTGAATATAACAATTGCCTATGTCAATGCTGTTTAACGACAAGAGTGTATTAAGATTATATTTAATATTTTCATAGATATACTAAACACCTCCACACTTCCCCAAATTCTCTTCAAATTCGTATAAATAAAGATACAATAAAAGGCAAATGATCCCCAAGATGCATTTTATGCTGAACCAGCACTCATCAGTTGGCCCAGGTCACTATCTCTCATATATATCTTTATTATATGAAAAGTATTTATCTAGAGTAAATTGTTACATTTTCATTTACCATTGTCAAATTCCCTCCATTCACAACTTTGACGCCATCCATTTCAGATAAATACACTAATGATTATTACTAATCATTATCGAAACTAGAGGTTATCTCTAGCACAGCTATAAACTTTAAACCTCAGTTAAAGATTAATATATCTGATTTTTTTAAAATTTACACACACGGACTCTCTGCACCATATGTAATATTTTTATAGATATAATAAACACATCAACACTTCCCCAATTCTTTTCAAATTCATACAAATAAAGATATAATAAAAGACAAATGACCCCCAAGATGCATTTCGTGCTGAACCAGCACTCATCAGTTGGCCCAAGTCACTATCTCTAATATATATCTTTATTATATGAAAAGTATTTATCTAGAGTAAATTGTTACAATATTTTCTCAGGCTATAAAATAGTATTAATATTATCTTCAATTTATTGCACTTCTGTGACTGACTTATCATAACTTTTTTTTAATATTTAAATTATAATATAATTTAAAAAATTTTCTGGTGATTTTGATATAGTTTACTGTATTTAGTATGCCTATGGAAGGAAAAGAAATATAGAAAAGATATAGGTAATTATGGCTTAGTACCCACAAATGCATGGTGTGTCCCTCGGTGGAAATGAAGGCTGATACATCTTAAAATTTATTTTTGATTTATAATAGGCGTTAAAACTTATTCAAGTAACCTAGCTACTTTTGGAACCATCATTAATATAACTAAAAACATACAGACACCCAATTACTAACCAATCTTAGATAGTTAATTTTGTTATACCTAATATCAGTTGGATAGAAAATTTCCAAGCTTTGGAGAGTTTGAATTCCAAGTATGTGCATAAGAGATGAATACAATAAACATTATGCGATTAAAGTCGTAAGAAAGATGTGAAGCAGTATAAATTAATTCTAATGTTTAATCAGAAGCGCATTATCCTATAGCAAAAGGGGCAATTGCTTATGGCCCCCGCCAACAGGGGGGGGGGCAAAGTCCCAAAATCAGTATTCTATAAAACTCATTAAAAATCAGAAATCTTTTAAAATCATTATCATTGTATGTATAAGAAGGCATTTGAAACAATAATGATTTTTTTGATACTTGCCGTATCTCCTCAGCAATAAGGGAAGTGATTATAGGAAATAAAATTTATGCGTGACCCCATAAGTTAATTGCTAAAAAGGCAAACTATATATAATTTATTATCTATTTTATTTAATAAAAAAAACAAAGAACTAGATTTGTTATAAATTTTATTTAACATATTTGCAAGAAAAGCAAGTTCATCAAAAGACAGAAATAATCATAAAACCACAATCAACATATTAATTAAAATGTAGCAGATATATGAACGTTTTTTTTTACCGTTGCTCATAATTATGAAGAATTTGAACTTATAGGCTAAAAAATACATTCAGTATAAATTATTTATAACTCTAGCTATTTTCTCTATTTTTTCAAAGGCTTTTCAAAAATAATATTTTGACCGGAATGATCAGTATAAAAGTTCCCGAGATTCATTTTGGAACTTCAGGAGCAACTTATTCGTTTGCCTTTAGACGATCACTTTGTGCAGCAAACAAAAGAAAGTTAATAACCATTAATCAAGCAATAGCTATTTTTTATATAAGTAAGAAAATCCCCCCCTTCCCCGTCAATTTATTCTAGAGTTTTAGTGTCTAGAAATTCAAAATAATAACTTAATTGGAAAATTCCACTACATTTAACAATAACTTTACTGGAATTTTCCATCACATTTAAAATGTAATAATTTCTAAATTTATATTTACATCTGTAGTTTTTTTTACAATACTTTATAAATATATAAATGCATAGTAAACATTTATTTTGCTTGTATATTATACATAAACAATAAGCAGATATATATTAAACACATAGCAATCCAACTGAGTCAGAAGGTTTAGCATTAATAAACAATAAAAATTATGAGTCAGACAAAGGGGAAAAATGCGGGAGGGGGATTGATATTTTGATGAAAAAAGAGAAGGAGATGAGGATGCGCAATTGGCAGGCAAATAAACATTTATTGTGAATTGTTTGTATGCTATCTGCGATCGGTTGCTATCAAATATTTGAAGATGTGTTGAGGCTTATCAAAATATTTTAAATTATTTTTTCTTGTTAATAAATATCAATTTAAAAAAAAATATTGCCCAAATGAGTACGATGAATATATTTTAAATTTAATAGATATGTATTCAAACGACATTGAAGTTAGCATTTTAAAGTAAAACTTATTCATTAAATACATTTTGGAAAAAATGAAAATTTAAATTCTACTTTATTGATGTATGAAACGATTCAAGAAGAGCTAATTTCTACATTTCTCAAAGTGGACATAAATTGAAAAATATATTTAACCACACCTATTGCTAATGCATCGGCAGAGCGATCTTTAAATGTACTTAAAAGAATTTAAACATTGCACTAGAATTTCATTAGGCCAAAAAATATTATGCAATTAAAAATTACATATTGAAAATGATATTACTAGTAGATTTGATTATTATGAGCTGATTGATAATATTGCAGCTCCAAGCATATAACAACGTTCTTAAAATTTTCATTCTTAGGTAATTTGTTATGCTCTTCCCAAATATGTCAAACAGTACACCACTTTATTTATTGCAATAAAACATACTTAAAAATTAATTGACTTCATTTATGACTTTTTCTTATGGGTTATATTTAATTTATAAATGAAAGTTCTTTATAAATGTCATACATGTAATTTTGTTTTATTTTTAATAAAATTATATCTACAATTAATATTATTTAGCTTTTTGCATGGGTAAGACTAAACCAGCGGGGTGGCATCCCCCTCCCTCTAAAGAAAAAATCAATACTATACATGGGGCCCCAAATTCAAATTTTCCCAAGGCTCCATGATGCCGCAATACGCTTCTGTGCTTAATAATGTAGAAACTGAAAATAATTTGTCTATAATATATATTCTTAAAACCATATATTTATAACGAACTTTAATCACTAATTTAAACTATAAGTGAATTTTTAGTGAATACTTTTTTTATCATATAAATATTTAATATAACACATAACCAGAATTTAAAAGAATGAGAAGAATTGAGACAATTAAATTAAAGATAATATTAGAGAAAACATTTTAAGATTTGTTGGATAAAAATATAGAGGAATTTTTGATAAAGTAAATTCAAATAAATGATTGGAGATTTTCTAGTAAAAATTAAAAAAACGATATGGACCTTAAAATCTTAAAAACCGAAGCAAAAGAGTAAGTGAAAGACATTTGGTTACTGATTATATGATGACAAAATATTAAAGAGGAGGAAAAAAAAATCTCACAATGAAAACATTATCCTCTTAAAAAAAGAGCATATGACTCGATTACTGGGAGTTGATAAGAAGTTCGAGCACCAGATTCGATCCCGGAATCCAACTCCGCCTAACCGTGCAGGGCATCATCCTCAGAGAAATCTTATTAAATAATTTGCCTTTTAAAGAAAATATTTGAAATTTTGAACAATTTTAATTATTTTTGCCAAATGTTTTATAATGACCAGTTATTAAAACTTCGGAATTGTATCGAAACAAACTGTGTTTTATTCACAATTCAAACTTTTATCATAGAGTAGGCCAAACATTAAATCTATAATCATCCAACCAGCAAAAAAGTTTGATACAGCTATTTAACCTGGTTTAGGTTTCAAGTTATTAACCATCCAAGCTGAAAGTTAAGATTTTTTTTTTCCAACCCTGGCTGATAAAAAACCTGAGTTTTTTAAACATTAATTAATAAACCTAGATCCCATTAAACATCTTTTAAATGCATAAACAATCACATTTTCCTTGATATATAAATAAAATTGAAGGGCCTTGTAGTGAATAGTTAAGGCATTGCCTTCCATGTTCACAACCTTATATAAAAATTAATGGAATTTGGAAATTTTTATTTAGACAATTAAAGAATTTCTAAGTAAGTTTATTTATTTAATTATTTTTTACAGATGTAGGTAGCTAGCCATTCAAATATGAGACTATAAATATAGTTACATACTTTTAAATACACAATAAATCCAGAAAAAAATTTATAAAAAGATTATTAATGAATAGATGAAGAATGAGATCAATATTGATATTTTCTTTACTGTTTTGGAGAACAACTGTAAGAGTTTTTACCTATAATGAGCTAAGTAAAGGGCTGTTTCTATTTTTTTTTAAAAATCTATATAGAAAAGTGATAATCCATAATTTTGTTTTAGGAATTTTTGTACATGATTCCAGCTTAATCATTTATATGTTCTGCATGCTTTAGTGTCATGGTAGAATGGTGAATTCTGAACTTACATGGATCATGGTTTCAGTAGATGCTTTGCTCAAAGAGTAAATCACATGATTATTTTTTAATGATTTATAGTACAGCTAGCTGCTGTTGCACTTTCTTTAAATATGTGTAGAAATGCATTCTGCTCAATTGGTCATATTTCTAGAAACTCTTTAACAATGTTCCATAATTAAATTAGGATTATCTCTAAATATTATCTTTCAAAAGTTTATTTTTTCTCTATGTTATAAGATTGTTCACCTAATAAAAATTTTGTTTATACTGAATATCACATGAATAATGATTACCTTTTATTTACAATTGTGACATTTCACATTATTCTCAGAAAGTGCTTTACAAAATATAACAATTTCTAAGTGTAAAAATTTTACAAAGGGTTTTTCATCATTGCAAACCAGACTGCTTTTATCATCACTGTTTGTTCATCTTAATCAAATTGAATCATTCAGCATTTTGCTATTGCAAATGAATTTATCTCACTACAATGTCATCTTAAACTTGTATTGCCATTTAATCTTGCTTATCCAGACATGAAAATATAATGTTCAATATTTCTCATGTATAAAATAAGAGGTGCCACATTAAAACTAGAATCTATAGAACAAAACAGTCTTTCATGATTCAATACATTCTGAATTAATTTTTGAACACACACACAATAAATTTTGTATATGTTTTATATTATCTATCTGTTCATCTTTCTGAGTTTATTTGTCAGTTTGCCAAGTATGCTAAGTGTTTTGTTTAAAGATGGACTGAGTAAATAGCATATTATGAACAAGACTTAGAACAAGTTTTGTATCTTTATTAATAATTGCATATATGCTTGATTATTAATATATGCCATATTGCATTAAATCACATTATATGTATTACTTTGTTACTAATTATAATTTAAACTACACATATAAATTTATTATCTGTTGGACTGCAAAGTTACTGCAAATGAACTTTCCCTTTCTCTTCTTTTTATATATATATTGTGCATACTGAAATTTGTGATGAGTTTCAATATGTGATAAAATGTCAGTCATAATTTTGTTTGTTTGTTTTGATTGTGGATATGATAACTTATAAAGCATTGAACTATGTTGCCATGACAATGATAATATTGCTTATAAAATTGTTTATTATTAATTATATTGTAAGATTGTAAATTGACTTTATTCATTTTAAATAGAAAAATGAATATGTAAATAATAAAGCTTATAGTTTGGCTAAAATTGTTATTTTATTGTTATATGTTTCAGTTTTAGTTACTGCATTCACAATAGTAAATTGTAAACAATACAAATGAATGTTTAATATTTAAAATACATTTGTTTTTTTTTTTTATTTGTGTAATATTGTACTGGGGATATATATATATGAAGTGGAAATGTAGGGTAAATTGTTTAATTTATGTTAGAATAAAAAATAGTATTGGTATTGAGAAATGTAAATTTTTTTTATATATAATAATTCTAAAATATTTATTTTTATTTATTGTATAATACAATTTTTGATAGAGAGATACTGCCTGAAATTGTGTAAAGAGTGAATTTAGAGGATTGCTATAGTTATACTGATGTCAATGAAAAATTTTATAAATAGAAATGAATAGTTTAAATACATTTGGTCTTGGTTTGGCTTTAAACAGAAGCATATATAAATTTCTTTATAATATTTCTTTTATATTTTGAAAGTATATAGTTAATTGAATAAAATGGAAAAGTAAGAAGCAATATTATCTACCTATGGCTGGGCAGCATGTCTAGAAAATTTTATGGGAAAATGATAATTTTTTATAAAAGGAAAAATCATTATCATTTTTTCTTTACTTTAAAAACCATCAGAATATTTTTTCCTTTAAAATGGATGTTATCTATATTTTAAAGGTGAAATGCAAATGTCAGAAGTTGTACAAGAGTCATATTTACATGCCTTAGTAATTTTATTACATCGATTGTTCAATTTTATTTAAGATATGTATGAATCAGTTTATTTTCTCACCATATTGTCCTAGAATAAAGTTAGCATCTATTCATTCATAATATTTTGAAATAATTCTCATTCATGAAAGGATATCTCTTCATATCATTGTGAATATAAACTAGTACTTATGATTGCAATGCCATATAAACCAAATAATTATTATTTGAAAAAATAATTTGGATATATATTTAAAATATTAGAATCGATAAAATATACATTGGATTTAAAAGTTTTAATGAATATATTATATCTTCTCTGGAACAAGGTCATATTACTGGTTTGTAATATGAAATAAACATCAGAACTGTGATGCCATTGTGGAAATACAATATTAAAGACTTTGATTCAAGTCATTTGTTTACATTTGTCATTGTTATTGATATTTATTTTTTGTTTCTCTTCATTTAAAATGTATGATATTTATTGATGAATAGTGTATAATTTTAAGTTAAATAGTAATCTATTCATTTACCAAAACATAAGAGAGTTACATTTTTTTAAGTTTAAACTTATATCTTGTGGCATAGTAATTATTATTTTAATATTTAAAAATATTCATTTTTTTATTTATTGATTTTAAATTAACTTTGGATATATTATTTATATCAGAAGTTCAAAAAACAATTTTATCATAATAAGTATTCACTTTAATTTGTTCTTTAAGAAAATGGTCATTATGAAAGAAAAAAATTGAATATGAATATGGAGACTTAAGTTCTCCAAAAGCACTTAGCCATATAACTTTTAATAATACTTTGCAAGCTTCACTTTTTTTGCGTAAAGCACAGGTAAATTACTTACTATTCAAAGGTGAAGTAGAAAACTAGTATTTTATTACATTAATCTTTGTATATATATATATATTTAATTAATTATATTTTTTTATATAAAGAATAGAAGAAAATGTATACATTAAAGTCTCTTATATCTTGGAAAGAATGAACATTCCACAACATATTTTAATTACATAGACTGTGCATTTTGTATTTGGTATTAAATAATGGAGATTAATAAGTAATCACATATTTAAATATAAAATTAATGTCAATTGATGATCTATTGTACATGCAATTAGATTATAGGTGTAAATATTGATTGTTTACGATCTATATATCATATATATATATATATATTATATTTATTATATAATGCATATTCATTTATTAATAAATTTTAATTTAACTTAAAACAAATAAACTTGTCTGGTTATTGTCCAAATGTGCATCATGGATTTATTGATTAATAACATTTGAGTAAAACAAGATAAATTGACTATATTGTAAAATTTATTTGAAATAATGGTAATAGTATGAAAACTGAACCCTACCATCTGATGGCGCTCTTTTTCACAAACGCACAGCAATATACCATTTTAGCAGCCTTAACTTATGGGTGACAGTACAAGAGGTGTTTTTGAGCCATAGCAGGCCACCTGAGGGTGATGAATTCTACGATTATGTAATGAAATACTACACCCATTGTATTGCGACAGTATTCATCAAGTGAGCACTCATGAACTCCCATTATGGTTTGATTTGATGGTGGTCATATTTGAAACAGATGAAACTCTGCAAAAATTCATTGTTAGAAATTTTTTAGAAAGCATAGTGGAATTAGTATTCTATATTAAGAATTGTCATGTTATCACACATGCTTCCCTATGCTTTTAAACTACACACAATTTGAAAAGGTTCTTCTTTTCAGCAGAGTTTTTTCTGATTTTGCATGCAAATGCCTGTTTACATGTGAATCCATATGAGAACTGTCAAATGTCATCTGCAAGTTGTCCAAATTGGTCGAAGCTGAATGAATTGTTGGCTGGCCACACAAGTGGATGCACAATATTATGTTTTCTCAGAAAGAGAAACTCCTGCAAGTGTACCTATGGAGATCTGCGTAAGGCAATTGTTGGTCCGAAGGCTCCAAAATCCCATTACGTACAGCTTTGAGGCTTCCCTGTTATTTTATTTGCATGTTATTTTTGGCTGCTGTTTTTCTATTTCCCTGTAAATGGTATTTTTTTTTTTTTTTACTTCTTTTGGTTCATAATTTGTCCAAAGTTTCATTTCTTTTTAATTCAATAAATTATTTTGTGTGAAACTTGTTGTTGTTTTTGTTGTTCACATGATTATAAAGTAGAGAGGTAATATTTGATAAGTTTCATTAACAGTTAAAGTAGGTAATATTTTATTATATATAAAAAAAGTGTTTAATAGTTTATTCAAAAGGTCCCACCAAGTAAAAAATAAAATAAAATAATAATAAAGAACTGTGCAGTAACATAATAAAATGTTCAAAAAGAAAATCCAAAAAGAAGTCGATAATTAAAAATAAAACAAACCTTCCTCACCACACTACCTTCTCCGGTTTAATAAAAAGTGGTCTTTAAAAATTAACTGTTTATGTCTTTTTTTTTTTAATTAAAGGCCCAAAAAATTAAGGAAGAACTTATCGCTATCATATAAAGCTTTCTGTAGTGTAAAGATTTGAAAAAAAAAAAAAAAAGCCTCGTAATAAATTAACCAAAAAAAAAAAAGATGACAATTCAAAGTCAAAACAACCCCTTTCCCCTCCACCTTCTAAAAAACCGGGGGTTGGTTTATTCAAAAGTACTGAATTGTTGAAGTCTTTCAGAAAATCTAAACATCAACCCAAAAAAAAAAAGAAGTTAAGTTAAAAGCAAACAACCAACTCTTCCCCTCCACCATCTAAAAACAACAAAGTGTTTGCTATTGTATTTTTGTGTAAACAAACTGACAGCGTGTTAATCAATAATTTAAAAGCAAACCAACACCCCTACACTATCTAAAAAAAAGTGTTTGTTTCTTTAAGAAAATGAATCAACAAAAAAAAACCCTGTGTGAAAAAAAAATTGGGTTTACCATAAGTAATATTATGTAAAGAAACCTATGGACAATTAGTCATTAATTCACAAACAAACCAACACTCTTATACCATCTAAAAACAAAGTATTTGTTTCATAAAAACAAAAATAAAAAAACCCTGGGTGGAATAAAAATAAAAAATACTTTGGTGGTTTTACCATTACCAATAAAAAAATAATAAAAACCGGTTAAAAAAAATCTTTTACCGTAATATTATGTAAACAAACAGATGGCCCATGAATCAGAATATTGATGTGAATTGGGTGAAAAAGAGCATCATCAGACAGTAGGGTTCAGTATTCATACTATTATCTTAATAACTATATGAAATAATTCAGAAATCAAATCCCAAGATTGGTAAGTGAGTATGGTTATATTATTTTTTAGTAATGAATCCAATAGTTATTATCTGACTAAATATAAATGTTATATGATTCATCATAATCAAATACTTGCTTCTTTTATGTAAATTATTATTGATTGGATAGGTACTGTACTGAGTTCATGATTGGTCAATAAGATCTTAATATTATTCAATTATAAAGCTGATAGTAGGATATTTTGTTCTATTATAAATCAGAATGGTTTGCTTTAATTATATTTAAATTTAAATAATGTGGATTATAAATCCAATTAAATATTAAATTTTAATATTCATACTTGGTGATAATAAATACTAATAATTCCTTTTATATATTTTGATAGTTATAATATACAGTTTTAATAATTTATTTACAGGGAATTTAAAATAAATTGATATAGAAATCTATGTTTCTTTTATATACTGATATGATTAGAGATTATAGATTCAAGATTATCTTATGGGTTTATTGATATTTCATCATTATTAAGTCATTTATCTTATTATAAATAGCATGATTAGTAATAGTAAATAATATATGAGTATAGCATGATTGAGTTAGTATTATTTATCATATTATTAAACTAGGATTTAAAATTAATTATCTGGTCATATATTTATTTAGATATTATGAATATTATAAACTTATAGAACATACTAAAGCTGTTATTTCAATCATTCATGAATTATTTTATTTAGATATGAACATCATTAAATTTTAATATAAGTTTATATTATTATAAGCTATTTTTAATTCTTAGGTATATTAAAATTTGGTTGTTGAATGATTTATCATTATTTTCGTTTGATTATAAATGAAATATATCCTAAACTTATATTGTTGTTTTGAGACAATGATATTTGATTTAATTGCTTTATTTTAATTTATTTTAAGTAAGGTTTATATTTAAAGTAATTGAAATGATAATTTTGTTTGTTTTCTATTTATTCAAAGTGCTATTTGAACTGAATGATGCTATAGTAAGAATTATCATCACTGTTTTGTTTTAGTATAGCTAACAATAGATATGTGATTAGATAAAGGATTATTTTAAATACTTAATGATTATTTATTGACTAATATTTGTTAGCTTAACATATTATATATTTTTTGTTATGAACAATATTATTATTTACTGGCATTATAAAATTAGTATTATTTTTCTTTAATTTACATTTTGTGCAGTAACAAACGATGCCCAACTTCAGGGCTCATATTCATTCTGATGTATAGAAATGATCAATGACTGGGCTATATTTCTATTCAGGCTGTATTAGAGTTATTATTTGCCATTGCACGTTTTTCGACCTGTTATAAATGCTACCCAAATTAGTGGGATTATAACAAAAGTTAGCATACACACATATTTGTTCTGTTACAAATGGTGACACGATTTGCAGGGAGTAATTAAGCAGGATCATTCTATTATGGCCTAGTCATAGCAGATGTGTTACAAATGGCACCCTAACTTTAAGGGTGATAATAAAGGTTATTTCATCAGCATCATCATTTCATTTCTGTTATAAAATGTTGTCCAAACCTGTAGCACAACTTTTTATCCTGTTACAAAATATATATATATATAACCCTATAGTATTATTGTAAATTGGCTATTATATTTAAAAAACTGTGAAATATTTATTCAGTTTAATTTTTATAGTTAAGCAAATATATTTATCACCATCCTTGGTTTTATAGCATCTTAGATAATCAATATTTTAATAGATACTTATACTAATCCTTAAGAGAAAATACATTTTTATAAAGCATTTTGAATGGTTTTCCAAGCAGATTTTCTGATCGACACTTGTATACAATATGTAAGTGTATATTTTGTCAGTAATCTTATTAAGGAATAAAGTTATCGAATTGTACAAACAGATAGAAATGCTCACACACATAAAATGACTAATTTAATACAGAAATATATAATAGAAATATAAATCTAACATTACACTACTAAAATATTTATATTACGTTTTTATTTGTGCAGAATATATCTTTTATGCATGTGTGGATATGAAAACTTATGTGTTTAGATCAGATTTAGCAAAAACTGAGTTAGTTTGCTAAAATATTTATTAAATAATATTATTTATTAAAAAGGTCAATTTAAAATTAATTGAAATAAATATCTGAGAACTTTATAGTTTTATGATTTATTTATTTTTAAATAAATGCGTGTAATTTTATTTTTAAACCTGGAAGTAAAGATGAAGCAATTGAAAAACTGAAATTATTATTTTTTTGATTTTTAGATTCAATTCATAAGTTTTATCACGCGCTGATTTAAAAATCTCAGCATCTAAATAACCTCGATAATCTCTTTCAATATTTTACGGAAAAAACCAAGAAACTCCAATGCATGATGGAAAATATTCAGCAATCCAGTCATCAGGTAATAACTGGTATAAAAGCTGAAGTATGAAAAATCCAGGCAGATTTCACAAATTTTTGTTACAGACAAAACCTAAACAGGTTAAATTTTTGAATAGCAATTTTGTTTGCCATCTACATGATATCTTATCATTATACTAGGAAAAAGATGAACAACAACAGATAAACCAGAAAACATCATTGATTGATTAATTAATTACTTTTTTATTTCAAGAAATCTCATTTATTACAGTCAACTGATAATTGAAAATGTACAAATTGACTTATTGAAGGCGGTCTCACTACTTCAACAATAAATTTCTGGCCTTTTTCAATTGGAAGTAATAGTAAATAGTGATATAATTGACAAAGTTATATTTATTAACTTTAAATAAGTTGCTGCTGTTTATTTTTTAAAAAATTGTAAAATATATATTTTTTTACTTCAAGAAATGTGCGCATTAAATCTCAATATTGTGAATTCATCTCGTTAATAATTATAAAAGGAAAAATTGTAAATAATAATTTTTCAATTCAAATATGCTTCAATAAACCACGAATTTGTGGTGCATAAAGAAATGCATTATAAATTATCAACGCTAAATATTTGAAAACCATTAAATGTATAATGGATTATGAAAGCTAAATATTTAAATGCCATTCCTGAATTATGAATTATCAAAGTAAATATTAAAAAGTTATAAGCAATCTTAAAATGAATTAACGGTGTTAAATATAGTTTACCTTGGATTAACGAGTATGCAAATGAAGTTATTAATCTTGATATTGTGCTCCAGAAACAATTATACTACAAAATAAAATTGTGCTCTACATCATCATTGTGCTGTTATTTTAAAAATATTTGTGAACTCTTAAAAACCTTGAAATATTTGCAAATATCAATATTTCATTGGGATAAATTTTAAATTGTCATAGAGGATTATTTAATGCACCTTCTTATAATTGATTCTTTCTTAGTTAATATTATTGTTATTATTAATGTAATAATGTTTTCTCAGACATTACTATGCAAATGGACAGGCAATATTATGATTTAATATTTCAATCAACTCCTCACGGTTCTCAAATCAAACTTTTCCAAATTAGCAAGTATTTTAGCATTATCAAAATCAAGTTTGTGACCAATTTTTAAAAAAAAATGTGAAGTAAAAGCTGATGCACTTAGTTTCTGATTAAAGGTATTTTTATGTTCCTTAATTCTGACATTAATTTGTCTATTGGATTGAGCTATATAGCTTTTCAAGCACTGTTAACATGAAATTTCATAAACATCCTGGTATTCCAAAGTATTCTAACTTTAAGTTTATGAGAAAAAACATCAATTTTATTTTGCTAATGGAAAAAAAATAGTTTTTATGTTCAAATTAGATAGTCTTTTATTCATCTTATCAATGACTCGTTTAATACTCTATAACTAATTGAATTATCAATTTTATCCTCTTTTTTTCTTTTCAGTATAAATGCTATGTAAATAGCCTTATATATGATGTTTTTATTATAATTTGCAAAACAAGATTTGAGGATCATGAGGAAGTCGATTAAAATATTAAAAAGACCAATGATTTAAACAAAGTTGATAAAGCACAACATATTCCAGCCTTGTGGAGACCATTTTTTTTATCTCTTTTTTTATAATATAAACTTGAAATCAATTAATGATGAAACTGAAGAAAATAAACACTTTGTTAATCCATATATTCTGACAGCTCAACTACTTTAAGCTCAATCTCATTCTTTACCTCACACTCATTATTGTTACTGTTTGAGATTTAACGTTTTTTCTTTGAAAAGTTAACCTTGACAATGATGAATGCTATTTTGTTGAAACATTGGGAAGTAACACATGGTTTAACCCCCAAATTACTTTATTTACATCATATAACCAAGAAAACATTAAATATAAAGAATATTTATAATAAGATATTTATTTGTATAGTGCTATGTTAATAAATTGTAATTGTAAATTAGCGATCAGGCTAATGCACATGCGCTTTTCATAAAGACTTTATCTTGTGTTTGAGAATGAGAGTATTCATTCATTTATGTATAGTTTAAAATCTGTAAAGCGCATGTGCATTAGCCTGATCGCTAATTTACAATTATAAAGAATATTATATGTTTATACCATAGATAATATGTAATAAAATATATTCTACCAAAGTATGTAGATCATTATCAACTATTACCATTATACATCTTTTGTACAAAACAATATCTATTATTTTGCTGAACCAGGATTTTGATACAGCCTATCTTTGTCAAATCATGATTATAGTGACTATAGTCATGCTTTAACAAAGAAACATGGTATTCATTTTGTATCAAAGATTTACTATCAGTAAGAATTGATAATTTTCTACAGACTCTAGTAGAATATATTTTATTATATATATATAAATTAATTAATTTATTAAATACCATATAAATCTATAATCTATTAATATTATTTACTTATGTCCTCTAGAGAAATATATAAAAACTTATGATCATATATATAGCAATTCCTTGTTTATCAAGAAGCTAATGTCAGATTTCATTATTAAAAACATATCTTCCAAGAATTTAGTTGATTTTTCATCAACCATTGTTATATATAAGATCACATTTCTATAATTTTTTTATTAAAAGCAAAAATAAGTAGTATGAATAATATATATGTAATAATGCTCAAAGCTAAATGGATTTGTAAGTAATCATTAAAAGCCAGTTAACACTAGACAATCCCTATATCATTAATAATTAACAATTTTAAACTGTTGTCAAGGTAAAGGAGGTTGCCTTGACAACAGTTTGAAATTGTTGATTGTTAATGATATGAGGATTGTCTAAGTGTTAAATGACTTTTAATGATATATATATAAATGAAGATTTTCATGCTTTACAGATATAAATGATATATTTTAGCGCTATCTGTGTATGATTTTTATTACAAATATACCGATGTTTGAGCTTGATCCCACAATGCATCAATAAGGTGATCACCGTAATAGTATAAAAATAGTTGTATAGGCTCTGTAAATAGTAATCTATAATAATGTTAAAGTTCCACCAATAGAAAAACACATATATAAAATTGAAAAAATTAAATAAAAGTCAAAAAATCTTTAGAATAATGTGTTTTTTTTTTAAAAATTTTTTGAAAATAGGAGGAAGAATAAAATCAGAGAAGCCATTGAGATACTTAAAAGATCGAATTGTCTCAATAAACGTAATGACATATGTAAACTTTTTCATATTTGAAAGAATTTTTTTTAAAAACACCATTACTCTGAAAATTTTCTAATTTTATTTGTTCAATTTTATATACATATTTTTTCTACTAGTAGAACATTAACATTGTTATAAATCACTCCTCTACAACCAACTTTAAAATATTCTAACCATCATTCAGTTGATGGCTTGGATGATCAAGCCAAAATATCTGTATATTCATAATCAAAATCATAAAGGGACGAACCCGCAAAATTTCTTATATATATATGTGTAATTTTCAAACATTATCAATTCGCTAAAGGATAATGCATATACCAAGTTTTTCAGTTTTTTCACTCCATTCATTCTTTTCTTCATATCACTTCAGAAAAATATTTTTATCTCACCTATTCATGTCTTTTTCTAAATGTTTCATAATTTTTTGAAACCCAGTTTAAGATTTCAAACATCTATTTCTTTTTTCAACATGTTCACTCCAGTTCTCTTTAACTTTCTTAATTTTTTTTAATGATATCAATGATACCTTTTGTCAATGATATATTTTATTTTTGATTCTTCTTGTTACCTCCAACATGTAATATGAGTTGAGGTTTTTGTATAACTCTTCTAAGGATCAAATTCTCACATCTATATGTGAAACATTGTTAAAACACATTTATTAAAAACCTTTCTTTCCAAACATATGAACATATAATTTTTAATAGTAAGTTATTTCTCTCAAAAACACTCCTCTCCATTACTTGAATGATTTAGGCGTTTAATTTTAGTATTACTTTACTACTCTCTTCTGTCAACCATAAGAAATCATCAGTAATCACTGGCAAATGAGTATGGCTATTTCAACTGCAAGAAAAAGAAAAGATAAAATATAAAACAGAAAAAAATAGTGATGATTATGCAAACCAATCTGTGAACCTTGATGTTTATGATATCATCTTTTAATTTGTTCTGCAGGAAAGTTTTTTTTCTGAAGTATTTCAACATCATATATTATAGCCTGCCAATATATTCTATTCTCTGTTTTATCTTTCCATCTGTTTAGACAATCTTTAAAATAAATTTTATAATGTAAATAGGTTGTGTCTTCCCCAAGAAAATCATACTTGAGTTCATCACAAAATATATTTTTAGTAACTTTTTTATTGTTCATTCATTTCATATATTCAACCAATGAAGATGTGAATAAAAGTAACAATCTCTCCATACAGTAGTGTCACCAAGTGCAATCCTTCATAATCAATGCATACAGAAAGGTTTGTGCATAAAATTCCTATCGAGTGTCTACTCATCTAAAATCCCCAGACTAGTTTATAGCTTGTGGCTTTCATCAGGGAGGAGCCTTGGATTTGAGCGCATTGCACCTAGATCTATAAAATCCCTATCTAGTGCCTACTCATCCAATATCCCCAGACTATTTTCTAGCTTGTTGCTTTCATCACTAAGAAGTCTTGGATTTAAGAGCAATGTATCTAGATCTAGATATAGGTCAGTGATCTCAAATGCAAGATTCCATACTAATAAAAGCCACAAGCTAAAAACTAGTCTGGAGATGTTGAATGAATAGGCATTAGATAGGGATTTTATGCATAAACCTTCCTGCATTCATTGATTATGATGATTTGCACTTGGTCGTACTACTGTAATGGAGAGATTGCTAGTCTTATTAACAGCATATGTAAGAATATGAAATGGTGATCATGGAATGTTTCAATGAAGATGTGATTGTACAATCATGGATCTACAGTATCACATCAAACAAGTTGAATAACTTATTGATTGATTGTATTATCTTGCTATTGTATTTTAAAAAATTTATGGAACATGTTTAAATATAACTTTTTAATGTACTCATGTTTCATTGATAGGGTGTTCAAAACTCACTTCCATAAAATAAATCAGCCAAAATAATAGTTCTCTATATAGGTAATTTAGTTGCAGTAATTATTTATTTCCGTTTATGAAATAGACTGTATTTTAACTTTTTGAAAGCAAAATATTTAAATTAGCTTCTATTCTCAAGTTTATAGCTATCTAAGCTAAAAGTTTCTGAATACTTTTTTCCCATTACCAATTGATAAAATACTTGAGATTTTTGAACAATTTCTAACCCAAAATCTTTATATGTTGCACTAAAAGCATTTAATATAGGTAGATTGTATTGTGAATTGACAAGGATAGTATAATCATCAGTATGCTGCAAATACAGAATCCAAAAAGATGGTTATTTTATTTTTGCTTTGAATAGATTCAAATTAAAATCCAATGTCAAACCTATATTTTTATCTGGATTCCTGATTCTTTAAGTTGACTATATATAGCCAGTTGTCATTTCAAATGCCTTTTTTCATGAATATTACAATAACAAAATGATTGTTACTGTGTAAAAAGTTTTGTATTTTAAACACTTGTGGATTATGGCAGAATCTTTTAAGCTGGATAGATCAAAAGTAAATATTTTCTAGCTTGGAGATTAAAGCCTCATATTAATTTTTTATTAGTCTTAAAAATTTTGCATTATAAAAAATCTTCAAGATAGTTTCACACGAAAACAGAATGACTGGCAAAAAAAAAAAATGCAACAAATACTTAAAGTTCTTATAAATGTGAATTATAGTACTGATGCTGCTGAATGTATATATAAAGAGAGAGCGAGAAATTAAAAAAAAAATGCAGTGAAGTTGCAATATATACTATTTCAATTATGCACCCCCCCCCCCCAAATAAATGTAAATAAAAAGTACTACATTTTATGATATGGCAGTGGCCATGTTTTTGTCTTGGAGTGTTGTAAATGATTATCTTTATTAACATGGTTTTTTCAGGTTACGTTAAAAGCACATATAGTTTATTATATAGTATGCAACAAGATATCCTAATGATCTAGATATTTTGTTAGTGAAGTAGTACTCCTATTGTTTAAGCCTACAAATGAATTCAGTAAAGGATCTTGAAGCAAAATAAATAAGCCCAATGTGGTAAATATCATCTACCTTATGTCTAAGCAATGATTGTACTTCTCTTAAAAGAGTGAAAATTTTTTCAGCATTATTAAGTTATGTTGATTGATAATTGATTAATTAGTGAAACAATCTAATTAAAGACAATTATAAAATATTTATCTTTTGCGATTATAATGATAATTATTAGCCTCCAGTATTTAAATTGAAGATTATTTTGAAATAATAAACAACGTATTCCTATTCACTTCACACCACTGTCTGATAACGCACTTTTCATATCCTAAATTCAAATTAGCTTTAGAAAACAAATAATAATATTTATTAGATATTTTATATACTTTTTTTATTGTTATTGTTCGTTTTTGTTGTTTATTTTATACTATATAATAAATTTATTTAAATTTATTAATTATGTAACAAAAAAATTGTTAATATTTTAATATTTCTCTTTTGTCGTTCTTAAAGCAACATCGTCACAGCATACTCACGATATAGAAGGTCAATTTGATATATTAGATTACACATAAAATCTATTTGGATTAAATACATCATTATTGTGTTAATGTTATCTGAGATATAAAAGTATTGGGTAAGATGATGTACATAAAATATCTTTTACATTGTTGTATCCTAAAATGCATAAACACACTTTATATCAATGCGTTTATTTTCATATTTTATCAATCCTGAGATAAATCATTAATGAACTTTATATTTAAAATTGCTAGCCTTAGTTTTGAAATACAGAGTGAGTTATTTTTAATTAGTTCTTATAGTAAAAAACAAGATACTGTATTTGCAAAGATTTTTATTAATAAAGTAGAATAAAGACTAAGAGTACACATATTATTATAAAAACCTGAAAAATTTATTTATTATTTTATTAAATGTGAATCGATTATTAAAGTACAGTATAGAATAGTTTAAAACAATGGGCTGCACCAATTGTTTTAACAAACTTTATTGATAAATGACAGCAAAAGAAAGCATTTTAAAATCTTTATCTAGAAACCACACCCTAACCTCAGACCAATGGTTTATGCTTTGCCACTCCTCAGTGAGACACTAGGATAGTTTCAGACACTAGATCTAAAGATATCAACCCAAAGCCAACATTTATCTAAAAGTTATCTATTGAATAGAAAATCTGAAATATAACTTTGTTTAAGTCTTTTGCTTTAAAGTCTTAAGTAATGTTATATTGCTAAGGCTATTAATATATAGTTTGGATGAAAGTCTCTCAGCCCCATATAGCTACTTGAGATGGATAGCTGGGTTTGAAGACATATAACTGTTGTAAAATTTCAGATTTTCCACTCAATAGATAACGTTTAGATAAATGCTGCCGTTGTATTTTTAGATCCAGGGTCTGAAACTACACTAGCGCCCCACTGAGGAGTGCCAAAGCATGAAATCATTGGTCTGAGATTAAAGTGTGGTTTTTAGATAGAGATTTTAAATGCTTTCTCTTGATGACATTAAAGCTTGTTAGAGCAATTGGCACAGCTCATTGTTTTTTTTTATTTACAAGCTTAAAAAGTTTAGGTCACATGATAAATGACTTAATTTTTATTGACTATTTATAGAATAGTTTAGTTTATATGGAAATATAAAAAACTTGTATGCATTACAAACTGTAAGTTAAGTTACTGATAGTCACATTTTTTCTATATTATCGACAAGACATCATCTCAACTGACTTCCACATTATTGATATATGTCTCAACCGGCTTTCTTCACATTATTGCAATTGAGATCACAACCTTTCATTTTCTTGTATGGTTTTAATATATATTGAAGCGATATTTATATATGCTTCGTGTCTGTAATTTAAAAATTATTGTTTATTTTAAAAGTAAAGATTTTCAATAATTTTAATGAATAAAAATTATGTATACAATTTATATGCACAGATAAATGTATATAGTATGATTAATTATAAGGTTATTAAAAATAATTTAAAGCAAGATATTCTTTTATTAACATCTATAAAGGTATTTTATAATTATAAAGTGGAAATAGCATTATCTTAGAAAAAGTAATTAACATTCTTTTAAACAGATTGATTAATTACAGAGATAAGTATTTGATGTAATTTAGTCTGGTAATCCCTTTCAAGGGTAAAATTTTAAATGTCATGATTGGATAAATAAGCCGTGGACCAAAATGAATGATGAAGTGTTATCTATCACCAATAGATCAATGGATTAAAACGACAACTGATGAATCTGATTCTGTTGACAAACTATCTCCAGAACTTTAAATAGGGGTTATAAATCATTGAGTTCAATGTACTTTGACTGCTGAACTATTAGTGATTATTGATGAATTATTAATGGTGATGATTAGTTCTTGATTTTGCCTTCAATATACTTATTGTGCTTGGTGTTGAAAATATAATAAAAGAGTAGAGAAGCCACAATCTGCTTCATTGTTGCCAGACAGCAGAACACAAGCTGAAGATCCATGGAGAAGTATGGAAAGGAGCTAATGTAGAAACAATATTGTGTTCATTATATACTGAAACTTCAAGTATTCAAGTTTGAAGAAACCAACCATCAATCAACAATTAAACTACTGTCCAATGCTGCCTGTGGAATTAAAAACAGTATGATTAAAACCTGCCAACGCTATAGCTATAGTTGAACAAATTTTGCTGAAAATATACCAATACCTGAAAATCTGAGCTCTAATTCTTAGTCATGAAAGAAAGTGGGTTTGAACTTTAAAATATATTATTGTGTTACTAAGACCATGTATTTATCGCCATTATATCAAAAATTCTTTATAAATTATTATTATTGATTTTAATAGTGATATTAGCAATTAAGGCAATGCACATGCGCTTTAAAGATAGATTATAAATGAACACTCTCACTTTTCCAGACACAGGATATAGTTTCTTAGAAAAGATGGAATGAATCCACCCATTTTTTCACCCCAAACATTTATGTATGGGCAAATCTTAAGCATATGGAAATGAGAGCATGAAGATGTTAAGCAATCACTTTAAATTACATTTATTATGCTTGAACAAATGACACTTGTGAAATCTTTACAATTTACAATATGTCATTCTTTAGTGGAAATTAAACATATATAATGAGATATTATTTTATATAGCATTATGTTTTTATATTGTAATAGTGATATTAGCATTTAAGCAAATGCACATATTCTTTAAAGATAAATTATAAATGAATACTCTCACTTTTCCAGACACAAGATATAGTTTTTTTTTTTAGAAAAGATGGAATGAATTCACCTGTCCTTTCAACCCAAACATTTATGGATGAGCAAATCTTAAGTGTATGGAAATGAGAGCATGAAGATGTTAAACAATATATAAAATAATATCTTATTATTGATTTTGTAAATCTGTTTATAAACTAGTATTATAAGAGATTACTATTTTGCTTTATTTCATCATGCCAATTCAGATGCTGTAAATCTAAAAGAGAAGAGCAAATTTTTACAAAAAGCAATTAACTTATTATCATAATCTCTGACAATGCTTTTAAAGACTTTGTAGTTTAAAATCAGTCATTTCCACTTTCTGCAAATATAAAACAAGCTGCATAGATAGAATAAATTAATTATCTTTTGATAGTTTACTGATTTGGGGAAAGGATAATTGTATGTGTTGATATAAATAAGCTGCTGTAGCTTTAGTTGAGGCTGTCTTGTATATATATATGAGTTTCATTTGTATGTGTTTTAATTATTCATAAATGATTGTGATAACGTTGAGATTGCTGATCACTTCAGTCATTATCTTACTTAGAACAGTGGTATGTGGTAGAAGAATCTGCTTTGTTTTTTGAACATGTCTAGAAAGATACTGTTTTACAACTGCCAGTCACTCTTATGCTTAGTACCTTTACAATAGCACGTGATAAAAATTCTTATCCTATAGCATATTCCTAGCTCACATATATTTATTTATCCATAATTAATGTAATGCAGATATTGTCTCTTACATTTGCACATATAGCATTTAGTTAATCACCTGCATTACAACCTAAAAGTATTTATGGTAGTCTGGTTATTTAAATAATTAATGAAATTAAAGTAACCTCAAATTGTAGATTTATTAATATTAAAAGTGTAATAATAATTGCTAATGATTGTTGTTGTATTGTAAAATTGTATATACATAAATTGTAGGATCTTATTATTTTTGGCATTTGTCATTATTTTGCAATCAATAATTTAATTAGAATACGATAGAGAGTCTTGTGTGTCTAGCTGATCTTAGCAGGCTATAAAAAGAAAATGATGTTTATTCTGTGATGTCATAATGTGGAAATTCTATGTGGGTGAGTTGTACATTTTAGAATAAAAGTAAGAGTACATGTATTATTTATAATAACCCCTTGAGAAATTTATTATTTGATTAAATTTGTAATTATTTATTAAAGTATAGAATAGTTTTACTTTATATGTAAATATATTAAACTTGTATGCATTGCAAATTGTAAATTAAGTTAAGGATAGTCGCACTTCTGCATTATCAACATGACATCTCAACCGACTTCCTCATTATGGATATATGTCTCAACCATCTTTCTCCACATTATTGCAATCAAGATTGCAATATTTCATTTTCTTGTATAGTTTTAATATCACATGAGCAAGTTGGAAATTATTGCATATATGCAATTCAATAAGAAATATGTATTCAATTGGAATCAAAGCTTGACTACAAAATATGAAGTATTACATGCAATGTATAATATATGTGAGAGGTGTTTTGAACAAAATAAAATAGAGATCACAACTCAACAATTTTTCTCAGACTTGACTTAGGGAATTTAGTGATTTTTTAAAAATAGATAAAATTAGCATATTATGTGTTTTTTTTAAAAACAATTTGATTTAATTTAAAACTTTTGTTGTGTTTGTTTGTTTAGAATAAATTTTATAATTGATTTTCAATGTACTTCTATCAAATGGATTTAACTTCAAATTTAGTACATGTGTTTGAAATTGATGACAATCAAATATTTCAAGACTGCCACAGACCAAATTTCAATCATGTTGATATTGATTTAGTATGTTTGTAATGATGTACATGATAGAGCAGTATATTTTTTAAATACTTTTATTTTTTTTAAAAATTATACTAAAAGTATGAATAATAAATTAAAATAGAAATAAAAGCAATTCTTTTTTTCTCTTCACTGCAAAAGTTGATTTTTTAAAAAATTGGATGAAATTATATTTTTGCTTGATTGTAAAACTTTGCTTTTTAACTAATCCATTCTTTCAGGCATGGATTTGATGCCTGAGAAATCTAGAAATTTAATTTGCATTTTTAGCCCTCTATTGAGAGATTTTACTAACATTTTTTACAGCTTTAAAATTCATGTATATATTTTTTAGAATATTTTTAATTTCAAAAAAATTCTAAAGACATCAGGAAAATTGAATAAACAACAATTTCAAAGTATGATAAGATTCACGATGATGAACACTCATTGTATTCTTGGTGGTCTTGAACTTTACAATATTATGTTGAAAGAAAATATTATGAATAACTAAAAACTTGATTTTTTGGGACAGATTATGATGATTTTTGCATAAATAATTGTGTGATAATTATTAAAAGTCAAATATATATATATATATATATTATTACATATTTATTTTCTATAGAAATATTTTATTTTTAAATATAAAAGATTATATTTTTCTGAATAATGTTACCATGAAAATTATTTTCATGGTAAATACATTCTGTCTAGAAAATGTTGTCACTAAGAATCTATTAGAAAATATAGCAATATAAAATTTATTAAAAATTTTTAAATTTTTAAAGCATAAGTCAATAGACATATTAGATATTAATAATTATTCATTCAGATTTTTAAAACAAACATCAACAAGGAAGATTTCATTCATTTTGCAAATTCATTTTGCTTCGCTCTGCAGTAAATGATGAAAATGGTGCTTTGTTTTGATTAAAATCTAATTTTTAAAATATTTCCAGAAATCAAATATGATTTTTAAAAATTTATTTAATTTCTAAACAAAAATATTAAATGAAGTCAAATTTATTACATTATGATAAATAATAATGGCTTAATATTAAAATAAAAGTTGAAAGTTTATAGCAAGTGAGGACAAAGAAATCTGTCAGAGTATAGAAGGATTACAAAGTAATTTTGCCAACAGTTTTTAATGCATACAAATTTTTTTCAAATATTAAACAGATTTTGATATTGTTTTTATTTGAAGTAGGAATAATTACAAAAAATACCCAAATATTAAAATATTAAAAATAATGTATATAAAAAATATTTTATAATAAAGCTTTTATTTATTGTGTGGATACTAAAAAGTTAAAAATAATATATAAAAAAATATTTTATAGTAAACACTTTTATTTGTTATGCTCTAAAATCCCCAAAACTAATTGTTTTCTTCAACTGTAATTGGGATTTTTATATTTAACTTGAAATAAGATTGTGGAATGTTCAAAAATTAATTTAATTCATCACTAATTTTTACAAATAGTGATTGTATTAATTATTTTTTGACACTTCATGCTTTTATTTCAAGTTAAACATAAAAACATCAATTGTAGTTGGAGAAAATTATTTTTTGGCCTTTTAGTGCCCAGTTCTCATCATTATAACAGCAGCAACATTTCTGATGGTGTTTGCTGATAAATGCCATGTCTAATTATGAATTATTGTTTCAGAAATTGCTTATTGGTTTTTTTAAATTGTGCTTAATCTTGAATAATTGAAAATTCAATATGTATAGTATATATTTTTGTGTTTGAAGTATTTTTTTCAACTGTTGCCTCCAATTATTAATAGAAAAAGAATTTGAACTGATGTTTGTAAAAAAGAACAAATGTCAAAAATTAACAATCTTAATTGTTGCAATGTTTGTCTCATTCCATGCATTTCCAGGTAAAATGGGAATCCAAGAAATGGAGGTTTTCCTTGGTATAGATATGGTAGGGTTTGTCGGCATATATGAACCATGCTGATGTTTTGGTTAGATTGAATTGCAGATTATGTATTTCTGTGTAATTTTGTAATATTCTATTTATTATTATTATTATTATTATTATTATTGTTATGTGTTATTGTTATTATTATTATTATTGTTATTATTGTTGTTGTTGTTATTATCATCATCACTGTGTTATACACTTATTGTTCATTTCATAATAAAATAAATAAATAAATAATTATTATTATTACTTTATTTTGCATTAGTTTTCCTATTTGCATGATAAATCTTTTTCATATTTTAGTACTATTTTTTTGCATAAGATAGCACCAATTTAGGATGATGTTGGCTACATTTGATTACAGTAGAGTCAATAGAATTGGTGGAGGGCAGTGTAAACTTATATCTAAAATTTTGAATATGAACTCCAGAATAAAGCCTGATGTCAAATTTATGGCATACAATAATAGTAGTAGTAGTAGTAGTAATAATAATAATAATAATAATAATAATAATAATAATAATAATAATAATAATAACAAGAACATTAATAATAATAATAATAACAATAATAATAATAATAACAACAACAACAATAATAACAACAACAATAATAACAACAACAACAATAATAATAATAACAACAACAACAACAACAACAACAATAATAATAATAATAATAATAATAATAATAATAATAATAATAATAATAATAATAATAATAATAATAATAATAATAATAATAATAACAACAACAACAACAACAATTATTAAGAAAACATCTGCTGAAATGATGGAGGCTATTACTCCAGATCTGCCTACCAAAATAAAAATCCACACTGAAGATAGGCGCAAACCAAGGCATCCACCAAAACAAGATAAAGATATAAAAAGGTGAGAATTGAACAAGAGAATCCTCACAGTGAGCAGAAAATATATAATTGTTAAGTGGATAAAATCTGGTGTTTCAAGATGCAGTGGAAATTGGAAAGAAAGTAGAGACATGAATTCCTAAACTCAAAGGAAAAAAATTAATAAAACTTAAAATTCTGTTTTAAATGTCAGAGGACTTAATCAATCAATAAAAATTTCAGTCACAAATTGATAAATCAATCCGACCCATATAACAGGATTATTAGAAACAAAGATATATCAGTCACAATAAATCCAGCTACCTGCCTGAGGGCCAGCTTCTCTGTATGTTCTAGAGATTCATCCTCCCCTTCTCGAAACTGAATGTAATTCTCAATATTCCCTTTTGAAAATTTCAAAATACTTTACATTGATTCAATCCTTCTAATAATAACACTGACTCAAAAATAATTCAATGAATATAGTGCTTGTATATATAGTAGAAAGCAAAATATAAAATCAATAATTTATAATATAAATTCAATTCTTCCATGAATGAAACCCCACTGTTCTGGTTGGGGCTCAACTCATCTTATGAGACTTATACAGAAATTACTCCTATTGACAATAATGTGATTAATTAACATTCCTAAAGTAGATACACTCGTGTAAAATTACCCATATAGATATGTACTTTTTAAAAAATGAATATGGTAGCACTTGAAATTGAATTGACAATAATAAGATTCAATATGTATCTTGCTATGGCATTGTAATACTATGTAACTAAAAGGATCAATAAAGATTACTATTGTTGAAACTTAATAATAATAATAATAATAATAATAATAATAATAATAATAATAATAATAATAATAATAATAATAATAATAATAATAATAATAATAATAATAATAATAATAATAATAATAATAATAATAATAATAATAATAATAATAATAATAATAATAATAATAATAATAATAATAATAATAATAATAATAATAATAATAATAATAATAATAATAATAATAATAATAATAATAATATTTTAATTGCTGGATTAACTAGATAACAACACATTCAACACCACACAATCCTTTTTAATGGTTTTTTATTACTTGATTATTTCTGAATACTCATATATTTTTCTAACAAATATTAGAAATTGCATCAGAGAAAATGTATAAAAGACTGTCAAATAGATTGTTAGTAACTCTAAATATTATTTCATCATCTAAGATTTATCTCGAATAAAGATTCCCTTTCTGGATGTTCAATCAAAACTCTACAATCAAAGAATTACAACATAATATAGGAATTCTTATGAGATTCCAAACAAATTTTTCAGATCCAACAATAAAAACAGTCAAATTTGACCTTCTTATATACAATTGAAGTTTCATCAATAAATCAAGAACAGCCCATGGTTGCTCTTCTCATTTGCTTTATAATGAAATTTAAATAGGCATGACCTTTTGTACATATGGACAAACACAAACTATAAATCACATAGTTAATTATTATCAAATCTATGAGATGGAGTGCCAGAATTAAAGGTTTTAATAAAACCATTAGTGAATCTATCACATGGTTGGAATTTATTCCTAGAAGTTTCTTCATAACATTTTGCTAAGGGTTGTCAAAAAAGTAAAACAACAACAATAAAACAAATTCATATGCCAAGTAAATAACTTAATTATTTGGGTTACTATTTAGGTAGAAATTAATAAATAAAACCTTATATCTACTATCTTTATTTTAAATTATGCAAGTTAAATTCATAATCTAAAATTTTCAACAACTTAAAAATTTAAAACAATAAAATATTACATAACTCTACCACACAACTTCAGGTTAATCACCACTGTTTCAGAAGCATTCTTGCACATCCATGACACCTATGATAAGCTTTAGTAACTAGTAGTTGGAAGATAATAGTGCTTAATAAATTCATATCTAGTGCTGTTTTATCACATATTTCCAAAATATTGTCAACTTTCATCAGTGAGAAGTTTTGGACCTTAGAATAGTATACTTGGACCTTTATAATCTAATGCAGTCTTCTTCTAGAATCTATAGTTAATGTCTATTCTTAATTATCAAGCTATCATCCCAAATTGAAAAACATATGTTTTTAATCTAAAACAACTTGCTTTATTTTGTGATAGATCTGAAATCTGTTCAATATCTATTTATTATGATATCCTTAATTTTTAACAACTATAGGCATGTTTATTCTAGGGTAAAAATGGCTATTAAACTAATAAAATGTTACATGATGCAGCCCTATGACTTCAGTTTACCCACTGTTGTTTTAGCAGCATATTTTTTATTAAAACCTCTATGCCACCTATGTAAGCTTTTGTAACCAATAGATGCCAGATACTAGTGCTTAATAAATCCTATCTAATGCTGTGGATCCAATATATCCAGACTGATTTCAAGATTATGGCTTTCATCAGTGAGGAGCTTTGGATCTTGGAAGAGTACACTTGGATTTTTAGGATATAATGTACCATTCTTAATTTACCTCTCTTTTTAACTGTCAATCTATTAACTTAAATTAAAAAAACATATGTTTTCAATCTAAGCCAGCATTTATGTTTTTCAATTTGGGATGATATCTTGATAGTCACAAAGAAGGATTAATAATGGCTGCTAGAATAAAAGAATATTATACTAAAGGTCCACATGTACTGTTCCAAGATCAAAAAATTTTCAATGTGAAAAGCCATAATCTTGAAACTAGTCTGGAGATATTGGATAAAACAGCACTAGATAAGGATTTATTAAGCCATTTTTATCTGGCATCTAGTAGGGACTAAAATTCATAGTAGATGACATAGACTTACGAGGAAAAAACATGCTGCTGAAAAAGCAATGAACAAGCTAAAGCTATATGGTATTTTACTGGTTTACATCAATTCTGATCACAGTATAAAAGTATCTATAGTTGTTAAAAATTAAGGACACTATAATAGACAGCTACTGAATTGGTTTCAGGTATATATGATTATAGAAGCAAATTGGTTTAGATTGAACATATGTATTTCAATTTGAATTGATAGCTTAATAGTTAAAAATGAGGTAAATAATGACTGATAGAAGGAAAGAGGATTAGATGCTAAAGATGCAAGTGCACTATTCCAAAGTTCTTCACTGATAAAAGCCATAAGCTTGAAACTAGTCTGAAGATATTGATAGGACCACATTAAATAAAAATCTATTAAGCATTACACACCTGACATCTATTAATTATTAAAACTTACAATAAGTGCCATATTAGGTGTGAAAAATATATCCAGTTAACCGTAAGCTCAACTTTAATAGCAAGATAATAAAAAAGTGTCAAGCTATTTAATTCAGATGTTTATAAACTATGAAAAAGTGAGATTAACTCCATTTGAAATTTGGTGTGAGGAACCAGGTGTAAGATAAAAAAGGGTATGTCACCAATAGACACAGCCATGTCATGTGACAATATGATTTATACAATACTATTTATCTGAATAATCTATGTTAATCTGAACTTTGTCTTTAGCTAAATGACAGATACCTATTTATCAATCCATTGTTAAATAACTAGATGAGAGAGCTAAAGGATATCTACCTTAAAAAACAACTTAAGCCAGATCTGGTCTTGAATTCTAGGCTTGGTTCGTGGATGTGCTAACCATTATTGGTTGAAGTTCTTTACTAAGCAATAATACTTTAAAAAAAAGCTTTATTATATAGAAGAATATATCCGTTAAGTAAGAAACTGATAAAAAAAAATGCACACTGTAAAGTATATAGCATTTAAAATATCGTGCTATTTAAAAAAAAAAATCCGATTTTTATTACTATTAGTTTTCTATAAAACTTTCTCTTAGATAATTCTAATACTTTTTTTTTAAAAAAGAAAAAAACTTTTGCAAGTCTTTGTTTAATATATAATCGCTAGTTGTTTTGCACGTGGTAATAGATATATTTTAACATCTTTTCACTATTTTCTTTTCTACCTTTTCGTTTCGCCCTTTCCTTACAATATGGAACTAGTTGGCGAATACCCGTTTGACTGGCTGTCTACAAGAAAGTGATTTAAAATTTGTATACAGCGGAGCGCATGAAAATAAAATGCCGAGAATTTGCATGAATATTGGAGTAACTTGTTGCAATCCCGATCCTTGTGCTCCACCATGTTGTCACTCTCCATGTCATCCTCCATGCCCTCCACCATCTAATCCATGCCCTCCACCTTGTCTTCCACCATGTAACCCCTGTCCTCCGCCATGTCCTCCACCCTGCCCTCCTCCATGCCCTCCACCTCAACCTTGTCAGCCATGTATACCATATTGGTCTACTACTGGAGCATGTGATTTCTGTCAATATGGTTTTACTGCGCCTGTGACAACTCCTGCAGTAACTGGAACAGCTCCAGTAAACCCGTGGTGCCCCCCTGCAATAACTGGAGGCGTAACTGGAACAGCTCCAGTAAACCCGTGGTGCCCCCCTGCAATAACTGGAGGCGAAGTTCCTCCTGATGTTATTCAGAAAATTGAAGACGGTTTTAAAAAGCTGCACGACCCTTCAAACACAAACGAATCATTATTGAAAAAATATTTAACTGAGGAAGTAAAAGATCGCTTAAAAAATAAAAAAACAAGTCTGGGAGCGACACTGTGGGATTGTATTCAGTCAGGTAAGACAAAATAATTAAATAATAATTATTAAAATTAATTTATTATTATGATTATCTAATTTTAAAAATTTTGCGTTTATAAAGTATATATATAAAGGGCTTTATGTTAATGTATATTTCTGACATTTCCATGATTCGGGTTCAAATCTGAAATAGATTTTTTTTTTCGGTTTTAATTATGTTCAGAAATGTTATGGGCTATAGTGAATCTAGTAGATGATCTAACATGGGTTGGTTTTATTAGCTTGAAAATAAAACAAAGTATGAAAAAACACTCAAATCTTAATTATCGATCTGATACATAATTTAATGAATTTAATCGCTTTTTTTTTTAGTAGTTTTTTTTTTTAGGGAGAATGTGACGTTATGTGATGTATTGTGGCTTCTCCTTAAACGAAGTCGAGAATATCTCAGCAATTATGACCAGATAAACCTGTTAGACACTCTGTTTTCCATTCGCCACTCTAAATTTTCCCATATTCTGCTCCACTTATATCTAGCTTCTTTGATTTCAGATCTTGCTGTTAATATTTGAAATCATAGATAATATCAAACCCCGCAAAACGCGTTAAATATATACGCATTTTTGACAAAATGTTTAAACGTAGTATTAAGATATCAACAAAAACAATGCAGTTTTGAAAAGGACAGTGCAATAGTATTTTCTTTTTCTTTTTTAAAAAGAGAGCAATTACGTAACTGAGTGGATGGATTCGTAACTGACTGGATGCATTCTAAATCTTTAAAAAAGGAAATATCTGACCGAGAAATGTTTCACGCTATCATTTAAGCAGGCGAATATGATTTCTTAAATGTGTTTAGATGTGGTGTGAGAAATTGGTTTATTGAGCTAATAAGTGAAATTATATTTTTAGAATTATCGTCTTTATTCTGTATAACTTTCGTGATTATATGTATAATGGAATTGCATGTATAATGTATGTGCAGACAAATGGAAGTATATAGACTATATATAGAGTACTACAATCAGTTGATTATTTTTGATATTATTTTCATCTAATACAGTTTATTCCATTATTTTAATATTTAAAGTTGTATCTTATTAAGATGTAATATATGTAAGAGGTGGTTAATAATATTTAATGTAAAATATAAAAAAATATTTTGTGGGTTATATAAGTATTGTTTCATAAAGGATAAAGAAAACTGTTAGTTTTGCCTAACCTTGCTTTTTGAAACAAAATCGCGGTTAGAGAAACCGTTAGTCATCAAAATTTAGTGTTGAGTCCAGTTTCAGTTATTGCATTTAATATTGCAAGCTTAAATCCGGCCTTGGCTTGTTGATTCCAAAAGTATTCTATTTATATATCGTTAATCATATATATTTATTATATCATCATTTTCAACCATCATCAGTCCACTGCAGGATATAGATCTCTTCAAGTTTAATCTAGTTTCTCCGATCTCCAGCGAAGATTCTGTATTGCTCTCCTGTTAAGTGTTCAAGTCACAGATCCATATTAAAAACTGAACATACAGAAAATGTTTTTTTTTTTTAATATTCAGTTTTATTACTGCCTAGTATGCTTTTAATATATTTACTATATACTATGAATATGATATAATATATGTATTGAAAGTATGCTAGACAGTAATAAAACCGAATATTAAAAAAATATATTTTCTGTATGTTCATTAACAACCAAGTATTACAAATATTATATTAAAAATAATATATTGTGTTATGTTAGCTCAAAAAAGAAGAAGAATAGTAACAATTGAATCCAAGAACTGGAAAACACATTTATACATAAGAAATACTTCCTTTAAAACAGGCAAAACTCTCCATACAGTAGTGCTACTCAGTGCCAACCAGAGTAATCAATGGTTGCCTTTTTTAATAACAGTAATGTGCTAGCATAAGAAAACAGAGATCATGTGATGTTTAGTGGTTTAATATAGGCATTCTAACAAAACTAAGTTTCATTTTATTATTAATTTCATAACATTATGTTTCCATTTTTATTAATAATCTAATCAAGGGTATTTGCAATAGTTAACTGCTTTTAATTCATCATTATCAATCTTTATTTTCTCTTTCTGAGAAAATCCATTAAACATTCCTTTAACCTTTTTAGGATCTACCCTCTCCTACTATCTTTCATTCATCTGCTAACTCTTGCAATCTTCTCTGAAGCTCTGAAACTTATTTTCAAAGCAATTAAATCATCTGGAAATTCCAGATACTAAATAAATCTTTATTTACTTTTATTCCCTTAGCTTCCTATTTTAATCCACAAAACATTTCTTTCAAAAACTGCTGTAAAAAGTTGTGGATACATCCCTCCCAATGTTAATCTTCCTAGTATCACTATGTAATTTAATTATTGCTGTTACATTTTGACAAATATTCTTCAGAACCATATAGTAGCCACCAGGGTCTATATCTTGATGATCCAATACTTTTATCACTGATGAAATGTTTATAAAATGAAATGCCTTTATATAATTTACAAATCCAAACTAATGGCAATTCATAACTTCTCACAATACCACAATACTTGGATGTGATTCACTGTGCTAAAAGAACTTTTAAATCCAGCTTTTTTTGGTTGGTTAAAATCCTATAAGTCTGTAATATCTAATATCTATCACTTTTTTTAAATATTAATATTAGTACTGCCTTTTTCCAATCAACTGGTACATCTTTATCATTTAGACTTTTGGTATATAACTTTGCCAATAATGTTTTTATTTCTTCACCAATGCCTGGTAATTTAGAAGATATGATAATTATAGGGATACTTGTTTTTATTGCTATATAATTCTTTATAGAAAGCTTCCATATACTTCATGATGTTATGTACTCTTTTTAGTAATAGTTCCATATTTTTTTCTTATTACGACATAAGATTCTTATCAATCAATACCAAGATAGTATTTTACACTTTTGATATTTTTTATTCTCTACTATAGCCTTGTTTACAAACATATTTTTTTAATGTTCTTATTAACTTATTTTGTAGTATTTTACACAATTTTAGACATTCAATTCCTGGCTCAATAGAAAATTTACTTGTCAATTGCCATTTTTCTACTAGCTCTTAGTAATGTATCAGTTATTTTCCTATTGATTTTACTCACATCTAAACCATCTTCAAAATCTATTAATATTTTGTATTAATAATATAGAGGTTGATATATATGTATATATGTAATATTGTGGAAGAAACTATTCTTCAAAGATGTGCTAAAATTAACAAGCACTCACCACCAATAACTGTTTTAAAACTATAGATAGTCCAACAATGTTCAAGTTCGACTCTAAATTCATTGGAATGTTTTAAAAGGTTAGAAATATTTATTGTAAATATTATTTTTCTTAATAATTTTTGCCTCTCTAGCGTTGCATTAACACTTATTCTATACCTTATTAATTGATTATCAATTTCTGTGTTAAGTTTATTAAGAATATTACAATTTTGAAATACATATTTTTTATTACTCATAATATAATTCAATTTTGCTAGATCTTCATTTGGATGTTTCCATGCTCATTTCCCTTTAACATTTTTCTCAAAGAAAGAATTCATAATATAAAATTTTTTTTATTGCCTATCCCACAAGTCTATATCCTCTCTCATTTCTATCACCGTAATGGAATTTACTCACAACCCAGCAATTTTCTCTTTCAATCATTGACCAGTTCTAGCATTAAAGTTTTCAAAGACAATTTTAAAATATTATTTGGTCTGATCATTTTTTTTATCACAATGAGAACTTGTTGGGGCATAAGTTGAACAACTAATCTTGCCATTCTGTCTGATAATCTATCAATCTCAACAATGTTGTTCTTATCTTTTTAATTATAATGAATGTTATTCCACTGGTGCTTGTAATATTTATGCTTTTACAGCATAGTACATACTTTTTAATTAACAGTCTCTTAATATAACTTCATAAAATCAAACAGTTTTATTTAGTATTGGACACTTTTTCCATTTTTTGCAATCTTCCTTTACTTGAAAGTGATCTACAATTGTATGTACTTAAATAAAAGGTCACCATCAAATGACAGCCTGGATCTACAATCAGGGGATTCTTACCATTCTTTGACTTCTTCTGCCAACCACTGCCTTGGATGGTGATTTTATTAACTTCTTGGGAATAAGAACCATAATTTAGTTTTGTCTGTTATTACACATTCAGTCATTCTGCCCTCAAGAATGGAGGAAAATGCCTGAGGTGTTTCCTGACATTAAAAGCAGAGATAAGAAGCCAATAAACTCATAATACTGGATGATGGATGTTTGCGAGCAGCCATCCATGTTATTATATGACAGGAAAAATCATATATAAGAATAGCTGCAATGGCAAGGATGTTTGGTGTGGATATTAAGAATTTATCCTGCTCTATTAATTTAATGCTTCAAAAAATCTTTCAGTTAACAGCAAAAAGCTAAAAATTCATAAATTGATTGATAAGAACTTTCATTTATTGCCAAGGTATTGAAATTTACCACCTGTAATAATTAATTTTTTTAACCAAGTCATCAATTTGTAACACTCAAAATATGAGTGCAAAAAATATTCTAACATGGATGCATCATGTAACATTATTACATTTATTTAATAAAGAGATATATGATCAAGATGATTCTATTAAACTTTTTTTGCATGTCTCCTTTTATACACTGCTGGGTCATGTCCTTATCTATAGAAATAAGAGCTTCAGCCTAATATTTTTTCCTGTGAGCTTTGCAGGAAAACTTCCCCATCATTATAATAAAAGATACACAATCCATAATTTTTTTTTAAACAAATCTTAGCTTAGAATCAAAATTATGTAAAAACATTTTTCACCATACTTAATAATGGGTTATTTTTCATTCATCACATTGCTTGAAAGTTTATAAAAAATTTAAATACTGGACAGAACAGGAATTATGACCACTACATTTAAAGCAGATAGTAGTGTATATTTATTAGATCATACAAGGATACAAATATGCATCCAGAGATCACTAGATGAGGTTTCTACAGATATAATATAGTTTCTTGCCATTGAAGGTGATTATTTTAATTTCTGTTTTATCATCAAAACATCACATAATCACTATGTGCAGTGCTCTCAAATCCAATGATTCTCATTAATGAAATCCACAAACTAGAAACTAGTCTAAGGATATTGGATGAGTAGGCATTAGATAGGAATTTTATGTACAAGCCTTCCTGCATCCATTGAGTATGAAGGCTTGCACTTAGTGGCATTACTGTATGGAGAGTTTTGTACTCTTATTATGTATGTTTCAATACCAGTGATTGGTAGACAACCATCAGAAATTAGATTGCAAATCAATTTTTTAAAGCAAAACTAGCATTCTCCTAGATATCCATGTGACATAATCTTACAAAAAACACTTATTTGATTATTGCTCATAGTAAGAATAATTGAAAAGAGAGATATTCCTGGCATCAATGTAAAACTGAACAGCAGAGGGCCTTGGAAGAAAATGTATGAGTAGAATACTAATGTATGGATAGAGTGCTTTTTAAACAAATGGATTTTTTTAAATTATTATATCTATTAGAATTATTGAGAAATTGGTTATTTGTGGTAATCTCAGAATAAACTGAAGGACCATTGGTTAACCATATCTTTCTATTTAAAAATAAATAAATCCTTACACTTTTGACACATTTGGGGTGGTGGTGGTGGTAATTAATTGTTTAAATATTATTAGGTGATTTATCTTTGGGGATCATGCCATTGTTAATGTTTGATAGGATCCATCATGAGTTTTATTAAAATAATAAATAAATAATTTTGTTGCTTGAGAATTTATAAAAAGCTATAGCAGTAAAACAACAAAATTGGGATTAATCCAAGGACCTTAAACCCCAGTGACAGCAATTCTATCACTGCATTTAACCATTATTTTATTGGAAATTTATTTTTTGCTAAATTATTATTTGTCAACATATTATTATTGTTATTAATATTAATATCATTATTGCTGGAATTCAGTGAGCTTCATTTATAGTTTATCTATTTATTCATTTTAATAAAAGAATTCCTTTGATTGGAATATTAATCTCACAAGTGTTAATTAAATGATTGGTAATGGCTTTTTGAAAGTCTAAATTAATCGATTGTTCGTTTTACTTGAAATAGTTACTCATAGAGAAACAATAATATGAAATCATCATCATCATTTACAGGCTTGCCAATTGCTGGATGATACAGGTTTGAACTTTTTTTTTATAGTTTTATTTTCTAAGTAAAAATAATTTGTTGCTATTTGGCAATCGTAATTATAAAAGTAACTGTGTTGGCTATTGGTCAACAGCCTAAAAATCTAGAAATATGTAAAAAGTTTTAAATTTTACTTGGATGAGATTTGAACCCAGGTTGTTGGTTAGTGCAGTCAGGTTGTTGTGTGTGAATTATGGTACTTTAAATTAGACTATATATATAATACGATTTTTTGGGAATATATATGTGGTTGAAAATTATTTTTACTAATATTATTTGAAAAATTATTTGGCATGCTGTTTTCCTAAGCTCTGAGCTTTGAAGATAACCAAAAACTTTCTCATTTAAGTATAGGTGACAATTTAATAAATTTACACGTTTTTAACAGACTATATACTTTTTTAGTTGTAAGAATGTCTATTGTATTTACAATCATTTTTTGCTTTTCTATTGGTTGAGAGGAGAGAAAAATATTTTTTCCTCCAATATTTTTTTTCACAACCTAATTAGTTTAGTCACTTCACACCTTTCATATTATTAAGTTTTTTAATAATCTTTAAAACCACTCTTAAAAGACCACCATATGGATGAAAGGTGTGATTTACGGGGGAAAATTCGGAGGATAAATAACTCTTTATATCTTTCAACTTAATAGTTTGCAAAATGAAAAAAAAAAAAACATTTAAATACCATACACATTTTTACAACTTGATAAAATATACGTTTTAAAGAATATATGTTGTGAACTTATTGAACACCAATTATATGGGCAGTTTTTTTTTAAAAATAAATTATTTAATCAGTTACAATTATGTACTTATATGAAAAGTTTTTTAATTATCTTAGAAATATATAGTAGAAAAATACAAGCAGACCAAAATTGTATACCACTGAAACATCACTTTGATATATTTTGTGCCAATCCATTGTGTGTGTGTAATCATAGTTTTAAAAAATAGTTAAAAGATTTGTTTAAAGATGTCACAAAAAGACAATGAAATTGTTATGTTTACTTAGATTTAAAATTATGCATTTTATATTTTTTAAAGTAATTTTAACTTTAAAAAAAGAAGAAAAGGTAAGTTTTAGTTAAGTATTTTTAAATGTATTTTTTCTAAATCCTCTTGCTTTAATAAATTAAAATGTCAAAAATATATATACAACTTTGTATAAAGTTAAGATAATGATATGGTAGATAATAACTGAATCAATTAAACAATTTGAACAACAATAAAAAATTGCGTTAAAGAAAAGCAAATGTGTTTATCAAAAGAAGTGATATAAAAGACAAATACTCACAAAATAAATTTAGTTAATTGTTGTTGAGTAGTTGAGTTCAGAATTCAGTTGTAGTCACAATAAGTTATGTAGTAGTTAAAAATACAAAGTCACAGAACTGATATTATGTTCTACAACTACAATTAGAGGATAATTTAATGAAACCATTTTATAAGCTTGGATATCATAGCTATGTTCAGTTAAAAAATAAAAATAAAAAAGCAACTAGACTAGTTGTTCATGGATTTCTGAAAGAATAACTATGTGCCAACCTACTTTCATCAAGAATGAATAGATGGCATTTTGAAGTTTCATTAAATCTCTTGTTTGCTTGGAGGATTATTAAAGTTCTGCTATTACATAACTGTACAAGATAGACTTTCTTAATAGGATGGATGAATTTGAAACAGGTAAACCTGTCTTAATTATAGTTCTAACTTGATTTATATCTGACGATTTGATTTAAGTAAATAGTATTTAAATTTTCCTTAAATATGTAACAATTTTATGTTTTACTTGTTATAAATCTTCACATTTTAAGTACATTTATGAAATTAATATGTATATATGAATATTCTAACTTAAGAATTTGTTTCAAAAGGTTAACTTATTAATTTTCTTTTAAATCAACTTTAGTTTATATATATTATAAGGGACTTGAACTCAGATTTTCAAGAACCCTACATCTATCCAATCCCTCTTATACAACTGATACACATGACCACATACACGTGAAAAAGATAAATGATTTCTAATATATGTATTTCATGCTGAACCAGCCCTCATCAGTTGGTCAGATCACCATCTCTCCACATATATATATATACAATCAGTGCTTGGTCTATATTAAAATGTCAAACCTTAAAACTTTAAGGACAAGATCCAATTTCTCCTCCATTCTCAAACTATTTAGCCACCCACTTCATTGAAAATCTGAGGGTGAAATGCCCAAAACTCCTGTTGATACTAATATTAATGTCATACCCATGTTACCTTAAATCAATCTGATTCTCACACATAAAACTTTAATATATTTATTTAATTATATGAAAGATGGATGAGCAGAATAGAGGCTATCATTGTCATACCCATGTTGACCTTATGTCAATGTGACCCCTCACACATAGGATCTTAATATATCCATTTATTATACAGAAGAGGGATGGATAGCCTGTACTCTACCCATCACTCTTTCTGTATAATTAAATGGATATATTAAGGTCCTATATGTGAGGGGTCAGATTGACTTGGGATCTCTACCCATACCTCTTCTGTATAATTAAATGGATATATTAAGTTCCTATGTGTGAGGGGTCAAATTGACTTAAGGTCAACATGAGTATGACATTAATATTGGCATCAACAAGAGTTTTAAGCATTCCTCCCTCAAAGTTTCAATGAAATGGATGGCTTTAGAGTTTGAGAATGGAGAAAATTGAAGCTTGATCCATTAAAGTTTGAAGATTTTCTGGTTTAATATAGACTGAGCACTGATTGTATACATGTGTGGGAGCTGGTGATCTGGACCAATTGATGAGTGCTGGTTCAGTATGAAATACATCTACTGGAGATCATTTATCCTTTTCACATATATGTGGTCATGTGTATCAGTTGTATAAGATGGATTGGATAGATATAGGGAACTTGCATGTCTTGAGTTCAAGTCATTTATAATTACATTATGTTTAGTAGAGACAATATCCATATATTTAAATATTATATACAAATGTAGTCAAAATATTTCAGGAGTGTATTTTTAAAATAATTATTTTAAAAGATTTTAAAATCAATTTTTGCTTTTTACTCTTTGAAAAAAACTAGGAAAGGGAATAATTTTAAATGATTAATTAATTTTGTTTGAACTTTTATAATTATTTATCTAATATGTATGCCAGTATTATATATTTTATAAAGTATTTTAGTTGTATTTCTAGTAAGTAGGTGCACGTTGTTAAATGATTATTTTTAATGCATATTCTATTTTATTAGTAATTTATCAAACCATATAAGTTATCTTTGTATCCGAGTGTTTATGTTTTGACAAGATTAGAAATCAAAGCAATAAACTACATAAAATTCTAGTAGGCTGGTATCTTTTTTAGTTTGATCAAGGAGTGACTGATATTGTTTTAAATATTTTATTGATGACATGGTTCTCTTAGTTAATGTTGTATGAGTAAGAATGTTATAGATATATAATATAAAGCAAGAACATATAATAAAAGTATAAATATAATTTAATCATAGTAATTTGATTAAATAAACTAATGCATCCACTTTGATTTTATTTAGAACATTGAAACAATATTCTTATTAGTATTTTGGGTGATTACTCATCATCATCATAATTGGCACTACCATCTATAACTCAATATAGTCATACCTCTGTTATTCTTTTATCAACAGATATATTCAAGTATATTATAAATACTATTTTAAATTGTGAATATTGATCGATTGATGTTTAATTATTATCATTCTGATCCTTATCAATGTATGACCAGGATGTTTTAACATTGGACTCAAATATTTCATCAGTGAATGATAGCATTCTTTTTTCATTTTATTTATATATATATATATATGATACTTCGACAACACCCTCTCAAACAGACAAACTCAAAAGAATTTATTCACAGAGGGCATTGCCAAAATATTATAACACTTGAGTGGATGATTTGAATGTTTTCTATTTAACTCTTAGCTAATAATATGTACTGGAATATTTTCTTATATATATATATTGTTAAAAGGAGGTTGCCTTGACAACAGTTTGAAATTGTTGATTGTTATTGAAATTGGGATTGTCTAAGTCTTGACTAGTTTTTAATGATTTATATATATTGTAATGGTGCAACATCAAGACTAAAAACATTTTATGATGAGTAGATTAATATAAAGTATGGGCATAATCTAAGATACCTAAATTTGTCAAAACTTATGATGCATAAACATATGAGAATTATAACAACTTTTAATGGACTGTATGTAGCATCACATTATGGTGCAATCAAGCTGTAACACAATTTGAAATATTATATATTGAATCATGGGTTTTGTTCCCAAAACTATACTTTTAATAGGTCTTTAGCATATAATTTTTGTGAAAGCAAATAAAATTGATATATTAATAGTAATTATTAATATCAAATTGCAATATCTTTTTTCTTTCAATTGAATTGTTCTACCAGCATGTCCCCAATACTCTTATACTAGATGTTTGAATCCTCCCAAATCAATGGGGAAAACATTAAAATTTATTCGTGAACAAAACCATAATTTTATTAATTTGTTACTCTACCATGGTCTTAAATTACATTTGGCCAATAAATGAACTTGTTGTGCTCAGTATTTGTATGACAAATATTTGCTCTTTACTTGTATTTTTGGACTATCTATGAATAAACAAAATAAAAATATTTTAATAATAATAATTAATTTATTAATAAAATAAAAAATAAAATATATATATACAAGTAAAATATTAACCACTTCCTTTCATTAAAATAGCTAAAATTAGCTTTGCCATCCCAAATTCTTTATATTTTATTTTTAAATATACTTTTTTCAGTACTAACTTATCAGTTTATATAGTATATTTAAGTTATTGGTTTATCCATATTATACAGTTTATATTTTATACAACAAAAACAATTTAATGTAATATTATTACTATTGTATTATAGCTATAACTTTTTATGTATCTGGTTAATGTCACACACTATCCAGTGAAATAGCCTAAAATAATATTTATTTTTTACAAGTAACCTACTTTAACACATTTAAACTTAAACGAATTTGATATGAAATTTTAGGTCAATTAGACAACTAAAAACTTTAGTTTAAAGTTTAAACTCAATATAATGTTGATTAAACAAGAAAGATTACTTTGCACACTGCCTTTATGTTTAAATTAATATACACACTTTATAATTGTATAGATTACAAAAAAATTCTAATATTGAGGTGGTAATGAATCATGTGATTTACATAAAATGTCATAGATAGTGAGTGTATCTATAATAAAAGTTATAATAGTCTTCTACAGAAATGTATGTTTCCAATCAGTTTACTCATACCATCAACATGTGATATAATATTTTTAAATATATTATTATTATTGTTATCATGTTAGTAAGAATAATAAAAAAAAAATAACTTACTGAAATAAATTATTTCATAATACCAACAATTAATGAATAATAATTATTTCAATCTACATTGTTATCTGATTTAAACACAGGGCACACATATAATCACTATATGTAATATTTTACCAATGACCATTATGACTTCTTCAATTTTGATTTTAATATCTTAAAATCCATAATACTGAATATAACATACTTTGTAAAATCCCTCATGAACTTTATTTAAAATATGCCAAAATGTAAATATATTACGGTAAATATAAATTCAACACAGAAGTCCTAAAATCTCTTCCTACTTTATTTAAAATGTAAATAATTCAGATATACTTTAAGAAGATACATTAAATATATTTTATAAGCACATAATGAATATTACAAATTCACAAATATATAAAACTGTTTAATAATGAAAGTTTTATCTTGAATAAATACAAAAGAATGGATATTTGTTTGATTTTTTGTAGCGATGCGCGCTAACGGCAGGCTGATTTGTTGAAATTTTGTCTTCTTCTTTAAATTGCATGAAAACTATAAGCATAATATCAACAAAAATCCAAGAATTCGTTTCTTCTTTTCCATCTTTAAAATGATGTATTACAATTGGAAATCGGATAAAATTTGAATTTTTTATTAATATTTTTATTCACATGATCACCATTTCTTACTGTATGGAGAGTTTTGCCCGTGTTAATATTTTTATTAATGGGGCATTTAATTTTTTTATTTTCTGGTCAGTATTTTTTTTTTTTTCATATGTCACAGCATCGGTCAGGAGGCGAACTCACAACCGTCTGCAACCAACTACTTGCTTGCAAGGCGGCTGCTATGACCTCTCGGCTAACAGTTTATATAAGGACGATAAAGGCAGAAAATCTTTATTGGCCTTATAAGATAATAAACTGGATTAAAAATAAGCTGATGATTCACATGTCAAGGCCTTCAACGTGATATAAATGTAATTGTAAAATATTGGTCGTAAGTATTAATTTTATTATTTGAATAATATTTTAATTTTTATTATTATTTGGCATAATTTAATAATTTGTTTGTATTGGTATAACTGTGAAATATATAAATTATATATTAAATCGCTTATGTTCTTTATTATATGGTATATAAATTTGTATTCAAATATAACAAAAGTTGTTTTTGTACAGTGTAATTTTGGATCTCTGATTCAAGTTTGAGGCAATCTTACTTTATAGACATAATGATTCTCAAAAGGTTTAATAATTTATTAGTATGATTATATTTGTATTGGTGCATTTGTGTTTGCTCTTGCGTATAGAGCAGTGCAATGTAAATTTTAAAAATGGATAATCAAATGTACAGAAATGTTGCAGGTTGCACTTGATAAAGCAATCACAAAATTTACTGGGAATAGTACCATGTGAAAATATAAACACTTAAAACCAATAATGAGAGATTTCAAATGATGTGTGTTTAGTGATAGTGACAATGATTATGCATATACCACATGGAATTGTATGCAGGCAAAGAATCAAATTCTTGCCTATGCCTTGATATTTATGCTGTAGAGTCACTAGTTTTTCAACATCTTGCATCACATTATTTTCAAGTCTATAGCTAACAAATGAGCTATAGGAAAATAAATTATATCTATGTGGTACAATAAATAAAACAGGATAGCGTCACCAATCAATGGATACTGGAAAATCTTGCACACATTATTTCTCAAAGTTTCAAACTTTACTTATTGACCATCTCAAGATAAATTTAAATATTGGGATATATACCAGATAATTTGCTCTCCCTTTGTGTTAAATGATAAAAACTGGTAATTAGAGCCCAAATATTATGATTTTCTGCTCAAATTAAATCTTGAACCACTAACAACACTACACTTTTATAGATACAGAGAGCATTACATATGTACAGAAGACATATGATGGTTATGTCATAGAGAGTGAGACTCAAGAACATTTTATTTATATCAGCCCTGAATTTGATAATATTCGTTCATCCATATCATCATTGTACAAACAAATAAATTGTGACTTTCAAACTTTTTTACAATCATTTGTTAAAAGTAGCTATCCACATATTCAAGCAAGTACTTTTACATTATTTTTACTTTGGTGTACAAGATGCTTCTTCATGCATAACAATAATCTAAGAAGACATCCAAATACATTCTGGAACAAAATGAACTACTCTGCTTATGGGATGAAAAAATCATATTCCAAGAGATGTACACAGCCACTTGGTCCATATTGCAGCAACGCTCAAAATTATAGCATAAAAAAAAAACTAATAAAAGAAAAAACAAAGAGTCTTGTCAGTATAAAAAACTGATTGGATGTGTATGTAAAAAAAATTAAACTCAAATTTGTAAATCATATGCATATTTTTTGTTTTGCTGTTCCCCTCCCAAATTATAATTTTTCAATTTGTTAATATTAACTTCAATTTATTTACATGTGGTAAAATAGTTATTAATGTAACCCTTTTTTATTATATGCAATAAAGTTCTTTTGAAAGCTAATAATAATTCAATTCTATTCTATTCAATTTATTTACCATACAAAACTACAGCATTAAGCCAATTACAGAATTGCACCATAACAACTATACAATAATATACATAAATGAGTATAAATGACAAATTATTAATATGATTATATGCCATACTTCTTTATAAGATAAGTAACAATTTTTTTAAAGTCTAAAGTAAAAATATTTTCATTAGTAAAATCATGATTATAGGTATTAGGCAAATGAAACAAAGATGAAAATTTTAATATGTTAAAGTGACAAACGTTAATATAAAATAAAGTAAATGTACATGTTTTATAAAGTAATATTTGAAATTTTGTTAGTTAATACAATTTTCCGATTGACAAGGTTATATATAATTTTAAGACCTCTTATTTTTCTTTTAATACCTAGGGATAGATAATGGTCATTTAACTTAATATACTTGGAAAATTTATCATAAACCAATTGAATTTTAATAACATCTCATTTGAAACTGGGATTCCAAACAACCCATATTCTAAAATAGCCAAAACCAAAGAGAGGAATAATTTATATTTTGTAAAACTAGTAAATTGTCTACAATGCCTTAAAATTGTACCCATAATTTTAAAAGCCTTATTTACTACATTTTCAATATGATGATGAAATGATCCATTGCTTGCAAAAATAATACCAAGGTCTTTCCGAATATCAACAAATTTTATATTATGATCTTCAATATAATAAGGTGAAATTATCATTTCAGATTTTTTGGAATAAAAAACTGTTGAACATTTATCCATATTAATATCCATTTTATTATCTCTACACCATTTCACAAAATTATTAATATCTTTTTGTAACAGTATGCAATCATTAATTGAGTTGATATTTCTAAAAATTTTACAATCATCTGCATACATAAAATATGTGAAAATTACAAACCCTCTCCCAAAACATCAATATAAATGTTAAACAAATATGGTGAAAGGATACTGCCCTGAGGTACTTCTATATTACAATAATATGGATCAAAAAATTATTCTTAAACTTTACATAAGCCATTCTTTTTCTAATAAAATATTCAAACCATGCAACCAAATTATAGGAAAAACCTAATTTTTACATTTTGTAAAGCAATTTGGAATGATCCACTTTATCAAATGCCTTGGATAAATCAAAATAAATAACATCTAAATGACATTGTTTCTCAAAGGCATTAGTAATGTGATCAATTATTGTTAAAAATTAGTTTCAGTTGATCTGCCAGGTAAAAATCCATGTTGCACAGGAACCAAAAACTTATTTATGTCATTAACAATTTTTTTATAAACACATTTTTCAAATATGCATGCAACTGTATGAAGCACAGGAATTGGTCTATAATTATTAACATTATCTTTTGAACCATTTAAAAAAATAGGTATAACTTCCGCAAGTTTAAGAGAATTAGGAAAAATACAATTTTTAATGGAGCAATTAAGAATATAACATAAAGGAGCAGCAACATATTCTGCACAATCTTTATAAATGAAAGAAGGTATATTGTCATAACCTATACTTGAATGTGTTTTGAGTTCTTTGACAGCCGACATAATATCACTTGTTGAAACAATCAATAAAAATGCTCTCATTAAAATATTCATTAGTCAAAGTAATAGTAGTAGCAGTAGCAGCAGCAAGTAGTAGTGGCGGTGATAAGGAGTAGTAGTAGGAGTAGTAGTAGTAATAGGAAGAGGAGGAGGAAAAGGAGGAGTAGGAGTAAACAAAACAAAATGATTATAAAATAAAATCAAAAATTTAAAATATTCAGTAATTTTTTAAAAAATATATATTAACAAAATATTTTTTTCTAACCTAATTTGTTTTAAGTAGTATGTTTTATGTTTTAAACCAGGGGTCCCCAACCCTATGCCCGCGGGCACCATGGCGCCCGCAGACCATTTTATGTGTGCCCGCCGCTATCCGAACACGATAAAAAATTATTTATCTGATACAAATAAATTTAATTTTTGAATTTTTTTTATGAATTATTGTATTATATTGTAATCAAATTGTAGGGCATACTATACTTTTACAGCGTAAAAATATAAACGTCAATTATATGTTAAAATTTAATTTTTGAAATAAATATTTTTTTGTACATTATGTGTATTATTAACAATATCCAACTATAAATTTATATGTGATGTGATGAACTGTGGCTCCTCCGTAAACGAAGTCAAGAATATCTCAGCAATTATGTCCAGATAAAAAATAAATGGTGCCCGCCACCTGGCCGGTATTATGGAATGTGCTCTTAAGTGCAAAAAGGTTGGGGACCCCTGTTTTAAACACTATTTGATTTAATAAATTGAGTTATTGGAACCATGGTGATGTCGTACGTATTTGTAAAAACACACACACCTATATACATAAATAATATTACTTATTCATTTATTAAATAAATATATATATATATTTGGTGATATATATATATCTGGTACACATAGTTAAAATAAATTATGCAATTTGTGTAACTATTATTTCAGTCATATTATTTACAATGTTTGTTTTAGTCTATTAACATCATTATAATTAGTGAGCACCAAATTAAATGAAATCTCCCATCTCTAATTTGCATAAAAGAAAATTAATCTGCTTATTATTATTATTACTATTATTAATTTTGATGGTTATTTTTTCACTAAATCAGTACTTACCTATGCATATAAGTTAATACTATGAATGCTCTGATATTAAACAATGGTTAGTGTCATGAAAACCATATCAATGAACCACTGCATAATGTTATTCTAAAAAATATAATCAAAGTAGAACTAACTAGTAATAAAAATACTAATAAAATCAATATTTACAAAATTTTCTTTATTAACTTATGAGAATTTTTTTAAATGTTAGAAGTAATTGGCAGGTGTCTTAGAATTGTGAGTAGTTAAATATTTCTGTATACTTATTGATTTTTTATAAACTCCTCTCCCATTTAAAAAATAAGTATATATACTTCATGTATATATACTGTAAATTAGAGATAGCATCATCATTTTCAACCATTATCAATCCACTGCAGGATTAAGATCTCTCCAAGTTTAATCCAGCTCTGATCTTTCCCAACACACTTTCTTATTTCATCTATTCATCCCACATATGATCTTTTTCTAAGTCTTTTACAGTCTCTTGGACAACCAGTTTAAGATTTCAATTGCCCATCTATTATCATCTCTTCTAACATGATGTCCATCCCAATTCAACTTCAATCTCTTAATTCTTTCAATGATGTCAGTAACATTTGTTTGCTCTCTCACCCATGCATTTTGCTTTCAATCTCTTTTTCCTACTCCTAACATACAACTTTCCATACTTTGCTGAGTGGTCTGAAGTCTCTGTTATTGCTCTTCTAATAAGTGTCCAAGTCTCAGATCTATAAGTAAAAACTGATGACACCCATGTATTAAAAACCTTCCTTTTCAAACATTATTGGCATATTTCCTTTTACTATTAAATTATTTCAACCAAAAGCACACCAACTAAGTTATTTCTATGTTTAATTTCATTCATGATGTTTTCATCAGTAGTAATAATCTGACCAAGATATTGATAGTTCTTTTAGATCTAGTGTCTGAATATTCTAACTCTCTACTGATATGAGCCATAAGCTCAAAACCACTTGGTCTGGAGATGGGAGGTTCTGGATAGAGATTTTAAATATTTTCTCATACCGCACTTATCAATTAAGAGTTTGTTTGAGCTATTGGTATGCTCTCTATATTACATTTTTGTAAATACAAGCTTATAAAAGTAGTATCACATTATATATGACTTGCTTTTTTGATTAGCTTATCATTATAAATCTCTATTTTTTCTTTTGAAAAAAATCCACTGAACATTAATTTAGTATTTTTAACATTTAAGCCTTAATCCTCCATTCTTACTTTTATCTGATAACTCTTGCAACATTTCCTGAAGCTCTAAAGCATTGTTGTAAAAACAATTACATCATATGCTAAATCTAGATGACTTAAATATCCTCCATTTACTTTTATTCTCTTAGAATGACAAATAATATTCATTAATCCTATCTATAACTTCCCTCAATACTTGGATATGATCCACTATACTAAAAGCACTTTTAAATTCAGCTTGTTCTTTTGTTTCATTAAAATCCAAAGTTCACTGTAAACAAGTTGTAATTATTTTTGGTAAAAAATTTGTATAAAGTGAAAAAAGACTGATAGGTCTAAAATTTCTAATATCTTTTTATCACATTTTTTAAATATTAATATTAATACTGCATTTTCCCCACTCAGCTGGTTACTTTTTATTATTAAGACATTTAGTATAAAACTTATCCTTTTTTTTCTTTTTTTTTTCTGCTTCTTTTAGATTATCGATTATAAATTCCACCATTATTTGGAGCTTTTCCCTTCTTCATAAATTTAATTGCATGTCTCACTTCTTCATTTAAACTTATGGATAATTCAGAAAATATAGTAGTTTTAATAATAGTTTCATCTTTTTTTCTTGTTGCAGAAATAAGTTTCATATCAATATCAAAACGATGTTTTACACTCTTGAGACTTTTATTTTCTTCTACAGGTTTTCTTGCTAGCTCACAATTATACCTTCTTATATCATTATCAATTCTTTTTCACATCCTTTTACAAAATTCAAAATATTCAATCCTTATTAATGCATCATTTTTATATATATTCATATTTCTTCTTCATAAATTCTCTAGTTTCAGTAGGAATTTATTGTTCAATTGTGACTTTTTCTAGCAGCTATCTTTCTTACCGTTTTTAAAAGTGTATCAGTTGGTTTCCTATTGATTTTATTCAAATCTGAATCATGTTCAAAATCTGCTAATATTTGAAAATGATTTGCAAGTTCTAATTTAAATTCATTAGAGTATTTCTGAAGATTAGGAATATCAACTGTGAATATTGTTTTTCTTAATATTCTTTGTCTCTCTAGTTTTGCATTAACATGTATCTTACATCTTATTAATCGATGGTCACTTCCTGTGTTAAATTTATTAAAAACATTACAATGTTAAAGCAGTAGTGCTGAATGGTCAGCACAGCTGTCTTACAAGCAGTTGTCCCAGGTTTGTGGATTCGCTTCCCAGCCTATGCTTTGACACACACACACACACACACACACACACACACACATATATATATATATATATATATATATATATATATATATATATATATATATATATATATATATATATATAATCAAAGTCTGCTGTATTTTCATTTAGATGCTTCCATATCCATTTTTTAAAATATTTTTCCCAAAAAAAGAATTCATAATATAAAGTTTTTCTCATTTTTATTACCGTAATCAAATTTAACTACAGTCCTTTCATCTTTCAATTATTTACCAATTCTAGCATTAAGGTCTCCCATAACAATTTTAAAATGTTGTTTACTCTGATAAAAAAACCTTTTGTACATCCATAAAAAAATCTTCTACTACTTCATCACTATGTGAACTTGTTGGAGCATAAACCTAAATTATCTGCATTTGGTGTCTGCTATTAAGTTGAATAACTAATCTTGCCACTCTGTCCAAAACACCATCAATCTCCACACTGTTGTTCTTCCACTTTTTATTTATAATGAATCCTACTCCACTTATATTTTGTAGTAGAGTACATCTACTTTTAAAATCAATTATTTCTTCATCTTCTAACTTCACAAAGTCAATAATGTCTCATTTAATGAGACAGTTCTTCTTCCAATTCTTGTAATGGTTTTTCACTTAAAAGTGATCTGCAGTTTCAAGTAGCTAAACAAAAGGTTGCCATTAAATGGCAGTCTAGGTTCACAATTAGGAGATTCTTAGCATCCTCCACCTTTGGCCATCAACCACTGCCTTAACTCGTGTTTTTACAGAGCCCTGAGGATAAAATCCATGATTTATTTTTGTCAGGATAATAAATATCTATTAGAAAAAAAATCACTCTCACACACAATTATTCTGCCTTCAAGAAAACTCAACTGATTACAGTTAAGAGCTGTCAGGTAACTGAGAGAAAAGACCATGGTGATTATTTAAACTCAAAAGTAAAATGCCAATAAACCTACTACACTGGATAATGTATGTTGGAGCAGCACATCCATGTTTGTATATTATATGAATAATCACATATTAATAACATTTGCAATGACAAAAACATACGTAATGGACATTAGGGAATATCTCTGCTGGTTCCTCTAAGGCCTTCAAAAGAAATCAAATGGTCTCCTTTTAGTTAACAGCAAATTCCTTGATGCATCCTGATTATATGTATGTAAACAAACAATTATTTTTTTCCAATAGCCATTTTAATATAATATTTCAATCAGAAAACTAGTTTCCACCAGAAATTATAAAATTATCCTTGATAAAGATTATATTAAAATATTAAAATGTTGAAACAAACAATTAATTTAATATTAATTTTATTCATACAAGACAAGCAAATGTTAAACTAAAGTTTTATTATAAATGATTTTTATCATGTTACAACTAGCTCGACTTACATTCTTGATGATGATAACATTTTAAAGTATTTTAATACTTCTCAGCGATTCTTATTTCTTTAGCTTTTTCATAAAATATTGATTTTTAAAACTTGAATTAATCAAAATCATATATTCAGATATATGTAAATCTACATCATCAGTAATAAATTTAAGCAAAGGATGTTTCACATATTGATTTCCCTGTTAGAATGTGCATACTATAATATTAAATTTTTCTATTGGCTAATGTTTGCAAGCTATCTTGAAAAAATATGGATAGGAAATATATTGACAATTCGTCTTGTGTTACTTGAGTGTTTACTAAGTAATGATGTGATTATGATCAGGAATCAGATCTAGGCTGTCATGGTTCTCTTACAAAAGTGAGTTCTAGTGTAGAATCATTGCTGTTGCTATTTTCTAATCCTATATTAGCGCCCATGTTTTCTATTTTGTTAATAGCATGTTTGCAGAGTATATTTTAATTGGCAAATAAATCATTCTATGTTGTTAAAGCATTTTGGTGGTTTATACATGAATAAAAGAATTGAAGCAGGAGCTAATGGATCTTGAATCAAATCTGCAGTGGAATATAGTTGGTCATTTAAATATAATTGATTCAACCTGCTACTTGGGTAGTCCTATGCAACTAATGATAAAACTGTTAATAATAATTTTGCTTTCTCTACTCTGTCACTATCTATCTTAAGCTTAAATAGTCAGAATTACCAAATGATGAAACCATTCTTTAATAAATATATATATTAAATGTAATTTTTGTTTGACCGTTATCACTGAAGATCTGCAATTTAAAACTAGAATCAATGTAATTATGCATCTGAAAGGCACAATTAATTTGTTTTTACTACCAAGTTAATATCTTAAAATTAAAATAGACCTTAGAATTTTGAACCCAAGCTAAATTATTTGTATATTTATACAGATATGACACTAATTCTGTAATAATATACTATAATAGAAAAATAAAGATCAGTTATTTTTTTTAGTAATATGGTAAACTGAAAGAATGCTATGTTAGCATATCATTTCCTTTTTATCTGATTCATGCTCTTACTGTTTTTATAAACACTGTGTTAAATGTTATATTGTTTCTAATTTAGATGATGAAAATAATTCAATATATAACTACAAGTTATGTGCCATCATCACAAACCATCAATCAATCATTTCGGTTAATACGTATAATATATTGTTAAATGTTTATTTGAAAATTAAGAAGCTACTATTATTTAAGTTATGAGTTTCAATGTATATGTAATGATAATTGAAATTCTCCTAAAAACAACCAAAGAAAAAAGATCATACTATTAATAAAATTTTTGTGATTCTATTATGGCACAAAGTTGGATTTCCAGAAATAATTTGAAACTTTCAGGTTTAAATATTTTAAACTTGGTTTCTTAATTTACTTTTCATAAAATTCATATTGCAGATTTGCTTTCGGAAATAAGTCAATCCAAAAATTGTCAAGATTATAAAAACAGCTATTTTAAGTATATTGTAGTAATCTAGAAGATTATTTCACATTTTGAAATTAATATTGTGGCAATTGGATAAATTCCATCTAGTTATCATTTATAGCCAAATTTGCCTCTTCTTTTTCCACTTTAAAACCCATGTAATTTAGTGTAGTGGCAGGGTATCAGATTTTGGAGAGTGTAAAGCCTTCTGATCAATTTTAGTTCTGACATTTCAGATGCTTAATCTTCTTATGAATTCCTTCAGCAATCCATTATATTTTATACTACCATGCACATGACCATACAGATGTGAAAAGATAAATGGATCTCCAATATATGAATTTTGTGCTGAAACAGCAGGCATCAGTTGGTCCAGATCTCCCCCCCCCACACACCTATATATATAAAATCTAATTACATGTAGCTTAAGTATATATACTATACTTGTATTTAAGTATAACAAATTCAACTTGTATACTGCCCATCCATCTTCTGTGTGTTTAAAATAGTCTTAAGGTACTGCATAGGAGGGTTCAGATTGACTTATGGTCAACATGGATATGCCAACAAAATTGTAAAACAGGAGTTTTCAACATTCCATTATAAGATTTTCAATAATATGAATGGCTGAAAAATTGAGATTTGAAGATTTTCTATCTTAATATAAACTGAGTACTGATTATACATATATATGGGAGATGTGTAAGTGATTATAATCTGGACTGACTGATGAGTGCTGATTCAGCAGAAAATGTGCATTTGGGCAATCATAGATCTTTTCACATGTTGGTGGTCATGTATTTATAATTATATTTCTCCACAAGATGTTAAAAACAGATAGAAAACAGTCCCTACCTTGTATGAGAATAATGTAGTGAAAATTACATTACAGAAATATTATTCAATATATGTATACACTTATTAAAATCAAACAATATTTCAAAATAATAAGAAGAAAAAGAAAAGAAAATTAGCAAATCTAAATTTTCTTTTGATAGACTTAAACTGAGTATCAAGACAATTGACACTAATCAAATAAGTTATTAAAAATTGTTTATGTTCCTTGCTAGGTTTTGTTATTTTATTTCACATTAATTTTTTAATCTAAAATTCTTTAGAATCCTTCAGTTTATTAATGTTTGTTATTACCTTCTGTTTTGTTATTTGGCATGATCATATTTCTTTTGTTTCTAATCACAGAAACTTGCTTTTTATTTAGAGCTTAAAAGTATTTTTTTTCTCAGACAATTTCTTACTCAATGTAATGCCCAAATTTGGCCTTTGATTGAATATTGTTCTAAATATTAGGAGTGAAACAATTCTGTATACTCTACACTTATTTAATTCTAACCAAAATGGAGTAATTCTGTTAAATAAATACCCATGTTCTAGTTTTTTTTCAATTTTTATCATTTCTTTTGTAATTATCTAAATGTATTTTAATATAAATTTGTTAATTTAATCATTCTTACTTAGTTTTTTTTCTTACTTAGTTTTTTTACTTTCTGTACCTCTATGATGTTCATCTTTATATACATTTTATTGCTTACTTTTTTTTTCTTTTTTTGATTATGGAATTTATTTTAGTTACTGATATTTTTCTTTTAATATTCTGACTCATGAACTAATATTTCATCCAAGCAGTATCAGGGCATTCTTCAGTTGGTCTAGATCACAATCACATACATCTTCAACATATATTCAGTATTTATCAATATCAAATTATTTCAATTTGAATTATAAATGACAAACTTGTATTTATCTAAAATTGATGATTTCAAAGTTTTGAATGCAGAAAATTTGATACTTGTAAATCAAATTATAATAATATAAACGAGGGCGGATCAAAAATAACCAGAATAATTCTCTGGTTTGCATGCTTGTTGTAGTATATACTTTTGCTGTAACACATTTCTTGCAGAAACCTTTCTGCATCAATCTGCCAAATGGCATTGCTGTGTAAAATTATGGTACCACATTACACATTTTTTTATAAAGTGGGTTTCATGTATTTGTCAATTTTTATGACTGTAAGAAAAAAATAGTTGTAATGCTTGAAACAGATTACAAGCAATCTGATTTCATAAAAACACAAGTTTATGAGTAGATGAATTGAAATGTTAAATTTACAATGTCCTTAAAAAGCTTAGCTAGTGAAGTCCAAAATCAAAACAATATTGATTTTTTTTATGCAAATGACATTTTTATTTCAGATTTAGTTTGTACTAGTCAGGCATTTTATCTACAAGTTCTGAAACATGCAATTTGTCAAATGTAACATATTATTTTGTGGCAAAGAAAAAAGTACAAACTTTACCCTGACAAAGTGTCATCTCTCAAAGCCTTGAATGAGAAACAATTTTTAATTAAATTAAACATGACCCAGCTTATCTATCAGCTGTATTTCCTTGATATCATTTCATGCAATTTTTTTATATCTTACAAATAAAAAAAGTGTCTCAAATTTTTTTTTGTGGACTTAAAAGGCATCACTTTGTAAGTGTTTTTGGACTACTTTGAAAAAGAAAAAACATTTAGACCAATGTATTGCATCAAGTGGACAGTAATTTGAAAGTGATATAAATTTATAACATTTAAAAATGAATAAAAAATTTTATATTACAAAATTCTGGTTACTTTTGGGTATACCTTATATTGAAGTGGTCACTCTGAAAGTTAGATTGAGCTTCACAGTCCCACCCAACATATCACTAGACAGGGTTCAAATCTTACTTTCCACACAGATACATGTACTCATATCTTCCAAAAGAAATTTTTTTCTTATTATTTTATTGTATAAAATCATTTAATTAAAAAAAAGGAAAAGACATATAAATAATCTATTTAATAAAGGCAATAACTGTATAATGTGGTTGTTATATAAAAGTCATGTATGTGCAGTGAATATGTAGTAGATGAGGAGAGATATTGTTAAAACTAACATTTTTCATTTATTAATATTTATTATATTGATATTTACCATTCTTTCATATGTTAATGTATATATTTTGTAATGGTGGTAAACATATGATGCAATCTCTTAGAATATTCTTGAATGAATTTAAAATAATTTAATATAGCAATCCATTAGTCATATTTGGAGAGAAAAATTATATAAAAACAATGTGTAAACTGTTAATGGAAATTTTATCTATTTGGAATCTGTTCCTAAAAACTGGAAATAGATTTTAAATAATCAATCGAGAATTTATCGGCCTGATTGTATTTTTTTTACTAATAAAAACAAAAGCATGTATCCTGTTCATAATCACTTATTACCTACATTTTAAATAAATGCTTCCCACCTGCATTATTTTTTTTTATATATGTTAAACATTATGAATTATTTGGCTCTCAATAAAATGTAATGAAATCAAAATAAGATTCACTTAACAGTTAACAAAATGATATGTAATCGACTTCTAAAAAGATGATCAAGTGTTGCCACTAATAAATATTAAAAGCGAGTCATACAATATTGTATGTACCTTTATATAACAGCACTAATACTATTGTTTACCTCCTATATATCTATGCCAGAGTATAAAATAAAAATACATCCAATAAAATAAAATGTAACATGAGGCTTATAATAATCAACAGGGAATCAGTATGTAAAAATGTGAATTGTAATTATTGTATGATTATTGTTATTAAATTATATTTTGAACTCAATCAATTGTTTCAAATCATTGTCTTTTATTGATATTGATATTCCAATATTTAATTCATAAATGTTTTTTTTATAAATCAAATATGGCTAGTTTATAAGATCTCATGATTATATATTGCATGATAGAATAGTCTTTGGGTTATTCCATATGTGTAGGTTTATGTAAGCACAGTTGTATCAATAGTTTCACTGTGGTGTCAATGTTCAATTAGAGTCTTCTTGTTTCTCTACTGTGCTTCCAGCCAGGAAAAATAAAATGGATAATTTATTATTGGAATTGTTACTCATAAGTTGGTAGGTCTGGAAGATGTGCAAACAAAGCAGGATTCATGAGTCCTCTGGACATATGTATCTTCAGTATGATTGGATTCGAGGTACTTTTGCTCAGATTCTAGATCTTGCTATATGAACATCCAAATCTGACTGGTACAGATTTTCCCCCTGGGTTTAGCACCCAACATGGACTTATGAATATTTCATACACCCTGAGTAGATTATAATAAAATTTTCATCCCGATGTAATAATAATTTGTATAGGACCACAAATCTAACACCTATGACATGGCCTCAACAAACATGTGTACATATACAATCTTGTGTATTGGCATATAAGTGGATCATCTAGCTAATTATTAGATATATGAGTTAAGGCTTAATATTTATGTAAGAATGATCATACTCCATTGGCATGGTGCCAATATCACAAATACTATTAACATTTGTGCCAACAGGTGGTTGATCAAAGTAGCAAGATCAATGATTTGAACTTGGGAAGTGAGTGATATAGAGAGTCACGTATGTATATTCATGCTAATTGATGATGATCTATTAATAAATAATTTATGAATCTGGTTCAGGTGCAAAGGAACAACTAAAAACAAAAAGCCAAGAAGGAAAAAGATGTCATATGTAGAGGATAGTAATAAATTTTTTATTATTGAAAATTACAATATATGTTAGCAACATAAGATAATGCCAGATAGTCATATAAATAGTAGTAGTGCAAGGTAGCATAATAAAGGAGATAGGACAAGCATAGGAAGGGTTTATGAGAGTGGAGTAGCATGATGAAAATCAGGAGATGACTGAAGGAATGGGGGAGGTGTATATCCCATTAACAAAAAGAAAAAGAACAAGAATTTTTTTTAGAAATATAAAACAATGGATTGTCAGAAAACAGTAGATGAGAACAAGATTTTTTTTTAGAAATATAACAAAACAATGGATTGTCAGAAAAGAACAGATGAGAATGGTAAGAAACATGAAAGTGAAAATGCCAAGGAAATGAAACAAATGGACAATAGCAGTATGAGATGTGATCAAAAAGAATTAAATAAAATAAACTCTCTGGGAACACCTAGTCTAGAAATTATAATTAAGGAACCAAGGAAGCTACTTATACAGTTTGGATTTAGGACCAAAGATGTCAGAAGTGGATCAAATGTTCATTGTAATGATGCACAGTTTGAAGCAGAGCTTGTGCAAGAACTTAAAATAAACAGCAAAGAAACAAAAAAGGAACCCAAAATTGGAGTTAGAAGAAGTGATGAAAAGCCTGTATAGGGAAATGGAATAGATGAAAACTACATGGGAACAGACACATAGTGGTAGGAAAGGGCTAGTAATAGAGGATCACCAAATCCATAAAAGCTCAGGATTGAAACAAAGACCACAGCATAAAGAGAGAGGATTGACAAAGGTAAGAATTGCAACCAACTACCATAATAAAAAGACAAACTGCTGTTGAGGCTATTAAAGATCCAGGCCAGCCAATCAGCCACAATTAAAATCTGGTATTGCATGCTTTGTGAAAGTATAAATTTTCTAGTGAGAACCTAGAGAAAATCTACAAGAACACTTGGAGAGTTTGAAAGAATTATTTTTCTTTTATCCATCCAACCAGGAAGAACAGGTAGCCATAGCAAGCCATTATCTGAAGAAGACCACAAGGACTGGTGGTACTCAATGAAAAAAAGATCTACCACATTCAAAGATTATATGAGTTAACTGTTTTTAAAAAATTACTGGAATGAGGAAAGACAAGCAATACAAAGAAAATTACATGGAAACTATCACCCAATTATTCTTGCACCAGATGGCCAGACTACAAGCATTGACATCTTTTTCCTAGGATGCTCATATTATAGAGATCATTAGACATAACATGTCACCCTGGCTGCAAAAAATGAAGTTGGGGGAACCATATCACTGATGTTCAGGAAATAACACACTTCCTTACCTCTGTGGATTATGGACATCTGACCCCAGAACCACCTGAAAGAACTCAAAAACATGATATTCTCCCAGATTGAGGAAAGAATCACCAGTAAGGACAGACAGATAAAATCCACATGAAAGTGGAAAACAAAACTCACAGAAGAGACTGGACAATACTAGGCCATGACAATAAGAATTAACAAGATAAAGACAGTTAGAAATTTTTTGTCTCTCTCAGAAGGAGTGGAGATATTACGAGTAAAGATGAGGAGTCTAAGTCAAACACCTCACCCAGAACACATTTAATCCAATTCCAAAAAGTTGGTTGTTCTTTTGGTACTTGAGACCTGAAGCAGAAATTTTTTTAAAAATTTTTTTCTTCTTTTTCTGTGTTGGGGAAAATGAAGCAGTCAATCTGAAAGTCACATTGAGCTTCACAGTTCCACCCAACATATTACCACCAGACAAAGTTCAAACCTTACTTTCCATGCAGATACACATGCTCATATCTTCCAAAAGAGATTTTTTATAATTTTATTGTATATAATCATTTAAAAAAGAAAAAGGCTTATAAATAACCCATTTAATAAAGGCAATAACTGTATAATATGGTTGTTATTTAAAAATCATGTATGTGCAGTGAATTGTATATATGTAGTAGGTGATGGGAGATATTGTTAAACTAACATTTTTCATTTATTAATATTTATTATATTGATATTTACCATTCTTTCATATGTTAATGTATATATTTTGTAATGGTGGTAAAAAGATGATGCAATCTCTTAAAATATTCTTGAATGAATTTAAAGTAATTTAATATAGCAATCCATTAGTCATATTTGGAAAAAAAATTATTTTTAAACAATGTATAAACCATTAACCCTTTACTGTCTAATTGTTCATTCGCAGCAGGTGGTATCACTCAAAGCTTTTAATTGGCCGATGCACAAAATAATGTATCAATTTTTCAAAAGTTATTGACCGTTTTTTTAAATATATTCACTTTAGTTTCGTTTTTAAAAAGTATATTAGTAATTTCTCACATTATAAAAATAAACGAAAGTTTGTTCAAAAATAAATTTTGATTTTTAATTTTAAAAATATTTGTTACGGTTGACATGAAAAGAAACGGCAATCATAATTTCACGTTATAATTTTTTTTCCCGACTTTGCAATAAATAAATAATTCTTGCTAAAATTGTAACTATTTTTGTAAAATAATATTTATTTTTGACATATTATATGAAAATAATTTGTATTTTATTTGTATTTCATCAAAAAATATTTTTAAAATGCTCTAAAACATTCGTTTATCATTTTCAAAATAAAACAAAAGCGTTCGTAAATTTTTAATTTTTGGCAGCCATATAAAAATTTTAACAGCCAATAAGATTCAAGAAAAGATGATGAGAAGGCGGAGCTTTTCCATTTTCTTTTGTTTACAAAATTTCAACAGCCAATAAGATTCAAGAAAAGATGTGAAAAGGCAGTGCTTAGTTTTTGTTTGACATAAATCATCAATTAATTGATTTTTTACTTGTAAAATAATTCAATAGATGGCAGTATATTATAAAACTTTTTGCGTTCTAAAAAATGACGTCAAAACCGTAAACGTAGTACAAAAACTAAGCAATTTACAGTGATGTCAAATTTACTCGATTAAAAACAAATTTACTCGATTAAAAACGAATATGTATCAAATTGCCTCGATTAAGAACGAGTCAGTCAGTTGAAGGGTTAATATTATCATTGTTTTAAATTATTTTATTTTAGTTGTTTAATTTATTGGGTGTATATATATTTCAGGTTACAAGTATATTAAAACTCACCAAGAGTCTGAAACTAGGAAATTCAATAATAAAAAATAAAAAAAAATCAGTATTTTTTTGATAACAAAAAAAAAAAAGTGTTTATACAGAAATAGTATTATATTTATAGATAATATAGATCATTGCAAAGATTATTTATATATATAAAATAATATCTTTGCAATAAATTAATGCAATCAGACATAAATATAAATTAATCCTCTCTTATTAAGTATATGTTACACTAAATTATAGTGCAATTGTCTAGGTTCTGAATGATAGGTATTTGATTTGATAATGGCGATTAAAAACATTATAATACATTACTTTGAGTATAAATTATTTCTTACTTTATATATATATATATATGTCAAAGCATTGCCCGGGAAGTGAAACCGGGCCAGCTGCTTGGCATAGATGTGCACTGAAATAGTCATTTCTGGTTGGATATATATATATATGTTTTAGATAGCTAATTCATAGCAGCACAACTAACAATTCAATGTTTGATTGGTAAATAAATATTTAACTATTCTTAATTAGTGCGTAAAATTAAGATTAAAAAAATCTTCAAATCCTCACCAGTATATAATTAGCAAGATTGCGGAGAAACACTTCTTCCTTTATTAATTTCTTAATCTTGGGTTGCTTGAGAGTTCGTTTCCCTGCAGAGAGTTAAAATATATTAAAGCTGTTTTATATACTTTACATACATATATATATATTAAGAACTATTCCATCTACAAAACAATAAAACAATCCATTTTTATTAATTATAAATAAGCGATGAAATGGTAATGGATTGTTTTATTAATATACGAGTCAGGTAGTACTTTATACATTTACTTCAGTTAGGATTATTCAGTTGGATATATAATGATTTATATATATATATAATAATATTATAAGTCGATGTCTGTATTTCTTCAAAGCAATATAAGTATCCATGATTTTTTATTTTTTATTTAAGTAATATAATAGATAGTTTTTTATGTTAAACTTAATATCTTGCTATAAAAATATTGCATAAATTAAAAAATATATATTTTGATAGGATTTTCCATTAATATTTTGTTTATTTTATTTCATTACATACTTTAACAATAATAGACTTAAACAAATAAATAATAAGTTATGTTTTCATATATGTGTATAATTATATTTGTGCATGCATGTTTAGATTATTGAATAAATTTGAAATCATATATGTTTTAAAATAATATTATTATAAAAGATATATGAAAATGTAATAGCATTTTATGGTAAACAAACAAATGTAGCATTTTTTTATGTGTTTATTTAGTTTTTTATTATTTAATTTATAATTTTATAAGAAAAAATTGTAAAAATATACTATTAATAAAAAATGAAAAGATTCATATATCACATGACTCCTTTTTTTTAAGCTTGTAAAACATAAACAAAGAGCTTTGTTATTTGCTCAACAAGCTTTGTGATAAATGCTTAGCAAGAGGAAATATTTAAAACATCTCTATCAGAAACCACACCCCAAACCTCTGACCAATGGTTTGATGCTTTGGCACTCCTCAGATCTAAAAATACCAACCCAAAGCCAGCATTTATCTAAGAGTTAACCATTGAGTAGAAAATCTGAATTTTTCAGACACTTAAATGTCTTCAAAGCCAGCTATCTACTCAATGGTTATCTCTTAGATAAATGCTGTTTTTGGGTTGGTATTTTTGGATCTAGTATCTGAAATTATCCTAGTGCCTCTCTGAGAGTGTCAAAATATGAAACCATTGGTCAGATTTCTGATAGAGATATTTTAAATGCTTTCTGTTGCTATGCATTTATCCCAAAGCTTGTTGAGCAATTAGCAAAGCTCTTTGTTTATATTTTACAAGCATAAAAAATGGGGTCATATGATTTATGACTATTTTTATTGGCTATTTATAGTCTTTGCTTTAAGTCTTAAATGATGTTATATTGCTAAGACTACTAATATATGGTTTGGCTGAAGATCTCTCAGCCCCATATAGCTATTTGAGTTAGATAGCTGGGTTTGAAGACATTTAAGTGTCTGAAAATTTCAGATTTTCTACTCAATGGTTAACTCTTAGATAAATGTTGGCTTTCGGTTGGTATTTTTAGATCTAGTGTCTGAAACTACTCTAGCATCTCACTGAGGGGTGCCAAAGCATGAAACCATTGGTCAGGGTTTGGGTGTGGTTTCTGATAGAGATATTTTAAATGCTTTCTCTTGATAAGCATTTATCACAAAGCTTGTTGAACAATTAGCAAAGCTCTTTGTTTTCATTATATTATTATTTTTATTTAAAAATTTTTTTTTTAATAAAAGAAAACATTTTATTTAGAAACGCCATAATGTATTTGTAGAAAATTTACTTAAGTGAAATAATGATTTGGTGTATTGAAAGGGGGTAAACTTGAGTAAATTAATGGATATTGTAACTATGTTGATGACATAAATATTATGTTAATGAAAAAATCATATAGAAATAAATGTCCATGATTTACGTTAAAGTACTGTCCATCATTTTAGCTGATAAACTGCATTTGCGGTAAATGAAATTTTAAGTGAAACATATCAAAATTATATGATTTAAATTTTGCAATGGAAGGCTAAGTAAAAAATAACATTTACTCCAAAAGACATTTAGTCTTTTGTAACAGCTGAAAAATAAAATTATTTTAGGGCATTCTAAAAGTTATTGGTATAAAGTTTTGCTGTGTGAATTAATATATGCATGTACTGTGTGCCAATAAATTATTTATCAAGTGTTACGACAAAATGGATAATGATTTGAATTTAGTAAAATAATGATCTGATCTATCTTAAGAAGGATAAAAAAATGTTTATTATTCTATATTAACTAAAATGTAAACATTACTAAAATCTACCAAGGATGACGTATCTTAATAAACTTTGCATACTTATAAAAGAAATAATCTCTTGGGATTATTATGATTTTGAAATTAATATTGTTTCATGAATTTTTCTTTCCATGAACTTACCAAAGAAACTTTAGGATTATTGAATTGTGTGTATAGACATTATTTAATATTTTATCATCATTTGATCAACAGATTATATATTTTATTTATTTAATAGTTACTTATTTTATTATTATTTTAGAATCATTTAAGAAATGTATGTGTATAGATGTGTTATATATATATATATAAGTAACCAGAAAGAAAATTTTAATAACTCCAAGATAAAAATTTAAATAATTATAGTAAACTTGTATTTTAATAATTGCTTTTCATTCGTTTATTATATGATCTTAACTATAAATTTATTAAACGCACATTGATTACGTAAGTAATATTTACTGAGGCTATTTATACGCATATTATCGAGGTTAACCTGTAGAGGTCCCTACTATCGCATTTTATACGCATATTATCGAGGTTATAGCCTCAGTAAATATTATATATGATCTTAAATGTAAAATCAAAATATAAGTAATATAAACGAACTGGTCTTTATTTGGGATAAATAATATGGGTACTTGTGTACAATACCTGCAATGAAAAGAAGATAAGAGGCCTTTTTACATTCATATCAATACACTGATAACTTTTTAATGTTTATATTTTGGCAAACCATTTACAAAGTTATCAATCATTACAAAGTTACTAATGAATGCATTGATATGAATGTGGAAAGCCATCCTATCTTTTTTGTTATTGCAGGAATAGTACACAATATTTTTAAAAAAATGACCAAAAAATAAATATTATATGAGATATACATGTACTTCTATGAAATCTACACTTATACAGATGAGCAGATGAAGATGCTTTGATACTTAATTCAATCAATTTCAAAAAATGTGTAGAAATAGTTTTTTAAAAACACATACTAAAATGGATACACTTTTTGCAAGATTTACAAAGTTATCGGCAGATTGACACAAACATGCAAATTTTTTTTTATTATAAAAAACTATATATTCTTGGCCCCGAAAATAGATTGAATCAAAAGTACCGAATAAACTCCCAAATGTTACTTTATAGACACATAAAATAATCACTAAACTATAATTTTATTAAATGATATTTATAAAAACACATAAAATATACATATATGCTACTTACACTGTAATAAATAACAATAATTAATTGTGTTCAAACAAGCAAATTGAATTTTCATTTGACCACAGAAAATTGACACAAACGTTGTCTCCAAAATGAACACATGATTGCAAAGGGTATAGAGATTTTCCAGAAAAATACTACGAAATGTATTTTTTTAATTAAAAACAAACAAACAAAAGAAATAATTCAGACCAATAAATAAATATAAATTATAAAATTTTTATTACCACTTTTTATGCAGGCAGAAAAATTTGAATAACCAAAATTTTAAGAAACCTATCCTTTTTTTTGTAAATACACAAAATAAATAATTCACAACAATAAACATATATAAATTGTAAGACTTTTCTTCATGCAAGTGGAAAAAAATTGTTTTATATGTCATTGAGTCTAGAGAAAAATGTGTAGTCGCTTGCAAATGATGTCTCATAAATTTGGCAAGTGTTGGGTTGATGTAACTCTGGCATTGCTGTTTCTTTCGCCAATCCCATAGGACTGTAAAGCACAGTTTCTGGATCCACCAAATTCTAAGTCTCGCTTCTGATGTCTGATCTTTAACTGCAACAATCCCTCTGTATTTGCCACCAAACATCCACTGTTGAGGAAGAATTTGGCCTTGTTGATTTTTCTTTGGTGAAAAAAGGTTCGTCAATTGTCAAATCTAATGAACGCAAAATAACAGCAATCAAAACAGATTTTGCAAAGAAAAAACAACAAAGTTTTTGCAACTGACAAATGGAGGGTGGTGGTGGTGGTGATGAGAGCTTGTTGTTTTTCTTCATTGTTTATTGCAGTTAAAAATATTAGCTAGATTGGCTTAAAGAATTCTCTGATATAATTAATTTCCCGGATTTGAACGCCAGATTGAATACGCAATAACCAAATTCTAATTTTCTATTCGATCTGCAATATATGCAGATAGGATTTTTGTAGTCTGTTCTAAATAGTTTTAAAATTCACTGGTGTTTACAAGAAAAGTAATATTCGGACTAATTTTTACTTGGAGAAAAAAAAGCCAAAATTATCAAATTGTTTAACAAACAGGAAAAGAAGAAAAAAAATCTTATTTTATTATAAACAATTCTAGTTTAAAAAATAGATACTATTGATGTAAAATAAAAATAAACTTTTTTTTTGGTCTCATAGACTGCTGAACTTTTTAAGACGTTTGGTAAAAATAATCACGGCGACATCGAATTTTGGGAATTTTAATATTATATTTCGCATATTTTCTATGCATATTTAAAATCTACCTACAAATCAAATTGAAATGAAAAAATTTAAGGAATTCAATAAGAATATTAAAGCATGTAAACAAACATATCAGAATAATTCGTATCATAGTTCTTAAAACTAATGAGCCATTATATAGAGAATCACCTTTTTGACACGTTTTTTAATATACATCACCGCAGGGTTTATTTTCTTTCAATCGCAAGATTACACATATGAAAAGGCCTCCTACCCTTTCTTCGTTGCAGGAATAGTACATAAGTACCATAATATGTATGTTTATAAAAAACTATAATAAATTATTTTATTTGTAATAGGAATAAGAATGATCAATAAGTGAACTAAAACAGATTAATTGTTTATTGAAGATAATACAAACAAATATTTTCTTTGTGGTGAATATGTGTATTGTCTTTGCATTATATGATAATTGAAACAAAAAAATATAGATATAATAAATACCTTCACACTTCTCCGATTTTTTCAAATTCATATAAATAAAGATATAATAAAAGACAAACGACCCCCAAGATGCATTTCGTGCTGAACCAGCACTCATCAGTTGGCCCAGGTCACTATCTCTCATATATATCTCTATTATACGCAAAGTATTTATCTAGAATAAATTGTTACATTTTCATTTACCATTGTCAAACTTTCTCCATTCACAACTTTGATGCCATCCATTTCAGATAAATACACTAACACTATCACTCATATATATCTCTATCTTGGGGGTCGTTTGTCTTTTATTATATCTTTATTTATATGAATTTGAAAATAATCGGAAAAGTGTGGAGGTGTTTATTATATCTATAAAAATATTACATACGGGACAGAGAAAGGTGAATAACTCCATGTGGGTAAATTTTAAAAAATCAGATATATTAATCTTTAACTGAGATTTAAAGTTTATATCTGTTCTAGAGATAATCTCTAGTTTCGAAAATGATTAGTAATAATCATTGGTGTATTTATCTGAAATGGATGGCGTCAAAGTTGTGAATGGAGGGAGTTTAACAATGGTAAATGAAAATGTAACAATTTACTCTAGATAAATACTTTGCATATAATATATATATATATATATATGAGAGATAGTGACCTGGGCCAACTGATGAGTGCTGGTTCAGCACGAAATGCATCTTGGGCATCGTTTGTTTTTTATTATAAAAAAATATTAAAATATAAACTATTTCAAATTATTGAATATATTTATTAAATTAATATTTTATTATTTTATTCAATATATACATATTATTTATTTTGTAGATAAAATTATTGTGGTATTTATTAAACTTGAGTCGATAGATTTATTTAATTTATTAAATAAATAATATATCATAATAATTCAAAGTTTTTATGCAATCATAAACATTTGAAACTTAACTAGTCAAAATAATATAGATTTTATACTTTATTAGAAATAAGTAATTATTAAAAGTGAACCTAATGTTTTCATAAACATCAATTGGTTATTTAGGTATAAATAATTAATTAATACAAGCTTCATGTATAATTATCAAGTTTAAATAATTTTATTTCATTATGTCACACTTATAAATTTTAGTACATAACATAAAAGAGTTATTTTGTAAATTAATTCTGGTATAAACTACTATTTAATATATTCCGTTATAAATTTTAAATAAACTGTTGTTTATTTTACATTCTAATTATTTATCCAGTGGACTGGCAGTATTATACAAATATTGTTTATTTTATTTATTACAACTGTGCATCATGTTGTGTTGGTATTTATTTAATTAATAAACAAATATTAGCATTGGATTTTGAACTTTTTTCCATTATAGATCTTGGCTTACTTTATTTGTAGGGCTTGGATAAAATTATTACTCAAACTTATTTTGTTGTCAAGTGTTGGTGGCCTAGCAGTTAGCATAGCTGCCTTCCAAGCAGCTGGCTCATGTTCGCTTCCCGATCAACGCGTTGACATATATATATATATGTAACCGGCCGCCT